>QANU01001671.1:377590-438884 GCA_003254905.1 Nissolia schottii
ATTACTTTAAATCATTAGTAAATCAAACAAGAGTATTAGTTATCTCGATTTTTTTTCTCAATTAAAATAATACGACATTAATTATAAACTAGTTATAACTCATGAATTGAAATTAAAATAAAACTAAAATTGTCTTGATGTAAAAGGTGGTATAAGTCTTTTGTTTTGAAGTGAGTGATCTTAATTTAGTTTTGATGTTATAATTATAAAATGGATAAAGGTTTATTTACTATGAGAATGGTTTTAATCCAAGCACACAGAAAAGATTATGAAGTACTCATTAATTCATAATGGTTACACGGGATACAGCGCACATCTACCTTTTCACTTTACATCAACAATTTGGTATAGAAACGTCTAAGAAAAGCCTAAAGTATATATTTTGTTAACTTTTTCACTCCGGGCACTAATTCCATGATTTAATTTGGGTTCAAATCCATAGTTTTTCTTTTTGCTGGTATTCAGACTGGTGAGGACTGTCGTGCCTTTAAAAAAATGGATGCGTGATACATTTTTTTAATTAATTAAAATTATTTTTTCTCACCTAAATATTATATTTAATTTTTTTAATTTAATTATAAATATCATTATTTCTAAACATAAACTATCTTTTACTTTAAATAAGATTTTGCGTATTAAAATAGTTAATTTTAAAAATAAAATTAAAATTAAAATTTAAGAATAATATTTGAGGTCAAATTAAGATAAATAAAAAAGAATTTAATTTTGACGCATTCACAATGTAAAAAAAACTTTACGCAGTCATCTAGTCAATTTCTTTTATTTAGATGACATTTCAAGTAAAGAGTGATCATGCTAATATATTGATATATGATTAGATGACAATGTATAATTCATTTACGCTATCAGTGCATTTTAATTAAATCTAATAAAAAATAACTAAATCTATATATAAAACTTATAACAATACTTAGGTGAAGAAATAGTTGAATTTGTCGTTATCCAGATTTGTCATTTCTTGAAACAACCATTCTTCTATTTTTGTAATCTCTTTTGTAGTTGTGTTAGTCTCCTTATGGGTGTTTAGGTCTCTTGTGAGTATTTTCTTAAGTGTTACAAATAATAAAGAGGATCTATAACAGAAGGAGATGTAATACATTCTTTAAACTATATATTTTTATATTAGCCTTTAATGTGAAATATGCATAGACATTTACAGTCTTTGAGTAAGGTATTGAACTACAAACTAATTTAATTTAGAATGTAGTGTGTTTTTGTCGCTTAATAAGTTAAATTTTGATGTATATCTTTTAATTTACTAGTGTCATTAGACTTTTTTTATATATAAAAAAAATAACAGTAGTTTATTCTAACCTCAAATATTGGAGATAGCCTCCTCCTATCCTTATACCTTTTATTCATTAAAAACAAGAAGAAAAATAATATTATATCAGCAATGTCAACTTCATCGTGGGACCCAAAAAATAAACATACAAGATAAACAAATGGACATGAATGTCGAAAAAGCTACCTCTAGGGCACTCTTTATTTTAGCCCCTATGCATGCAATTTGGAATTTTGTTTAGGTTCAAAGCAACAATTATCATCATCATAATAATCATGACGAGAAATTAGTAAATAGTATAGTAATTAGTGAACCCTAGCTATCTTTTTATTTGAAAACTCACCCATATAAGAATCCCAAACAAAACTAACTACTTGCTCTTAGCTAGTACCTATAGAAGCGCGAAAGAGACAACCTTTAAATTAAATTTCAATGTTAACAAATTATGCAAATCTAAATTTAAAGTTCCATAATTTGCCCACGATAGGTGATAATATTATTTGGTTGATCAACGGGTATATTTGTCTTCTTGGGTATGACGATCAGAAACACTATTTTTTTCTTCTTCTGAATTTCGTCTCCTGCTATTTTTAATATTCTTTTTAAATTAATATAAAATCTTTTTTTTTCACAGGCATGAGGTTAGGATAAAGTTCCACCGAATCAAAAATGGTTGACATAATTGGTAAGAAAATAACTCATATCTTAATAAGATGTTGGTTCGATTTTTTGCTGCCGATGTGAGGACCACTTTGATTAGTGATCTGTAAATACCCTTATAAACACTCAAAGAATTTGAGAACATGCTCTAACCTTAGTGAGATGACAGGTGTCAAATCCACCTAAACATTTTGTCACAAAAAAAAATCAAGTTATATCGGTATAACTTTAGGCATTGCTACATCACTCAATAATTTTTATAACATGTAAATTTTATTGATCCAATCGTTAAATTATGATTAACTATCCTATAGATGATTTTTGTCAAATTTTAAAGAAATTGAACGTCAAACATGTGTTATGTCGATTTTGATATGGGTAAAAAATATATAACAATTTTAAATTTATATAAAATTTTATAAATGTGATCTATAATATTTAAATTTTCAATCCAACCATAAATTTTTCAAAAAATTATAACAGTGTAACTATATCCTAACTCTCTCTCTCTATATTATCATCAATATTCTAGGCTCATTTAAAACTTTTATTGCTTCTCTTCTTACGTGGTCTCGATCCAAATTAACTTCTCAAAAAAAAAAAGAAAAAGGAAATGGTCATTTTGATCCCTGAAAGTGTAAGCCCGAGTTACTTTAGTCATTGAAATTCAGAATCTAATTTTTTTAATCCTTGAAATTATAAGTTACAGGTTAAATTCGTCTCTCAAATCATTATCGTTATTATATTATCATGTTTTCATTAAAATTTCAAAGATCAAAGTGACTTAAGCTTACCGTTTAAATGACCAAAAGGAGCTTACAAAAAAAAAACCCCCACATATATAGAGCAAAACATCGTGTTTAAGTTTTTTCTAATCTAAGGGAAACAATAATGACTAATTACTGATTATTCTAAATTTTATCTCACTATATATCTTTAACAATATTTAAATTACAAAACACCAAGAAAACTATAGGAGTAGGAGTTGTGTTTTCAGCCGTTGTGTCCCCTTTCACATTTACATTTAATGTATGTTGGTTGCATCTAGCGATCATGTGTATGCATATCATATGTCTCTTGTACTATCGGCTATAATTAAATTTATTTTAAAATATTTGTCTAATGATGGTAATAATAAGCCATGCTCAAACAAATTATACAAACTAAAAGATGGGGGTGTCAAGGGGTACCAAGAGAAATCAAAATTATTGGATGGAAAGATTCAAAATTTAAGCTTGTAAAAGAATAAAAAAAGAATAGGGATTTTTTTATTAGATAGAAGAGGGATATAATGATTCAAAAAAATGTGATCAAATGACAGTTAATGCTGTCCAACCATTTTAGTAGTAGTAAAAATTATGTACAAGTGATACAATTTTAACGAGGATTGATTACTTGAGCATATCGAACATTGTTAAGTCTTGATCGATGTGTATCAGCCTAATTGATGTACTGCCCTGCCTAAGAGTAAACTTTGTTAATGAAAAAGTACAAACTGCTTAATATAAAAAAATAAAATCATGGTGTAACAAAAGAAAAAACAAAATATTATATATATACACACACAATTTGAATTTAATGAATGGTTAGTATAAGGTTATTATCATCACCTAATAATGTATTAACCAGCCTACACATCCTTAAAATATCATTTTTTCATGCAATGATCTTGAAAATCAATTTTTAATTAGAAATATTATTACTTAATAATTTATTATTTAGTTAATAATATAAAATACATTAAAATTAAACTAAGAAATTGAACGGATAATATAATTTCTGAGTTTAATTTTAATGTATTTTATATATATTATTTAGTTTCTCAGAGTGTGTATGTATATATATATAAATAAAAGTCAAACATATAAATTTGTTTGGGGAATTGCTCTAACCATCTTCCTCCATGTAAAAAATGGATCCTCTCATATAACTTTTTTACATGATAAGTTTATGTTAAATTTTTCATCATTAATTTTTTAATTGATTATGTTATACATGAATATCACATTCTCAATTAATGATAAAAGATCAAATATAACATTGTTATTTAAAAAAACGAGTTAAGTCTTACTATCATTATTTTAAAATTTTCACTTAAAATAACGATGAGAATGTAAAACTCTTTTATATTAACCATTAATGCATATCAATTAAAATCATAATCATCACCTTAAGAACCTAATTTTATCCTAGTATATATACACACACTAACATTTAACGGAATCTAAGATTAGGTTAGTTGAAATATCATGCATTTTGGGCTAAAAGACCTATTATTAGTATATCGGCTCTTTTGCGTGTATAAATGATTAAAAAACTCCGAAGCGCGTATCGTTCTCAATTAATTTTCCAAAACATACTTGTCAATAATATATCATTGTCAAACTCAAAGGGAAGAACGTGTTTATTTGTATTCTTTGTTCAAAATCGATTTGATGCCAAAACCGCTTTTCAACATAGTGAGAGTGGTTTTGTCGTACGTTGCAGCCGTTGTTTCGGTTTCGATGGCTTGCCCTGGCATCGGGGTAATTACTACTGTGTGTAGCCTCGCACTCTACAGTAGAGTGTGATGTACGGTGCAGCTGCGGCAAAGCAGAGACACGTGTACGTCCCAGATGGATCCACATGTTGGTGCTAATTACAAATGCATCGTGACAAACATCCTTTATGTCCAATCCAACAGGGCTAGAGGAGGAATCGCAGATCAGGTAAAGATATGTTTGTCCCCAAAATTCTAGCACTACGCCCAACCCGTACATGTTTATACGTAAAAATAATTGTTTGGGAGATTAGTTTATCATTTTACACGTTAATTAATTGGTATATTTTGATGAATGATATGTAATATTTTAAGAAATAAAACAAAAATAAAATGTTAAATGTTAAATGTTATTCATTAAAATAAATTGCTCTTATGTGTATTTATGTACGGAGTGATAGAGTAATTCTTGGTAAACATATAACTTATCAACTTATTTATTGATTTATTTATTTTTATAGATGATATTTCACATTTTCATTTTTTATTTTTTTAAATATTAAGTATTACTCTTAAAAGTAAGTTAGTTAATAATATAAGTTGATGAGTTAAATTTCCCGATACCCTCACTGTTATGATGTGTTTGATAAGACATAGAGTAAAAGATGAAATTTTTATGAATTATATTTTTTAATAAATAAATAAGATTTATATTAATAAAATTACATACGAATTCATTTCATAAAAAGCTATCGTACATAAATTTTTATCCTTATACATACTTAAAAATATGGTAGATTGGGGAAACCCCGATATTCTTTTATTCGAAAATTTTTCAATTATTCAAGCATTTGAAATCTATACCGGTTACTTTATACCCATACTTTAGCTAAATGTTTCGGTTACAGTACTATTGTTCTTTTAGTAGTTCTAAGTTCTAATAATAATAAAATACATTATTAGTGTCATACTTCTACCCACCGTCACTGAAATGTTATTACAAAAGTGATAAGAGTCAGATTGTTTTGTGTACAATATAAATGTGGATAATAAAATATGAATATTTTACAAAAGTATGAGTCTTTCTATAGAGAAAAAAAATATAAATATAACGAAACTCATATTTTTGTAAGAGAGTTATTTTTTATTGTTTATATTTATATTGTACATGTAACATTCCTCTTATTAGATGAAGAGAACGCAATCTTAATTTATATACGTGCTTGGGATATGTTTGATGTATAGGACAATACTTCAATAATTTTTCATGTATGAACGCATCCTAGCTTGAGCGTGATTGCATTCTTGGGTTATCATGTGGGAAAGTTCTGCCTCTCCCATGAAACATATAATGATATGTATACATTGGCACGCACCATGCATGCATGGCTACATATTCACTGATACAAAAGATTAATACAATATAATCTCTAACCCTTGATCACTTGGGCGATTTGAATAATGAATTATTTGTGTATATATAGCTAGCTTAATTTGTTCTTTCTCTCCCTCTCCTGGTTAGATGCTATAACATACCATCTATATAATTTTAGGTGATGTAAGTGAAAACCAACAAGAGTACCAACCAATTTTGTTTTTATAGCATCGTGTGCACGAAAAGCGAATGAAAGACCTTCATTGTTATTATTATTATTGTCACAAAATTTAAAATTCGTCCATGTATAATTATGTTTTTAGAAAACTTGAGAAAGCTTCCAATCACCTGGACATCACAAAAGCCTCGAGAAGAATTTTGATTGGAGGCAAATATGCACTTTTTACTGTGTGAGAAACATAATAAATATTCAAAGTTGCTTTGGATTGTGACGTAAAGTAGGTAGGTAAGGATGGAGCACTGTGGGCGGTCCAAGAATTTGATTAAAGGGTTGTTGGACGAAAATGAAATTGATTATGCCTTCTACATTAGTGTATATACACATTAATTTTTTTGGAAGAAATTATTAATTACCTTTAATTTGCCATTGGTTTTTTTTACTTAGTTTATGTTCCAGAGTAACTCGAATTAGGAGGGAGGTTACCTGAAGACAATAGATGGATAAGGAGTGTCTTGATGGAAGCTCCAATGTTGAGTTTTTAGTGTGAGTGAGAGGTGTGGTAGAGTGTATCTACAAATTATACACTTCGACGCTCAAGTAAGCACAAATATGTTAGGTGAGTGTTGTAAGATTAAAATGAGTGTTCTAAGATTTTAGGTGAGTGTATGTGAGAGTTATGTGTTTTTTACCGATGAACGTGAGAAAATAAGATAGATAAGTTTAAATAGCTTTTTCCCACAAACATATATAGGTTTTGGACCTCGCATGTTCTTGTTGAACCTCACGGGTTGAACCTCTCAAGACCTCGTGAATTTAGACCTTAGAAATAATGGACCCTCAATGTTATCCCGTAACAGTTTCAATAATTTTTTTTTACCCATGTGGTTCTAGTTCATTGGTAGATTAGTAGAGCACATGAATTTATGTTGGGGATGAAACTGTAGCTTGAGGGAACAATAATTCATATATGAATTAGAAGACCAACACCAATTTTCATTTGTGTGTTTTCACGTGATGAAAGGATTAAAAGTGATAATAATTAAGCTATTTTTTGTCTATGGACTATGGAGACAACTCTGTCTGCGTCAAATGCATTTGTACTTCCACAGTTCCGGGTAGATTATAGCTAGTGAAGGGATGGTATTAGATATGAAAGCTGAAGGCAAAACTGAAGACCGAAGCAAAACTAAAGGAAAACTCTGTAGCTTGCAGCACAAGTAAAAAGTTGGTTAAGGAAATGAAAAATCCTGAAGCTTGCAGCACAAGTAAGAAGTTAGTTATAGAAGTTAGTTTTAGTTAGTTATTGTAAATAACAGTTGTATATAGTTAATATATATACTCCTAGTTGATGATCAATGAGAATTGATTTTTTCTCAAATTCTGTTTCCTTTTTCTCTGGTTCTGTTTTCTGCATAAGCATAAGAATTTAGTTTTCACAGACGGTGAGGATAAAGCAATGGCATCCCTTAATATTTGTACTTAAGATCTTATTCTATCCATTAATATTGAGACATCCAGCTATAGGACAAAGGAAAAATCATGGCAATATCCCCCCTAAATTAATTTCAGATGATATAGATATTCCAATGTGTTAATTTAATTATTAGTGAAAATAGCATGTGGAACCTCTATTTTATAATAATTGTCACTTTCATAAGTCAATGTATCTATTATCTTTATATAAATTGTATTTATATACATTATTTTACACATATATGAATAAAGGTAATAAATTAAATGACCATTATTATATAACCGATGGAGTAATACCAATGGGGGCATAAAGGCACTAACGTGCATGGATTGGTTGAAGTGATAAGATTCTCGATTGCTTAATTAAAAGTTTTAAATTTGAACTTTAAGAATGAAAAAAAAAAAAAATCATTGTTGGAGACCCCTAATCCTCCAAAGTACCTTAATAAGCATGGATAGAAGAAGCGCACTATGACTCATGGATTAATAATATAAAAATGTAAAGAGTATAAAAAAATGTTTTCACATAATTAAAAGGTTACTTAAATATTGAAATAAATAAAAGATATTTTCACTTCATTTTTATTTACAAAATTGATACATCATAAGTATTAATTCAAACAAACAAAAAATAGTAAATAAATATTAAAGTTGAGAGTCTTTAATCATATTTATATTAATTTGTTGTTTGTTCAATAAACTTTCAGCTGGCTAAAGGCAATTGTTAATTGAAAGGATCTTTTAGTCGTAACAGTGTTAGAATGATTGATCTCACAACAATACTTGAAAGTCAAGGAAAAACTTTTTAATTATACATATTTTAAATATTTTAATTTTATTTTTTTAACTGTATGTTTATATTAAATATTTATTTATTAAATGAAAACTATGATTACTAATTTGTAGTTTATGTAATACGTGCTTCTCATGGGATAAAGTAAGTGGTTAAAACTTTAAAGAGGGAAAGTAAGGATTAAATTTTTACCATTCAATTTTATATATAATTGTTTTTGTACAATGTTAAAGGTATAGACTTTATTTGTCCTCAAATTATGTTTTATTCCCTGTTCCCCAACCATAGTCTGTCACTTTACGAAAACAAATATTTAACATTTTTTTTGAAAGATGAGGTTCTAGGTGGCATAAAACATGTCAAAGAGTAAAGTGTTCTTAAATTTTAACCTATAAATGAAAGTTTGAAAATAGTATATAATATTTCTAATTAACTAGGATATAGTATTTAGTTGTTATGTTACATTGTCATTTAATTAAATTTTATCACAAAAGTAAAAATAATTAATTCTCTCAAATACTATATAAAAAATCATGTTTATGAAATGATTTAATTGAATGACAATATGCATAATGATTAAACTATGTAAGGAATAATTTCTCACTAGACATGATGAATCACATGAGGGTGAGCTGTTATACATCAGAATATAAATAAAACTAATGAGGATTAAGCATGTCATTAATCAATTAAACATGACATTGATTAATTTATGGATCATTCAACCATGAATGTAATTTAATATCTTTTATATATATATATATATATAGAGAGAGAGAGAGAGAGAGAGAGGATGTCATTGATAAGGGACAAAGTTCGTCGTAGACCGGCTGGTTGTTGAGGCGTGTTTCGGGCAGATAGGCAGGCAACAACACCAAAATCTGAATCCTTGAAATATTGTTTATGTTCAGATAGATACATAGCCTGATACAGACAATATTATTCCGGCATCTAATCTTTAGCAAGACAGTATATAAACAAGACCAATGAATCCAACCTGTCATTGTTAACCTCTCTAGTCAAATTAAGATCAATCCAATCATCTATCCATGCCATATACATATAGAGAGACTTCAATATGTTTGAAGGTGAGAAATTTTTGAGATATAGTTTATGCGGTTAAAAAATATTCTTTTTAGTTTTAGTTTAAACATATCATAACTTAACTCATAATTTGTTATTGACTTAAATTTGTCCTTAAATTACGATTCACCCACCACTCAAAATTAGCGTCAAATAATAGATTATGAGTCTGATTATAAGTTTAATGAATTTATTTTGCTCACACAACATTGATGATGTGATACTTCGTTAACTATATTTACAGTTAATATAATTTTATTAATGACAAGGATTAAAATCACAAATTCTCACTAATAGTAGAGATTAAAACCATGTAATTAATTATGATATGTTTTGATCAAAACTCAAAAAAATATTTTTCCAAAGATCTAACCAAATCTTAAAAATTTATGCGGGAACGACCCAACTCCATCTGACGCTTAAATATCTAATTAGCCACTTTCATAATCTTACCGTCTCCCTGCAGCTCACCACTGGCCTTATTTTAGTGGATTGAGTGTATTTTATTCTTAGAGTGTACTTAGAGAGTAATATATATAATTAATCTTAATTATATATTGACAAAAGAAAGTAAAAATTTAAGAATTTATAAGATATATATATCTCTGCATGAGTAACAATTATTCTTACGGCTTATTATATAGTAATTATTTATAATAAAATTAAATTCTTAATGAAACAAAGACTTTAGCATTGGAATTAGCCAACACTTAAGAAAACATGTATCCATACATAAACCTAGTTAATTGGCAACCTTGCCATTGCCAACATGATTTCAGTTGTCTCCACAATATAAAAGAGTTTACTTCATGTCATCGTCAAAGAAAAAANTATGTGTGGGTTGAATTTGTAGTCCATGATGCTTGGTCACAACACCAATAATTAAATCACACACACCTATGCATATGATAGGTTCCGGTAAATTTTTTATTTTTATTTTTTATCTTGATTGAATTACTGATATCTGAGATCTATTATAAAAATTAATTCGGGTTGATATAATTTGTGTTGAATTACTAGACATGCAACACAAAGATGCTTGTTTACACTGGTAATCATATGTTATTATTAATTTTATACATTACATATGCGCCTTTTCTGATTTTTATGCATGAAAAAACCTAGAATAAGTCACGACATTCCAATTGATGGTTGTTAGTTACATACTTACATCCACTAATGATAACAGTTAATAAATCTATAATCTTAAAAAAAAGACCAATTAAGAGGCCCCCACTAAAAATGACGAGGAAGATGACAAGGTTGCGTAATTTCTTGTTTGGTAGCTACAGTGCCGTTTGTTTAGTGGAGGCATCTCAACCACATTTTTTGTAACTGTGACAATCGATATATACCTGACAAGATGCTTATATGGTAAATTATTAATGATGTAATAGTAATCGTTATTGTGTGGGAGTATCTATTATACATGTAACTGTGCATTTTGAATCATTCATTCGGGTGCAAGTTGGGTCGTCTAACAATTTTTTTTTCTTCAATGGCTCTATATGTTGGTCTATATAAACAATGTTAATTAATGCTCTACATATATATTAATTAAATGGGTGCAAGTGGAAGTTTTATTCTATCTTTCAAATTATCTTATACCTTAGATCAATCTCAAAAGCTAGCATGAGAAAATTGTTTATAAAGATTATCATAATCATACCTATCGTCAAACGAGTAATGCTGTAGCTCTTATTCGTCTTAACACGTACTCTCTCTTGCTCACTGAGTACTAAATATTTGAAGCCTGAAATTTATAAAATTAGACTTATATTATATGGATGACCCACTATAAGAAACATTATGACATTTATTGTTTTAGAATTAAGTCTAATACAAACTCTTAAAAGTTAGCTCATGAAAAAAATTTGGGAAGATATATTTTATAAGACTAATGTTATTTGAACATTAAATATGGTGTAGACATTAAATTTTTACTCTTACATATATTGAGGTTCATACTTATATCACATCATGTGATGGTGAATCTCATGACGTGTGCGTAAGAAAAGAGACTTAATATTTACACTATACTTAATATTCATATAACATTTTTGATTTTATAAAGACTATCTTGTAATATCTTTAAACGCGGGGCAACTTAACAAATTACACTAAATAGTGTCGATATTGATATATATTGGTATATGTATGCATGCATGGGACTAACGGGTTAAAGGCGTGTAGTATCAAGGTTGAATGAACTTTGCACCAGAAATATTAATGTATGTCAGTTTTAACAACACACACACATGGTCTTTTGGAAGCTTTTTTTGTTGCTTATGTTTATTGCGGAAGCACATGGATTCTCTCTCTCTCTCTCTCTGGACAAAGTTGAAAGTCTTTTTTGGTCTGAGCAATGCAAGAGAGAATCTCTGACTGCGTCAGCCTTTGGTGTTTTGATTTCTTCTTTTTCATAATTCTGTGTTTGCTCCTTCGTACTTCCGACCGTGTTATTACCAAATGACGAATACCCCCTTCCCTTTTTGGTCTTTTCATTCCCTTCACCTTCTTCCACGGCACGTGTGCCTCACGCTCCTTCAACTTATGGTCCATAACCGCTCTTTGACTAATACGCGCCAGCCACGAACCTTCCCCTTTTCTCTGTAGTATTCATTTTTCTTTTTCTTTTGGTGTTTTCTGTGGGGTTGTTAGTACTAACATTTTTTTACTTTTATTAATTATTTATTATTAGGCTAATGTTTTGGCATGAGGTATGATGTGATGTTAATTTATATTATCCTTTAAATTTAATTTATTTTAAAAAAATTAATCATTATTATTCATGATAAACACTTTACATGCATTAAAAAAAGGACTAGAGTCTTAAATTTTAGCCTATTTAATGTGATATTCAGGGGACTCTATTCAACATTTTCTTACTTTTATTAATTTATTGTTCCAAATTACTAGTATGCACTTTTCATCCGTATTAGGCTACTCTCTCTTGAGTCCTACAGCGATCAGATAAAAGCTGAACCTATAGATGCTGATTCACATGCTATCATTGCCTTTTTTATTCGTTTTTAAATTTATTCAGTAGATCAATTGCTAAATTTATTTTATATATTAATTACTTAATAGCATTAACTGTTTTATGTCTTATTTATGATTATATTCTTTTACTTTGAATGTATAGGAGGACTTATAATTTGCTATTGTGACTCACTGCAAATCCTTCAATGTTGTATTATTAATTTAATTTCGTGATGCAAAAAATTATTAACCAATAAACCCATGCAATTATATACACTATCATTTTTTTTTTTACAAATATTTGTGTAAACTAAACTAAACTTAAAGATAATAACATCAGCTATCAACATGCTTAATTCAAGTGATGTGATACTTATTATTTGAAGGTTAACATAACAACGAAATATCAAAGCAGGCAGATACAAAAACACAACATGACCAAATCAATTTTAAACCTTTTAAAATAATGGCAAATGGGAGCAACTAATAGTAAGCAGAATATTTGATCATGATGACAAGTAATCTAAAGTCCTTCGGTCGAGTTTCGTGGCAATGATTAGCATGTGTGTTTATCAATCAAATTTAGATGTCACATTCGTATGAATTTTAATAAAAGAAAATATGTGTGTGTGTATATATATATATATATGATAATGGTTTACAATATATCATACGCATGGATCTTTATAAGAGTTTAATTTTTAGTATTAATAATGTAATTTTTTTTACATTATCATCTAATCAAATCAAAATCATTTCATATGCATATTTTTTTAAATAACAAGTAAAAAAGTAAACTATTTTTATTTATGTGGCAAAATTTGATTAGATAGATAATATGATTTTTTTACAATATCAATGTATTTCAATTAAACATTTTTTATAAAAGAAAATAAAATAGTTAAAAATAAAATACTCCACATTATTTCAACATAAAAATAATATTCAAATACCTTATAAAACACTTTATTTAATTTTTGTTCTCTAAATAACTTATGCTTACTACTATTTTCTATTATAAAAAAAAATTGGCAACTAGTCGTGGTGGTTTTGGCGTATTAGGAAGGGATAACAACAGCAGTTGGTTGTTGAGAATTTGATTTCTCTTGATAATAGTGCTATTTAAACATTAATTTTAGTGTAGATATCAAATTTCTCTTTTCTTACACATTATACCACTCATATTCACATTGTGTAATATGAATGTGGACTTTATAATGTATATAAAAGATGAAATTTAGTGTCTCAACTAAAGTTAATGTTCAAATAAAATTTTGTTCTCTTAATTGTTTCATTGGATTTTCTGATAACATGAAGACTAATTGATCAACCCTGATTCGCTAATTATGCCTTCAGGGTTCACCAAGGCACCACACAGTTAAGACTTTCAATAATAATGTTACAAATAAGTATCCAACTCCCTCCCATTAAAAAAAATACCTCGTGAAGAACATCATTTTCGTTCCCTTAATCTGGACCACCTTCAGGATAAAAAGATTTTCACCAATCATTTTTTAACAATTTCATTATGATATCCATTTATTATGAGTATCATAGTTAACGTGAGTTATGGTAACACAAGGTTGGTTTAGTTGTAAGTAAGTTAGTCATCTTTTTAAAGAGTTTTGGGTTCGAGATTTGAAAGGAAAAAAATTTGTATTAGAAAAGAACAACCACAATATCTTAAGCTGAATTAGTCAATCCTACTAATAAAAAAGTCTAAATAATGTAAAGAGAAAAATATAGTTAAGGGGAGTTCTTCAATGTTCAAATAATATCTAAAATCACAGGTATAGAAATCAGTTCCCATCTTCTTATCTTTCGTTCCTTTCCATTGCGGAAATGACTCCTCTTATAAAGTGCAAGTTGCATTTTAGAGAATAAAGTATATACATGACACTAGTAATTTGTTATCAAAAAGTAGTGACAATTTTTTTAATTAAATTTTTTAAAAAAATAATTATGTGCATTTGTCATCATCGTTGATTATATTTTAACGGTTAAAATATGTGTACTTTAACTTTTAATGTGCAAACTGCACTTTAGAGGAGTCTAATCCTTCCATGGTAATGCTCATTTTAATCCTTAAAAAGGTAACGTAAGTCACTTTCATTCTCGAAATTTAAAAACTAGCTTTTTTATCTTTAAAATCATATGTAATAAGATAAGTTAGTCCTTTAGTTAATTATCATTTATGATTTTGTTGATTTAACATATTAAATGACGTGGCGATAATAACAGAGGTTACAAATGTGACTGTAATACTATTTGGGATTAAACATGTAGTTGTAACATCATTTAAGAGTACAAACCTTAGTTAATATCATAATTTTATTTTCCAATCTCATTTACAATCAAATATCATCACAATTCATTTACTACACCAATTATTTTCATAATCTAATTTAACATAACAAAGAAATAAAAACACGACAACATACTAATGATAATGAGATAAAAAAAACTAATTTAACTTACGACTTAACATTTTAGATAATAAAAAAATCAAATTTCAAATTTTAGAAATCAAAACATACATTACCACTTTTCCTTCCACTTGATTTTCTTCTAGTTTTTTTTTTTTCCCCTCCGTTTGCCAATTGAACCTAACATGTATGCGCCTTACCCTCTCTATATTTCACGTGCGAAGTCACTGTCCATTTTGTATCATCACATCATAACATATCAGTAAAATAAAAAATAAAAAAATCTAGGGCGCACAACGTTAACATATCATCCTTAAATACAAACAAAACAAGAATTAATTCTACCATTTTTGTATTTTTGAATTTTACAAAGTAGAATCCAATTTGTTGTGTGTGTTTTAAAAGATAACTTATTGGAGAAAAGTTTCCCCGTGTCATTAGCTGAAAGGCCCCTCCTTTAAATTTCTCAAACCAAAAAGATTATCACACTCGGTAAAGAGTAGCAGCCAATCAAGTTCCCTTTCTTGTTCTCCTTACTTCATCTATCTTCCATTTTCAGAGGCCTAAATCAAAACAGGGCACATGTGTTTTTCAGAGAGCGAGAGAGACATGGCGCTCGAAGCAGCACTGCTGTACTCACAGCAACAGCAACCGCAACCTCCTCCTCATGGATCCATCATCAAGGACCTCTTCAACTTCAACGACTTGTTGGGCAACTGGTCCCACCCAGATTTCGCCCTCCAAAAGCAAGATCAAGATCAAGATCAAGAAGACCAAGCCTCCGTTTGTTTTCTCCACAATAACAACAACCAGACAGAGACTTATGGAGAATGGAACAATAACAGTGACAACTGCTATTCAATGACGTTGCCACAAATTACTAGTGTTTCGGAGGCCATCATTGACGATGACGCGCAGAACTTAGAGAGTGGCACGCACGCGCCGCCGCCGCCGCGTCCCAAGAGGCGAAGGGCGAAGAGCAGGAAGAACAAGGAAGAGATCGAGAACCAGAGGATGACTCACATTGCGGTGGAGCGCAACAGAAGGAAGCTGATGAATGAGTATCTCTCCCTCCTCCGCTCCCTCATGCCTGATTCTTACGTCCAAAGGGTACTTTTTTTTTTACTTTCCATTCCTTACTTGCATTTCATAATCTCCGCCAAATTATGCTAATTGTGGCATGATATTAACTCTCCATTAACTAAGTGGACCCGGTCTCACACTCCTAACCTCATGCATATATATTTATTTATCTAAATTCTTTAGCACTAGACGATTCCAGTAATGTATGTATATGCTTGCTTTTCATTTTGTATTTCTAGAAATGGGTTTGTGCGTGTTTTTTCATTGAATATATATATGGATGCAGAGTGACCAAGCATCAATAATTGGAGGTGCTATCGACTATGTGAAGGAGCTTGAGCAGAAGCTGCAATTCATTGGCGCTCAGAGAGAAAGCGAAGGGGGATCCGACGCGGGCGCCACCATGCCCTTCTCCGAGTTCTTCGCCTTCCCTCAGTACTCCACAACAACAACAACAACAACAACAAGTGGTGGTAGTAGCAGTAGTGGTGTTTGTGAAAATTCCGCTGAGGGAGGGAGTGAGGTTAAGCCTGCTGCAGGGATTGCTGACATTGAAGTGGCAATGGTGGAGAGCCATGCAAATCTCAAGATAAGGTCCAAGAAAAGGCCCAAGCAGCTCTTGACTATTGTGTCTGGTTTGCATGGCATGCGCCTCACAATCTTGCACCTAAATGTCACCACCACTGGGGATGTTGTTCTCTACTCTATCAGTGTTAAGGTTAGTTTTTGAATCACTTTTCCTTAAGAAATTCTTGCACAAAATGACCATATGCACAAAGAAAGATACGTACCCCGCTTAAAAGTTAAAATGTCATTCTCTATGTGATTAAAAACATATTCAACGTGATGCTTTATGATTACACAAGAATTTTTAAGGTATTAATTTGTAATTAAACGCTTTAGAGTGAAAGTGATTTCAATTGTTGAAAATTGTGATGAAGGTGGAAGATGATTGCAAGCTGGGATCAGTGGATGAGATAGCCTCAGCTGTGTACCAAATGCTGGATAGGATTCAACAAGAGGCAAAGGCAATGTTGAACTAGGATAAAAACTTGAACTAATTTTTCCTTTTTTTATTTTTATTTTTATTTTTCTTTCTAAAACCTCAAGGCCTTAATTAGTGATGATGGTTGGTACCTAATTAATTATTGCAAGGGCTATTCATCCTTTGTTAATCAATCTACTGATAGTGTACCTTTATATATATATATGTGGGGACTCCTTGGAGCAATTTTTTGGTTTATTCCTTCTTTCCTACATGTATGCATGTCTTTCCTAGCTATAGCTACTTTTGTTTTGATGATTTTCTCTTTTTCTTTCTCTCTCTGCCTTCTCTTTTATCTCTGGTGTCAGGGTGGTGAAGGTTGTAGTGATATTATTATTATTATTATTATTATTATATTGTGCTTGAGAGACACATTTAAGTGCTCAGTCAATTCTGCCTTCTCTTTCTTTTGATAGTGGTAGGCCATGTCAATCCCCAAATTTGAGAATTTCTCAAAAGAATGAATGAAAATGATAGATGAATGTTTTTGGAGATTGTCACATACTATTTAGTCCATGTTTTATTTTTATTTTTCTCTTTTATATACTTCAGCAACCTGCACACTTAAACCATAAATAAATAAATGATTATCACAACAAAATAAACCCCAACTTGATCTTGATTCTTGTCTCATGATAGATAAGAGCTAAGATAAGATTAACAATGTTAATTAGTGTCCTATATGTCATTTGAAGATTTCTACATAATTCTAAAAGAACATTAGAAATATCTAATTAATCTGCACTCCAAAATTTTGTTCTTCTGATTTGACTCAACTATTATTGTAGTTGTTTCGAAAAATTCTTATGTACTCCATAAGTAAATCAACATATACTCTATAATATAATCTTTACCCTTGATTTTTGTTTCTCTCCATTACGTTCTCTTCTTTAAAGAATGATCAGTGGTTCATATACTATGTAGAACATGAAAAGTTTCCTCTATGGAAGACAAAAGAACAACCTGATTTTTTCTGTAAAATTGATTGAATGAGAATTGATAAATAAATCAATTTTGCATTATATTATGAAGAAGGAATGATGTAGTAGACTTAGCAGTGAAATGTCAAAGAAAAGGAGAGCCATATGGCCTAGTCTACATGTGGAAAATGCAGGGGAAGGCTGCTGAGCAGTTTCATAAGAAGAGTTATAACCTTTTCTCTCTGCATGCATTCATCTTTTATATGTTCCACACTGAACAAAGGAAAAAAAAAAATAGTGATGCTTCCTTATCATCATTATTGTCAAGAGGACTAAACACCAAAGTGTGTGACTCCAGGAATCTACATATAAAAGTTTAATGTATTATTTGATTCATTTTTCTCACTTTTTGAGTCTATAATTTCTAAAACTATTTAAAAAGGCAAATGATTTAGGCATTGAAGGTTAAAAATAATGGGGCCCATCAAGTTGTACGGTGTTCATAATCTAGGTAAAAGAAATAGAATAATGCTATGCTATATGTGACCAAATCAGAATATAAAGAGTGAAAGAAAATGAAAAACATTTATATTAGCAAATGACAAAAATTGGTGCACATATGAGGTGATTCGTACATTGATGGAAAAAATTACAAGAAGTTGGGTTGTGGTGGGGTCATCATTATCTTAAAGAGCAGAATGAAAAGGGATAAAGTTACAAAAAGTTATATTGTGTGATTTGAGTTGGCAAATAGGGTAACTTGTGTGGGTAGAAAAAGGTTTCAATTAGTTGATTTATTGATTTCTGTACTCAACTTTTTGTATGCATTGGAGATTTGAGTTAGCATGATGATTGCTTGAGTAGTGTGGAATGTATCATTCTCTATTTTGTGAGTAGTAATCTTTATACCATGATCTAATTCTGTGAGGTTTTGGCAATTGTAAAACTTTTTGTTTTTTTTTTTTTGCCTTAATTAGATAAGTGATAAATTCCCCATTCATTCGAATCCAGACCCAAAGCAACATACATTCATAGAATACTTTCCAATTTTGCAATTAGGATCTTCTTGTTCAAATTTCTGTTAGTACGTAGTGGTTATGCAGATAATCCTTGGTATGAAGCCATATAGGCATATATTGTGAAGGTAATGGAAGAGTTAAAGCAAATAGATATGTGAGGTCTAATTCATTCACATTTGAACTTTAATTTTTAATCATAAAGTAGTGTCACATGATGATAATTATTAATCAGTAAATGAGAAATGAAATACCTTTTTACTAAATCTTTTCATAAATTTCATACGTATTAAATAAAGTAAATACTAATTACTTTTTAAATTTCTTAAGACATTGATTATATTTATTTTTTATGTAAAAAAAACTTATAGAAAAATATATCATTGTGAGCAATATGAAAATCAAGTGATAAGCATAGCACGGTAAAAAAAGATAAGATCCTGATTGTGTTGTTTATGTCCTTTGCAGATTTTACTGTCCTTTGCAATATATGTGTTAGGTCCCGTCTCCCAATTTTTAAAATTTCAAATTCTACATGACATGAACCGTACCAAAATATAATAACACTAATAACAAATAATAATTCATAGGTCGTTGATGAAACTCCAAGGTTATTTATTATCTGTTAGAAGATTCCAACTCTTACACCATTTTGTTTTCTTTCTCCTTGTTATCTTGTGAGGAACATGGCATCCGTAGATTCCAACCCAAATCCTCTCTCTCTCTCTCCCTCCCTCTCTCTCTCTCTCGTATTATTTTAAAGTTTTGCTTGTGAAAAAGAATAGTACTATTAAACGATTAAGCATAAGTGTTATTCACTTTTCTTCTTTGTTTGGCCACAAGAGAATTGTTAACTAAAGGACCATTTCTTTATTTATCTATTTATACGTAACGAGAGAAATAAAGATTTGGGGTTGAATTGTAGCTCCTAGAAAACTATAAAACATGCAAAAAGAGGTGCAAAGAATAATTATTAGGCCTCACCACAACATATACACCATGCAAGGTGAAGGCAAAACGATAAAGATAAATCACGGAGATTGGAGACAGTGTCTGTGTCTTCCTTTCTTTGATCAAATAGAATAAAAAGCAGAGTAGATAAAGTGGCTTATAAAAACAATGACAATCACACCAAAAGAGGAAATGATATATTAAAAAAACATATAATAAAAAAAGGAGACTAATAATTGAAGGAAACAAAGTGAATGTGAATATACCCGTATGTTTGTTGGTCCACATGAAACAATGCTCCCAATGGCTTTTGAGATTTAATGTCACAATTGAAGCCATCATCATGAGGCTTCTTAACAACATAGCAAATGACAAAGTGGCCCCTTTTATTTTTTGGGTTTGATAAAATCTGATGAAGAAGAACAACGCAACAAGCAAAGTGAGTCCAATAGATGATAATTAATTGTGAGATGATAAAACTTAATTTAACAACTTTTGGACAATGACACGTGTGAGATCCATAATAGCAGAGTTTACCATAAACTCCAGTGCGATTGTTCAAGAATTATTAAATCGACTTGTCATGATTGCATGGCCCTAATTAATTTGGTCTGCTAAAAGCCACATGGGTTTTTGGTGCCAAAGAGATTCAAGCTGAGGCTGGCCCAAACAGATCCAAATTCTTACTGTGCCAGTGCAATAATTAGGATTTCCGAAAATTTCAATTATCGTGGCCCAAAATCAGTCGGGCCGTTATGTTAAATTTTTCCAACGGCCCAAAACACATGGAAAACACTTAATCATTAGTTAAAGAAGTTGTTTATCAATCAATTACAAGAAATTCTTGGATGCACCTTATCAATCATTTAGTGCGTATTTTAAAAGCATTATCAATCATTAATTTCTTATTTATTACTCCCTTTGTTCCATAATAGCAGCCTCTTACACTCTTAACATAATCCATAACTTAATGTATCTAACACAATTTTATGTCTAAATACATTGAGTTATGAATAAATCTAAAAAAGTGAATGAGACCACTATTATGGAACGGAGGTAGTATATATTGTTTTAATACTATAATTTGAAATCAATTATTGATAATGTTACTAGAGCATACTTCAAATGTGTTCCATGAGCATGAAAAAATATTTATCAGGTACTCTATCCTATAGTTGACCTCATAACAACCACATATCATACAATATAGTTCAAGAAATAATCATATTTCCCCAGAGGAACATGTTTATCCTCTTTATATAGCATAGTGTGTTACACTGATGAAATTCCTTGTTTTCATGTTAACATACCCATAAATCATACCAACTACAATATAGAAGATCACTTCCCTATGCACTACAGGGGAAACAAAGAGGAGAAACTATTCTGCTAATGAATAGGAGAAAGGCCAATGTAAGTAAGTAAAATACAATTTTATTCTTATTTGAAAGAAAAATTCTAAGCTGTTTACTAATGGTAAGCAAGAATTTCCACTCACTTTCCAACTGCAGACTGAAAAGAAATGAAAAGAAACAGGAATTATGAAAAACATTAAGAGTAACAAGTTTAGTATGGTAAAATCTAAAACATGTTTTGCATTGGCTTAAGAGAAAAATGAGAAAAGAAGTTATATAAACCTTTTTAAATCTCAGGGCAGGTTGGTATAGGCACACCAGAATCTTCTGTCAACTTTTTAAAAGCAGCTTGCAATCTTTTAGTCACAGGCCCTACTTCTCCATCGCCGATGGTGCGGCCGTCAACCTTCACTACCGGGCTTAGCTCTCCCATTGTTCCGGTTGTCCATATCTGCAAGGTATTCGAAATACCATTTGTTTGAGGAACGTTTCATATTGGAGCAAAATTTATGCAGGAGATACTTGAAATAGTAGGTATTATGTGTGAACCTCATCCGCAGTATGTACTTCTGATAGGCTGATTCTGCGCTCCTCTAAGATTAACTGCTCCGTCACCACAAGCTCCATTACCTAAGATTGAGAAATGGTAGAGTTCCATCAATGCCATGATAAACTTCACCGGTAAACATAACTTTGAATCGTAGAGGGGAGAATAATTTGACAAATGTTGAATTGAGGTTATAAACCTAATCTGTTCTATTCATCTATTCATTTTCTGCACAATTTTTTGTTCTGCTGGTAAAGTGGAGCTCTAACAAGTAAATAAAATAAGACGCTTAATAAAAGTACTGCTCATTGCTGAAACCTGAATTTGAGTGTCAATGTCATCTTATACTTGTATACCAAAATAAACACAGAAATTGGCATAAAAAGTTGGGTCAATTTACACAACTTACAGTTGCACGAGTAATGCCAGGAAGACAGTAATCAGCATGAGGTGTCAAAACATGGCCCTTTTTGACGATGAACTGCATAAAGAAGAGGAACATATGAGATGAAAGTGTTCCAAATCATTAGATGCGGTACCATTCTCTACGGCAAAAAGAGAAGCCTACGGTCCTTCTCCAATAGGGAGACTTAACAGGATTTTGTTGCCATCAGAATGTAAATTCTTTTGTACTAAGGAGAGTTTTAAACAATTCTTTGAGCCATGCATTGATTTGACTGATTTGTCATCAGCTCAAACTCAATACATTTTTTTCTCATATGAAGTTTTGAATATGTCAATAGTGCTGAGCTTGAACTACTAAGTTTCATGAAAGCCCTAGCAAATGTAAAACAAAGAGCCTTCTAATAGTTGTGGCAAGGATGAGGACATACAATGTTGGTTGCATTGGTTTCAGATACATAACCATCTTTGTCAAGCATGATTGCATCATCTGCTTTTGCATTATTGCCTTCAACCTACGCCAGGCCAAATGATAACATGGTGATGTTAGCATGACAAGATGCAACAAAACAATGGTTTATATCACACTTGCAGTAATAGTATTAAATACAATTTTGTTAATCACTACACATGTCAAACTTGAGTAGAATAGGAAATACCTTTGCAAGTATGTTATTGAGGAGGTTATTGTGGTGAATCTTTGAATCCAAATTCTGGTAAAGAAACAAAGAAAAGGAGGGAGAAAAAAAACAAGGTCAATTGTAGGAACTAAAGGAGTGTGTGCCAATCAAACAGAATTTTTCTTGGCTTCGGAAAACAAATAATTTTCTGAATTTTTTTTTTTTTTGAAAATAACATGTATACAATTAAGAAACTTACATTTGGTGAATTACGGCGTGTTGTAGCAGTTACAAGAACTATACCACGCGTATTATCATATACTGGGGGCTTCCATTCAGCAAGCACTACATATTTAAAGAATCAATTTAGTATCAAAATGACAATCCATTTGTAAAGCACATTGATGATCAAGGTAACCCTAAACACTATACATTGCAAACAAACCCAAACGAAAACAGTCTTGTATAACCAAGTGAATTACATTCTACCTGAACCAATGTTCCATATTATATCGGATTAAATGGCCAAATTTTTGCTCTTATTAGTTATCATGCCAAGTCAGTTGTGCAGCTCAGCTAACCAACACATAATTAAGATAAATCCCTATAAAAGCATTTCATTTCTAAAATGAACCACATTATAGAAAGTGTTACTAGATAATCCTAGATAATCCATTCAAGTCACAAAGTGTCGCCACAAAGATGATTGTTTCTGGGCCAAAAAGTGAACTTATAATTTCTCAGATAAGTTCCCTAGACCACATCCATCGCCAATTCAGTGCAGTAGTAGGGTGGTTTCTTCCTTTGATCTCTTAGAATACAAAGTTATGAATGCAACCAATCTTTCATATCATTCCCATGAAGAAATGGAAATCCTAAACAGATCTTGTTAGGACAATTCAAGAACTTCAATTTGCTCAGTAATGACATTAGAACCCAGAAATTCTTTCTGGAATAAAAATATTTTAATACCAATATGATTGTTACTTATTTGGTGCAGGGATGGGAAGTTACCAATTAATGTGCATCCACAAAGATTGAATGATGGGCTCATCCCAGACGAAACCTAGAGGAAAAAAAATCCTTTTTATCAGTTACGATTAACGGTTTCACAAGGTTTGTTGCGAATGGTAATCACACTCATGAAAACATAGACTATCATTCTGTTTATTTCATATTTACACAGGGTCCATTGTAAAGCCAAAACCACCAGTCCCTTTTACATCTTTATTTAGATCTCAGGTCTAGATAAAAACCAGGGTACTTTATAAATAACTGAAATGATAAATGAGAAAGAGTAAGAGAGAGTGAGAGAGCAAAACCTTCTTCCCTCGTGTTAGAGAAAGCCGGATGTGTGCATTGTCAAACATGCCATTCCTAATAAGAGTTCTGAAAATTGCTTCCTTAATCTGCAAATTATGGAACTAAGCTCATTATGAGGATAACCTAAACTACTAAAGACAATGGAAGTTAGCCCTTTGCTTTTCACTGAAATCCAGTACCATCTACTCCCTCCGTTTTCTTTAGTTGCCCACTTTGAGTTGTGCCCGGGTATTAAGGAAATGATTGAAAAATATGAAAGTAAGGAAAAATTGATAGTACTTTACACAATTGCCCTTATTTAATATAGAGATAATGGGATAGTTGGAGTTAGTAGTAGTGTATAAATATGAGAAAGATTGTTTATTTAATAGGGGTATAGAAGGAAAAAGAATATTTAATGTGGTATAAATTTAGAAAATGGACAAGTATTTGTGAAAATGCCAAAATAAAAAGGTGGACAAGTAAAAAAAAATCGGACGGAGTAATAAACAGCCTATAAGAAGAAAAGATGAGGCTGCATCGCAGCTGATATGTGCTAGGTGATCCGAATGCATGTCAAGTGTCAAACTCACATCATCTCGAGTTGGAACATTTTCAAAGGCCAAAGCTTTTGCTGAATCAAACATCCTGATTACAAACAAGAAATGTCACAAGTCAGCGACATTGATGGAAATGTTTTTATAGATAAAATATTATATTATGAATATACAAAATATAACCATCAGGTTTAATTTTATACTGATAAAATGCTAAACCATAAAACATTACTGAAGGGAACCCCCCCNCCCCCCCCCCCAGTCACATTGTGACTCGATAAAGAATACACTGAATTTTGACCTAGAGGAAAATTTGTGTATTATCTACTTTATATTGGTGATAATTTAACTATTTATTAAGGCTGAACAATGCTCAATAGAAAACTGTTGAGAAATTAGGAGCACATGCAGTCAGGCATTCCTTATACCTTTCTTATAGATGTCAGAAATCTTTTGCCTAGACTTCTAAATTGAATAGAAAAGCATGACTTTCCAGCCATTAACATCACTGAACCTACCAAACCAATAAGGTACCATAGGTGGAATAGATTTTAGTTCTGCAGTTACTAATTACTATAATCATGGATGAGCTGAGCAGCATTGATTTTCAACACAAGTTGGTTAGTGTCTTATGAGACGATATGGAAGATTCATGGGAGTATAAATAAAAATAATTATAAGCATTATTCATTATGCTAAAAGGTCAGGATAAATGGATAACTATTGCTACTCAATGGGAAAAGAGAAGCAGATCTTATTAGATGCATCACAAATTGCATGTTCTATGTAGAAAAGAGTCAAAAGACCACGAGACTACATATGCAAACAAGAGTGAAGAAGTGGAAGTGGAAGTATATCTATATTGAATGCTGAAAATCAAAAGGAAATGAAGATAAATTATGTACCCTGTACGTGCTAGTGTGCTACATTTTCTTTTTCCTTTTTAATGGCAACTACTTGAATTGCCTAGGTTGGCACATAACTTTGGTATTGATTTCCTAACATTAACTTAAAATTGTTGTTACATTAATGATTCAATTTAAGCATTTTAATTAATCAGCTAATTGGGTAGAACATAATCAGAATAAAACGACAGCTTTAGACAAAAACTTTTCAATTTTAGTTTTCTAACATTACCTGTCTAGATGTTCCTCTAGCTTAAATATCTTTCCTTTATACACTCGAAGACCCTCCCAAACTGAGTCACCTCCTTGGACAACTGAATCAAACACGGAAACCTGATAGAACACAAAATAAAAATTTCAAACCATGACAATTTGTGAATCGATCACATAAATTTAAAGCTTTATTCTGCTGACAGCAGACCTTTAAGTTTCATACAATAAAGTACCTTCGCACTATCACGTGGCACAATCTCATCACCAACCCAAGCAAGCAATTTCTCGTTTGCAGGAACTGGAAGATCAGGAGAAGGTAAAGGAGAGCTCAAAAGGGATGACTTCTTCTTCACATGCCGTCGAAGCATATTGTATAGGGGTAGACTTTGCTCCAACAAATCATAGTGAGAAAAGGAAAATGGCTGAAAAGAAAATATAGAATACAGTATAAACCATCCAATCAAAGTAACTTCCCTCAACCAATCAAATGACTTGAAAAGACTTCATGTCTTCTTCACTTCCATATGGAGTCCAATCTTTTATATGGAAAGAAGACACATGATAGGACAAACCCAGCCCCAAGATTGCATCCAATTGCTATGAGATCAAACAATTGTAGTTATAGACAATGGTGCAAAACAATGCTAACAAACAATAGATGCTTCAGATATAATAATGGTCTGGACTCTTCACAACATAAACTGAACAGAAGCATACCCAAAAAAAATAAAAACCACATACCTTAGGATACTTTTTTGGTTGCTTAAAACCAGTAGATTTATGTACAGATTCATACCACCAAGGAGCCCAACAGCCATCTATTGATTTTGGACCTGCTTCCCAACTGGAAAGTTTTTGAATTGTCAACTGGTCAGTATGTATGCAAAATGATTATTGCAAGAGTTCCAGCAAAAAAACTGCATACCTGAGCATTGAAGGTTGAAAAGGAATTTCCAAATCATCACAAAGACCCTGTAGAGTAGCCTACAAACAAGATCATGATATTGATGATAATAGACAATGATTAAAAATGCATTATTTTAGTTTATTTTGTTTATATTATTATCTAGGCCTCAATAGTTAATACAATGACAATAGTGGTATAATATACTTGATGGCGGTGATGGCAATGGGGCAGTAGCAATGTGGTGTGATAGTGTTGACCATAGGTGGCTGACATGTGGTGGTAGAGGATATTTTTGTCGTTCCGAACAAATACAAAGGGGAAATTGTAATTCAGATAACTAGGATTTAATGGAATCATGATTATAGCGATAGCCAAACATACTTTCAGCTCATTCTCATTCCATCTCATCTTATTCTGATGAACCAAAGGTGATCTTATATTCCTGCTTTATACAGTGATAACAATAGAGCATGTTCAGAGAGCACAGATACCTCAGGATCTTGTTGAAGTTCTGCAGCATCAATAACAGGTGGTGGTTTTCCAATCTCACGAAGCTCATTGTATATACAAACCAGCTCTGCCAAACCCAACTCAAAGAAAGATGGAGGGACAACCTTGTCAAAGGATGGCTGGACACACAATCAAGGTGAAGCAAACAAGAAGCATCAGCCAGTGACCAGAGAAGTAGATAACTGAATATCACTAGAAAAGACGAACGGAATATTTACAGTTTAAGCATTATTATAACAGGAAGCTTGCGGGCCTTTTCTCATTTTCACTAACAAACAGTTTTTGGTTTTGGACAGATTCATACGTTTTTGGACCAACACTACATTTGCATATGAGAAACAACATGCTGAAACGGCTTGTTGATTTAAAGAAAAGTAACAAATGAAATACATCTTACCAATATGTCAAGAGGATTTCTTATCAGAATGAAGTGCTTTCCTTTTTTCATTAAATCATCTGTCAAACCTTGTACTCGTTGCTTTGATATGTGCTGCAGAAGTGAAGTAATGATAAATAATGCAGTTGAAGGAAACAAAAATCAAGGTTTTGAAGACTTATTATAGAAGCTCTAGAATCCATTAAAAAAAGTCAATGATATAATATCTCCTGTCATTAAAACAGACATAATATTCCTATATATACGCAGTTTCTCCTCATATCCTGTGTCAACAATTTAGTTCCTCACTAATTGTGTATCTTGAGAGAGAGATGCTCTTACCTTACAGAATCTATACTTCTTACTTCCTGGACCAAAAATTATGTCATTAACAACCTTATTTCCATCAGATTCCTGTTACAATTGAAACACCAATTTTGATATGAAGCATAGGAAGAGAATACTACAAGAATCAGAGACAATGGCATAGGAACAATTAGAATAAATGACAAATGCAGCAACATGCAAATGAATTTCGAATGACAAATTTCAGAATTCTATGCTATAAAGAATCAGACCAGCCAGATTATGAAAAGCAATGCAAGTTTTATAAGAAAAATAACTTAAGAATATATCATGCAGACTCATTTAATTCCATTCTAAAATCAAGAAGCAGAACAATCTCTGAATACAGTAACTCTGAATAAAAGAGAAATGGCAATGCATATTATTCCAGAAATCACTGATTCTATACCCCATCCCAAACACATAGCACTTTTTTTCCCAATCAAAAGGAAGAAAAAAAAAACAAGTTTATCGGCGCAATAGCCAATCATCTTAAACATACCAATCAGCAACAAGAGGGATTCAGTAAACATACATACCATTTTGGAGAGTAGCTCGTCCCTGTAGGGTCTGGGAAGACCAGTTACCCGAATGAAGTTTGCATAGAGTGGTTCATCAAGCACTTCTATGTCATCCCTCTGCACACCACAAATAAAACAAAGTCAGATAAGCAATGAAAATAAAACAAGGAAACACCAAGATCAGGACCCAGAAACAAGAAATTTCTGATAACAACACTAGCAATTTCACATGTCTTGGACAAACTAAAAAATAATATTCTTCAATTTCAAAAGATGCATTATTTTTTCTTTCCTCAAACAAAAAAGTCAACCAATGCAATGTTCTGAGCTCCGAAATTCCATGCAACAAATGATGAATTTTTGAAAGCTATAAAGGGAAGATACCTGAGCAAAAGAATACATGAGACTAGTGCTGAGGGATCTTGGTGCAGACCATGAGTGAATCACCTCCACTTCACTCTCCCCCATCTCTCTCTCGCTCACTCACTCACTACCAAAACTTTCTCATGCCGATTCATTCAGGTTTTTACCCACCATATCATTGATGGTTACCGATGAATAAGTTATCATTAAAATATATTAAGATCGAACCATTTGCCACATTTCATATTTGGTTTGGGAATCCCAATGCCCCCAACTCGTGAGTTAAAAAATAGTGACACAGACACATGCATGACGCATTTTATTTTGGCTTCCGTGAAAACCCCCCACAATTTATTTTTTATTTTTTAGTTTTGATTTTTCAATCGTGCCTGAGCTTAGTTTCGTGTCACTTGGCACTTGCATTGCATGCAATGTAAATTGTCTTGTGTGCTATATGCGGGTTAATAATGCTTGTATTGTTTGTTAAAATTTTAAGTCTATCTTGTTCCATCAAATTAGTAATTTGATTCGTTATGATTAATGTGTTGTTATGTTTTTGTTGATTTATTATGTTTAATGAGGTAATGATAATAATTGAGAATATAAATAAATTATGATTACATTTGAAATTATAAAATGAGGTTGTGAAAGTATTTACATTTATAAATGAAATTGTGATACCAACTGTAATTGTCTCAATTTTTATCACATCATTTAATGTGATCAACCAAAATATTAAAATGAATTGAAAATTAATTTAATGTTTGTAATTTTAAGAATTAAAAAATTTATTTTTAAATTTTAGAGGCCAAACCGAGTTATGTGAGGACTACTTAGTGTTGGAACTTGGAACCGAAATCCTGTCCACTTGATCTTCAATGAGTAAAAAGATAAAAAGCCTTATCACATTTCTGTGTGCTCCACCGTAGTGGTTTCTTAACCACTGGGACATAGAATCCAATGCATTATCTAATGGCCCTTGTATCATGCAATGTCCAAAGAAGAATAAGTTCCATGATTACGACCCTTTCACTCTTTTGTTGTTACCGTATTTAACAATTAGATAGAATCATTTTACCTGCATACTGTTTTTCATATAGGGGGAAAAAATCTCCTACTTCTTTAATGTATTGTTATTAATTATTACATTTGTATTTGAATTTTTTTGAGCTGATATTCACTTTATAATTGTTCATATAAAGTTAATACAAATATTCATGCCCACACATACAAAATCACAATCATATGAATTATTATGTACGACATGCTTTGAAGTTAAAAATTAAAAGATTCATGTTACTCTGTTAGTTATTATAAGTTCGTTTCTAAATTTTTCATCTCACCAAACCTTATCCTTCAAGTAAATTACAAAGTATACCAAACCATAGAATCATCTTATCACAACTTTTAGAGGGGAAGAAAAAAGTACCCTTTTATTAAAAATCTCTACATTCCAAAGGGGAAAACTTCACCCTCCATGCTACCTGTGAGTAGTTGCGTACACGTGTTATCAACTAATCAGCTTGCAATCTCATCCCCAAACTTGTCACTACCTTTTACCTTTATGAGCAATAATAATATCATTCAAGTTTCGGTTCATTTCTTTTCCAAATAATTTCATTCGTGACCAAAAACTATTCAAGTCACGGTCTACTTCTTTTCCAAATAATATCATCCATTGAACCAAACCAATACAAATCCTGGGGGGTCTGATCCCATGAATTATGAATTATGAATTGTGAATTATGAATAGTAACTATTGTCAACGGTTCAAAAAGCATTTTGACGACTCTAAAGAAAACAAAAAGGTTGCAAACCACTGCTATGCAACAACTTCGTGAAATACAATCCATTCCTTCGATAAGAAAATCCATTTTGCAAAGCGAATCCAGCTTCAATGACCCTATATAGGGGTAGGATATTCTTTTCTGGCAAGACACCCCAGTTTTAACTTTAAGGCAATAAGCATACATAACTAATGATGATAACAACTTCAGTGAGGGTGAATATCAACCTTAACAGTCAAACACAGGAGTAGCAGAACATGCCTACCTAATCATTTACTATACTCTCACAACAACACTAGCTGGGGTCAGCAAGATGATCAATCTACGTCATAGTATTCTATCATAATTGAAACTCAAAGCGTTAACATCTAAATCTTTTTACCAAACTCTTATCAGCAACAAAAGGGAAACAGACAAAACATGGAAGGACAGCCCTTGCACATGTATAGGTCAATATAAGACACAGTACAACTTAAAACCATCGGTTTCTATCCTTAGCAAGACTGACTAAATAAATATCAACACTCAGACCTATATTTCTCCTTCTCTGCACCGTGTATCAGGACCTTCCATCCAAGCACCAAGGAAAAATTATATGTGAAAGACAAATATGATCACCTTATACTAGCTTGATTTGATTGTATGACTGCAAGTGATGCGCAATAGTCTTACACTGGCTTGATTGTATGACTGCATGTAACGGATGAGATTTACTGGCTTCAGTGGATCAGTAAGGTCCATAATATAAAGGTTAGCCTGGTCCCCCAGATCAAGAAAATAATTGAAAGTTTCAATATTCCTGATAACACATGCAATATAGGCCACGGGTGCTTCCTTTGATCGGCCATTAATACCATCATTATAAATTGTTTTGTGTCTACCATCAGATTTGTCGCTAGCATCATTAAAATCATGTTCACCATTTTGATGTTTATTGTCTGCAGATAGGTCATTGCGGATTTCATGTCTGCAAAATTGCAGTTTCACCCTATTCAAAAGAATGGTAAGTACTCGTACAAGATGCGGAAGGCAAACTGGATCATATATCACATCTGCACCCAAACTGAAACAATATCATAATAAGAATGGCATCTGAAGAAATTACAAGGAATAGCATAAGAATTTAAAGTATAATTCTCACACAACATCTGGCATGATATCTTGGAGTTGACTTTCTGATGCAGACACCCATGGCAGGTGCATACATTTTACCTGAGATTCATGGATCAGTGCAGATTATACAAATGCAGAACCTTGGTGCATACAGATCAGATTATCATTTCCCCAATCTATGCAAGTAGGAATACATTACTTTAAAAAGCGAGTCATCAAAGAGTGCAGATCCATCTACACCAGACAGTCTTGATTTAAGTTCCTATGAATTTTTATCAATACAGACTAGACTGTGACCAAAAGGATAGCAAAATTTTCAAGAAGATAGCTGAAAGATTAATCTTCCATGAACAAAATCCACAATCATATGTTCAAACAAGACACTAGAAACTACTGAAGACATGAATAAGGAAGGCGATGAGGTAATATAACTCGAGATTTTATTTTGGCCCCACCAAGCTCAAGCAATTTTGGGCCAGGGATCGTAACTAGGGGAAGTTCTTTTCATAGTCACCCTCCCTAAAGTGGAGGTTTGATAACTTGAGATTTAACACTGGAAGTTAGTATTCATAATGGTTTAGAAAACATCTTGGTCTCAAATTCAAAGCCTGAGAGATGAATGCTGTGAGGATTATATTTATGTATATAAAAATACAAATTCAGACTCACCATGCTTGAATCTTTGTTTCCTTGTGCCATGTCAGTTTCAACATTCAGGTGGTTCAACTCCAAGTTAAACCTCATGTTAGCTAGAGTTGATATATCACCATCACTTAATATAACCTGGTCATAGACAACAACACAGCTCCATGTTGACTAAATTTCACAGCACACCCTCTTGCTTGTTTAAAAATCTCACTCTCTTACAAACCATACTAATCAAAACAAAGTTAAAGAGAAGAAATGCCTTTGTTTACAGTAATCATGCATGGATCATCAACTATAGTTTTGTATACCTTGGAAGCTTTCACATGGGCGAGACACAATCCAACTAAGCCAACTCCCGAACCAATCTGTTTTAAATTTTAGGTAAGTGCAAAGTGGTATAAGACAACTATAAACAGCTGAAAGCCTATCTAAATGCAAGAAATGAAATGATGAAGATTTATAAAAAGAATGCAAAAATTCGAACTGTGCAAGAGAACAACTATACCCTAAAGCTTATTTGATAAGTGCAGATAATCACATAATTGTCGCATGTGAGAACTGCTCACGGTTACTGAAAATTATAAGTGCTACAAGATTTAACCAACTGTTACAAACTGTTAAACATACCACTGACCTCAAAGCAAGATTTATTAGAAAATAACTCTGGACGAGAAAGTATCAACTCGGACAGAAATAAACTCGATGGCCATAAGGCGCACCTGCACACACAAACAGATATCAACCTTAAGAAGTTAATGCCAGTTATACAAACACACACATGGTCCAACCTTGAAATGTTTCATTTTGATAATGCAAAGTTTTGAACATATCAAGTATGAGCTTACCCTGTATCACCTTCAAGCATATTTAGAGAACACTGCAATGGAAACACCAATACCCTTGACTGCGGACAGCATGGTAGCTCAGAACAACCTATATATACCAGTAACCAACCAAAGATAAGCTGAATGAAATAACACTATAAGAATCAAAGGATAAAAATCACCTAATTATGATTTTACCATCAGGAAAAAGAAACGAGATTCTCTTGCAGACTCTTGCATCCCTTTTACCAAAACTGTCATCCTGTGAATAAAAAGAGAGAAAATAAATTACCAAACCTCTAACCAACCATATCCAACTAGAAAGGAACTTTAAAAAAAGGAGTTGATGGAATGAACCTTGAATGATGTCATGTATTGAGCATAGAGTTCGTACAAGTTATCCAACGCATAGCCATGGTCCAATTCAACTTCACTGATCAATTTCTTAAGAAAAGTCTTCAAGTAAGGAGCATAAAATTTACCCTGCATTCAGCAACCAAACGAGGCATTGCAGTGCAAATTTCTGACATAATATGGACGAATTTAGAGAGAGGTGGAGAAATTACGGGGGTGGAAAGGCAATGATTCCAGATGAACTTTTGAACTGGCTCCGTAATTGAGCCTCCGCCACAAACCCTACAATGCGATATTTTCATCATCAAATAAATGAATGTCAAATAACATAGTGATGGAAAGTGTAGAAGGAAGAAGAAAGGGACCTGGCATGGGAGATCAAGCAATCGGAAGGCTCCATGGAAAGAATAGCGGACATCAGATTCATGCAACCAGGCAGCGACGGATCCAGCTCTTGCTCCGCCTCTGCCGCCATGTTCTGTTCTGTTCTGTCCCGCCACGCTCTTCTTCCGCCGACCACCGTATCTGCAAAGCTGCGGTTATCACTTGATGCCCAACAGATACAAGAGCCGTTCGAGATAGTTGGGCCTGGCCTTCCATATTTCAAGTAAATTGGGCTTTGGGCTCCCAATCATGGGCCTCGATATTAGAATTAGGCTTGGCATCAAACGAAACAGAACAGACTCTGAATTCTTTAGCCAAAAGTATTGGATCCCGTTACGGACTCTGAACCATGTTATAAAAATGAACGGACTCTTCTTCCCTCCATAGTAAATATGGGAAATCTTTATGATTAATGAAGGAAATGGGCCAAAATAACTATCCTTTTGGTCACAATTTATGTATCGTTATACCTCTTTCATTAAAATAAAAAACCATTTAATTACCAATTTTCAACTATCAATTTTCAAATTTTGGAATCTCATTTTTATTTCTCTTGTGCCCAACACCTCATTTTGTAGTAATACATAATGCGATTGTAAATAGTTGACTATATTTGTGATTTAGTTAATTTATTATTTTAAATGTTAATGAAAAAAAAAATAACGCTACATAGCGTTGCACGAATTTGTCTTGACATGAAAATCAAGGATAGTTATCATAAGTTTAAATAAATAAAAAAAATTAAATATGTAAAAAAAAAAAAACCAAAATCAGCGTGAGTAATTTGTCTCACATGTGTCGAGCAACATTTGTTGTTAAACCAAAACTCATTTCCCAAAACAACAAAAGGTTAATCTGCGATTTTTGTCATGAATAGAGGTGTCAAATGGGCTAATTCACCCCTATTTGGCCAAGTCCATGTGGGTTGGGCCGAAAAGCTCACAAGGCTTTGCCCATATTTATGAAGGCCCACATAGACCCAAAGCCCACAGGCCAAGTGGGTTCAGGGTAGTCCGTGCCAACTTATAAAAAAAAAAGTAACCTTTTTTTAGGTGTGTTTGGACTAGGGCTCATAAGTCAACTCAGACCCACGGATTGACGCGAGCTGACTTGGGCTTGCTAGTCAACACGAGTTGACTCAGACTCTTAAGTCAATGATAGTCGACTCGCATGTGGTCAAAATAGGGCTCGCAGGTCGTCATGGGCTGACTCAAGCTCGTAAGTCTATGCGGATTAACACATGTCCATGGGTTGATGTGAGCCGACTCGGGTCCTCGAGTTGACTCAACATAGGCTAAATCGGGCTTGTAGGTTGATGCGAGCTAACTTGGGCCCACAGGTTGACATGGGTTGGAACGAACTGACTATGGGCAGTAGGTTGACACTCGTTGACTTGGGCCCACGAATCGATGTGAGTCAACTTGGGTTTGTGAGTCAACTTAGGTTTGCGGGTTTGCAGGTCAATGCGGGCAGTCTCGAGTCCGTGGGTCAACGCGGGTCAACTCTCTTAGATTAACATAGGTTGACTCGAGTCAAAAAAATTATTCGAATAAAATTTTTAAAGTTTTTTTTTTTTAATTTATAGAATTGTCAGCTAGCTGGTGACCTAGCCCATTAGTATAGGGGTTTGATGAGCTTGGGGATTAACTAACTTATAAGTAAAGGGGCTTGATGGGCTAGCCCTAGCCAAAGACAAACTTGCACCATCATGCTTCAGCTATGCTTAAACAAGGTTTAAATGGGGTGTTATAATAAATTTATTTATTAAAATAATGATATGATTTTTTTTTTCCTATTTAAGAAAGAATGTCTGAGCCCGGGTTCGAATCCGGGACCTGTAGTGTGTGAGTCTGAGAGACTAGCGTGATACCAACTACACCACCCAAAGTTGTGTGAGAAATATTTGTGTGTTAGACCAAATATACTTTTTCTACTTATTTATGGGATGATATATTACTGTTATTTATAGTATACAAATATAGTACAACACCGTAAACTTTCTTCATTTTTCCATGCAAATTTTTTTTTTGGTAAACATATTACATGTTTACACAGTAATGAATGATTGGTAATGATACTGCATTGCAATTGTGCTACATGTGCAAGTGGAAGGGAAATGGTAATGGTGGGAAATAACAGTGCAATTCTTAGTTAAGACCAACAAACACTATGACAGTCAGAGACTTCAGTGATTCTGATTCATAAAAGAATAAAATCAATTTCATCCCATCAAATAAATGTCACACGAGAAGCATCAGCTTCATGAAATTTAACAGCATTCATTTAGAATTCACCGCAGCATTGTCAACCACTTTTTCAGCCTTCACAAGATGCTGGATTCAGGATGTCAAGATTACTGGAATCGTGTAGGTCACAATGTAGAGAACTGCTGCAAAGCAAAAAGAAAGCATCAGTGTGATAACAATATACGAGCAACTAAAAGTAGAACAAAAACCCAAAAAGTCACAGTTGATCGTGCATAACACTGAAGGATTCATCAGAGTTATCACATTTATGGCCTAAACAGCCAGTTGTGGTTTTCTTTATAATTCAACGAGATTTGTTTTATCCTCGCATCATGTTTCCTTCGAGTTGGTTGGACATAACCCCACTCTAAAAGCTAACTCAAAGGGGAGGCTTGTCGATGCTATTATAAAGGCTATCTCAGGCCTTAGTCATATCCTTAAGCAATGTGGGACTCAATACTATTCTCAACTCTCAGCAACTTGATAAGAAAGTACTTTAACAAAGGCTTCATCTTCAAACTCAAATTTGTCTTTGCAGTAGAAATATTTTGGATGTTTATAAATACCAGTAACAGAAATACACTTCAAATATACTCGGAAGTTTCTAGAGCATAATTAACTTAAAATATGCAAGTAATATTACTATATACAAAAAAATATCGAGTGTCATGGAATTATAAATCAACTTACCTACCTTTCAGATTTCAGCATGCTGCTACAGAATTGTCAGTGATATAGCAGCAGAACGAAGTCTTACACCATCACTATCCCACTTGGATTGTGGTGCGGTTGCTCCAGCAATAATTGCCTACAAAACATAAGTACTAGATATTTTACTCTTACGTCATGTAAGATCGTAGAAATGTCTATTTTTCACCACATAATTTGATGAAAGACTGCCTAAACTTAGCGAACTATGATTCTTTCTTGGTATTGCAACAAGGTTGATATGAATGGGTTTGGTGACTTCAGTAAAATGCATGTAATAACAAACCTTCCCACCACTGACACCTGCCATCAATGCTACGTGTTGTTCATATCTCCCAAATTCGTAGAAATAGTAAGTCCTGAAATCAGAAAAACTAATATTTTGTTGGAATTTTATGTAACAGGAAAGCTTGATGGATATAGTATGCAGAAGTCATTTCACAAAGGATGCTTCGAGATTACATCATAAAGGATGGAGAGTTTTCTTCACTAGCATTTCCAATAATATTTCAAGCGTTCGGAGAAAGTATTTCCTTATTACTGAATATCTGTTTATAGCCCCAACCCATTTTGACCATCCTTTGTTTTAATAAGAATGTATGTATGATTGTTATTTTGTCCTCAAAGAAAACTTTTTACCTAGGTAGATATATTGCATATGAAATCAAACTCACCTAAAACCGTCGTCTTCCTTTATTTTTATTGATCGAGCAGAATAAAGTTCTGCCCCTCCTGCAAGTCCATCATGGCCAGACTTAGATACCAAAACCAAGTAATAGGAGTAAACAGAAAGGGAAACCAAGTTAGTCATGTCATTTCTTTAGCTTAATACGGGGAAATATATAAAGACAAACTTGTAACCAAATGATCTACTAGCAGATGAAAACAAAAACAAAATGGCACCTGGAACGAATATTTTTGCTGCATCCTTCAAGGAGCCTAAATCAGTTATATCTTGGGCCTGCACTAATCAAGTAAGGATATGTAAGTTCCTTGAGGAGTTTGTTTACATTGAGAATCAAGAAAACAAAAACATGATACAGCACATTATCTCCTTAGTTAAAGATATTATGAGAGAGTTCCTTGAGTACCTCCAAAAAGGTGATTTTAAGTTGATTGGTTGGCCTATTAACAACACTCAGAACTTCATATCTGTTTCAACCAAAGACACAGAAAAACCCAAAATACATATAGCTAACAAGTTATTAACAATACTATGCATAACAAAATCCTTGAGTTCTTCTACACAGAATGCTTGCATTTGCTTCTAAGTAGAGTAGATGCATAAGTGCATAACAAACACACGCACATATTGGGTATTGAGAGTTTGATGCTCAAAAACAAAATTACCCGTCCGGAGATGCAAACCGGGCTGCAAAAGTCTTTGGCTTCGCCTTGTCCCCATAAAGAGACAGTCCGGCATTATAATCCTACAACCAAAGCAACGGAATACAATTCAATACCACCTCAATCTCACTCAATTCAAATCACATAAACTAACTACTCCATACCTTTCTAAATTACTGTCCAAGTTGGGTCAATTAACAATTTCAAAACATCAAGTACCATTAATTGGTTTTCCCAATAATTAATTTAACTGTAGTTATTAAATACATCAGTGGGATATGTTTCTGTTCAAATAGGAGTAACAATCATTTTGATAGGAGAGTATATAAAAACAAGAGCACAAGGAGCACCTACTAGCAGCATTTAACTGCTACAACTTAAACAGTGTTATAAATTCTCAACCGCAAGACTAAAATAGAAACTACGAATCGAAGAGCATAGCACAGCTTCTTCGCGATTTTCTTTACCTCGGGTTCCGTGATGTCCTGGAAATCCGGCGGGACTCGAATTGAAAACCCATCGCCGTAGAACTGAAACCACGATTTCGTGTTCTCGATGCTGGAAAGAAGCAGTTTGGATGGCAAAACCTGAGCCGAAGACTGCGCAACCGGGATCTGAGGAAAGAGGCTGATGCAGAGAAGGGAAGTGTGGAGAATGAAGTGCCTTTTGGAGCCACTAATTATGGATTTTGAGCTGAAATGCCAGGGTTTAGGGACGCTGCTAGGGTTAGGGTTTTGGACATGATTTGCATTTGCTACTACAGAAACAGGATTGGGAATTGCAGAGAAAAGAACGGCCATGAAAGAGTTATCATGACATGACCGTTAATTATTGGAGGGAGATAACGTGACGTATTGGGTTGGGCTCATTCACATGGAGATTGGAGGGCCCATTGTTTGGGTTGGGCATGAAATATTAGTTAATGAGAAAGTTAATTATTTATTTTTAGCTTATATAATAATATTTGATTAGAGATTGTGTAAAAAAAAACTACATATTATCGTCGAATAACAATTAAACTCTTTTAAAAAATAGAAATATTAGTATGACAAATTTAGGGCTGTCAAACAGGTCATTCTGGCCTGTTTAGGCCCGACTTGGTTAACCCATATGCTTAAACTGACTTTTACTATTTGCGGGTTGATTTTTGTATGTTTGGTCTATCTATTTATGTGGGTAAACGAGTTAGTCTGCGGGTTAACACTAAACGGGCCAATTTTACCTGCGTTTTAAATGGACTGGCCTAAATGAGCTTTTGTTATTCGCTGGTCAAATTCTATACATTTGGTTCGACCATTTAATCAGGTAAACAAGTCTTCCTTGTGAGCCAGACTCATTTTGACAGCAGTAAATAGATCATAATATGTAATCATCTTAAGAGTTTAATTTCTCAACCAAAATTGAGATTATACACATGTTATGGTCACTAACATTACGATTAAAAAGAACAATATAAAATAGACCAAATTCCAATTTCGGGTCATTTCTTGGTGAACATAATCTGCCAAAATAATTTTATAATAGACATAATTTTTTAATTTTCTCGAGCCATACGAGGAGAAAACTTCTTATACATTTCACCTGTTTATTTTGTACCGTCTCCCCTATAAAGAAAAAGAAAGAACAAGAATCAAAAAAATGCAATGATTCAAATCAAGATTAATCTAGTTCCCTATGTCAAATTAAAATCACACCAAAAAATAAATATAGTAAAAAAGAAACAACACAAAACTAGAGAGTGTTCTATCAGACTAATCTTCGACCCCTTCATTTATGTGCCAGAATCAAAAAAGAGAATTGGTAGGAAAGTGAAAGAGACTATTTTGTATATTAAAATCAAAGTGAGTGGGAAAGTTGCAGTAATTCTTTGGAAAAACCCAGTTCTCTTTGTCTTTGAGCTTTCATTCCTCAATCTACTGTTTCGTTCCTTCGTATACCTCCCCACCAATAGATAGAGACAAATGGGAATAACCGAACCACGTCTTGGGGAATCACACTCACACACACATGATGGATTCTCACACTTTATACATATGATTGTTCCAAATTATTTCATTGATTGTCATATTATTATCACTCCCTCGGTCTCAAATTATGTATTGCTTTGGCTAAATGCATGCATTAATAAACTTAGATTTAAAAGTAATTTTTTATTTAATTTCAATGTAACATTATTTATCATTCTCCAAGAAAATAAATTAGGGACATAATAAATGTTACCTAATAAAGTGATAGTAACAAATGAGTTGGAGTCAAGAAAATGGACTAAAATGACTGATAATTTGGGATATACTAAAGTGAGAGTATTAGAAAAATGTTTGAGATATCTAACTTTTAAACCTACATATCAACTTACACACTTTAATAAATGACACATAATATTTTACTTTTTATTTTTTAATTAATATATAAAGTTTCATTAATTAAAGTGTGTAAATTAATACGTAAGTTATAAAAGTTAAAATTAAAGCTCTCAAATATCATTTTTATTCTTATTTTATAAATAGTGGCCAAAGCTAAATCATCCATTTTTTTTTGTTGGAATGGTTTTATTTAAAATTATTTTTTGTGAAACAACTTGCTAACATCACATTTTATTTGTTATTGAATAAAATTTTAATAACATTTGCACTCTAATAAAATTTCAACAAATAATAAATATAATATAAATTAACACAATGCCGAAGTAAAAGGGTCACAAATAATATTTATCATTTAGTTGGCTCTAAAGGAGCCAAGTCCTTTAAACAGAACCAATCATGGACCAACAAATTTAGACAGAAACAATGCAAGCCACCCAAAATCTGAACCAGAGATAAGGCAGAGAAAGGTGTGGACTGTGGTAGGAGAAGGGGAAATGAGAAAACTCGCGTGTTTCTGAAAGTTGAAACCTTTGCTCTTTGTAATAATCAGACAGTTGTGCCTCATGGAAACCATTTTTTCTCCCCACTCACTCCTCTCTCCACCACTCTTCAATGTCAAAGCCTCATCCTCAAGATTCCTCTTGTCAAAGTCTCCATTTTGCTACAAGCCCATCAATGCCAGCCTCAAAGAGGAGCAACCTTTACCTCTCAAACCATCAATACCTTCAACCACAAGCACAAGAAGCTGGTTGGGTCATGCTCAGCAGGGGCTAGCAGCATTGGCTATTTCCTTGGCACTTAACTTCAGCCCAATCTTGCACAGTGGCAATGTTGCATTGGCATCTGAGTTTGATGTGCTCAACGAGGGGCCAACCAAGGACTCTTATGTGGTTGATGATGCTGGAGTGCTTAGCAGGGTCACAAGGTCAGATTTGAAGCAGTTGCTGTCTGATTTGGAAACCAGGAAGAACTTCCACATCAATTTTGTCACAGTCAGAAAACTCACGGTTAGTGATCAGACTTTGCAACTCTTTGTAAAGTGGAAAGAAGCATCCTAGAGTTAATGTTCAGTTTAATCCTGGAAGTTGTGTGTGTGAGTCATTTTGGAATCTGAAATTAAGAAATTAACCTTTTAGTTCTGAAAGTTGCAAAACTCGAATCACGTTAGTCCCTCACACAATTTTCATTATTGTGTCATCACATTTTTGCTGATTTGTGACTCTTAATAGTTGTCACAAACTCGTTTAGGGACTAAAGTGAATATTAGCTTACCCGACTTCCTTATGCTTCCAGAAAAGGGAGCATGGAAATAATGGCAAAACAAAATGTTGAGGTGAATTCGTTTTGATTTTGTAACTTGGTTGGTTGCAGAGCAAAGCTGATGCTTTTGAGTATGCTGATCAAGTTTTGGAGCGATGGTATCCCTCTCTGGAAGAAGGGAACAACAAGGGAATTGTGGTTCTTGTCACCAGTCAAAAGGAAGGAGCAGTGACAGGCGGTCCGGCCTTTGTACAAGCTGTTGGAGAAAACATCCTTGATGCGACCGTATCAGAGAACCTTCCAGGTACCTCATGTCATACCATTCATTCTTTTGGTTTTCTGTGCTTATTCAATCAAGAAAAAGTGCTAGTGGCCGGAAAATTTGATAGAATTTGGTTGTTGTAAGTTATACTTATGCAACACAATTATTGATCCTTAGATAATTAAGTGAATTATTTCGCTTTATTTTATCTGACAACTACTGTGATTTCTATCAATGATTCTAACTTAGTGACAATAACATTACTACTTCCAAGACTGGCTTAGGAGTTAGGAGTTGAGTTGCGAGAGTTTTTTGACTCAACCAACCTTGATCACTTATTTCATAACATTGCTTTGCGTATAATAAAAATTAGTAAAGCTGTGAAGAACAGCTGCAAGCTTTGATTAAAAGGTCCTTTTTGATTGAGATAGATTTCCAACTTTTGCAGGGACTTTTTAAGTTACCATGTCATTCACGTATATGCGGTTGAATTTTACTCAGTTGAATACACTCACATGACTGACACTCCCAAGATTTGTACTAGTTACAAAAGTTCTGGATCTTCTGAAGTTTGGTCAGTAAAATGCAGTTGTAATCAGTTATTTTTAGCAGTAACCTGATCAAAGTATCTGATTTGCATGTGCAGTTTTGGCTACAGATGAGAAGTACAATGAAGCTATTTATAGCACTGCCAAACGGCTAGTTGCTGCCATTGATGGGCTCCCAGATCCTGGAGGCCCCAAATTCAAAGACAACAAGCGTGAGTCTAACTTTAAATCAAGGGAAGAGACGGACGAGAAGCGTGGACAATTCTCTCTTGTAGTTGGAGGTTTGTTGGTCATTGCCTTCGTTGTTCCTATGCTACAATACTACGCTTATGTATCCAAAAAGTGAGAAAACAGTTTTATACTTAGATCTGTCTCGGGAATTCTTACTCTTAGAATTCTGATGTATAATGTGCAGTTATAACCACGCTCATGTTACCATTGAGCTTGAGAAAGTTGTTGAATTAAAGCGTATTCATTAGTAAGAGTGTGCCTTTCATTCAAGGTTACAATCAGCTGTTTCTTACACTATAGCAGTACATAAAGAATCAAACAATCATAATAATAAATTTATTGGGGATTTAGAACTTGAGCTTGAGAAGAAAGGGCATTTTGTCTGAGAAAGGAGGGTCAGAGTACTTTCCGGTGAGAATTTGCGATGCAACATGTTCATTTGCAGCTTCGGTGTAATGAATCCCATCCCAGTTTATATGCTGAGTGCTATCAGTGCAACCATTTGCTGTAATTGTGGTTCCATTGAAGGTCTTTGTTTGCCCACAAGAAACTCTGCTGTCATAGTTCAATGGTGGACCTCCATATCCACAACAAGCCATAATAGGTTGTTCAAACCCTGCAAACATAAAATCACACAAATTTAGCTGTATTTTCTCTCACAAATACTGACATGATAGAAGAGAAATTAACTTCATTATTATAGCTAATAGTTAGTCCTACATTTGCCAATGAATTTGGCGCACCTCTAGGCTCTAACATTTTTAATGTTTGTAAGTGGTATTAGATACCTAGAAAATGATGCTGCAATCACATAGATACTAACCGTATTTAGAATAGTTTGCGATAAGGTTTGATTTGATGGCAAAGATATCAACATATGTGACATTAGCATCTGGATATTGGCCCTGCAATTTACTAGAGAGAGCATGAAGCTGTAGATTAAAGGTTTTAGCGGCTTGGTTGTGTGAACTAACGCATCCTAGTTCGTCAAGCTTTGATGGATCAGTTCCAAATTTGGCAACATTCTGAGGCAAGCATCCAAGAGGACCTGTGTTGTGGATCCAAAAATATCTAGCCCCCTGGTCATATAGTTTCTGCAAACAAATAACAAAGAGTGAAGAACTCATTTATGTTGGTCACAATATAATTATGAAAAGAAAATGTAAAAGTAGATAATTTGACACCAACCTTTACTCCAGTCTCAAATTCTACAAGAATGGAGGGAATTGAGGCAAGTATTTGGTCCAATGTTTTCGAATAAAATGCGCCAGCAAGATCGTTCTGACCAATGTCAAACATGTACAACCCCTTCTCAAAATTATCTTCACTTGGGACAAACTTATCAAATTTCCTGCCTGAGACATCATTAGAAAACCTTCCTTAACACGAATGAATGAGATAGACAGCAAACTTAGTTGTGAAGCTGAATGGGTAATGAAATTCTATTCAGTTTTGAAGCCATTTGATTAATGTAGTATATACCTTTAGAAAGTAATTCAAGAGCCCGAGCTTTGAACCGAAGGAACTGAGAAACCTGAATCCCAAAGGAGAAGGGGCTGACCGACGATGCAGTGGCTGGAAGGATAGTTGAACCTGCTGCTGCAAAGTTGCAACCTTTCCTAAAATTTGGCAAACCCAATGAATCCAAATAGGCATTCAGGAACGGCAAATCCATCGCATCCACTGTAACGAACAATCAAAACCATTAATCAAGTGTCATTAAGGAAAAGATGAAACGGAGGAAACAGGGAAGTGTGACGGAAGAAAGAGATCATATTATGGCATCAAGGAAAAAGGGGTTATGGAGAATTATTGGTTTTTACAAAAGAAATCAATGATGAGACGGCCGTCAGAGTATCTCCCTGATGGTGCTTTGAAGTAAGTGTGACCATAAGGTGGGTAAAGGCTCTCAAAACCACCGGCAACAAGTGCACCGGTATCCGAATTTGAATCGCCTAAGTTGAATACTGCTGGAAAATCGAAGTGGATTGATTTGGCAGAAGGTAAGAAGATGGCAATGATTGTGAGAAATGGAAGGATACATGTGTTGGTTGCCATGGCTAATGACTGTTTCAAGGGTTGGGGTTTTAACCCTTCCTCAGATTGCTTGTGTTTCAAACATCTACAACTATAAAGTTAGCTATCCGTCTGACAAATATGCAACAATTGATGTTTGGTGCGTCAAACTTGCAGTGGAAGTAAGTCATTGTTATATTCTACCAATAATCTAGTTAATCATTGAAAGATTTCAAGTAACTGACAAAAACTGTCTGCTAAATTAATCCTTATATATTAAAAGCTTCATTAAAATAATTGATTTCTCGTGTAGCTGTTTTTTTTTTATAAATCTCACTTAGATGTTATTATCATGCGAAACTATTTCAACAATATATTGTAAAGTGATTAATTTGTACTCGTAAGTTTAAATTAATTTTACTCTATTGAATAAAATTTTATTACAAAACCTTTTTGACAAAACTTAATGTTAGATTGAATTCGAGATTATTTAATATAATTTTTATATGCATCAAAATTAATAATAAATAATCCTTAGATGTATATGAAGAAGTACTATTTGGCTGCATTCTTATTATGTCAAAAAAGTTGCTACTTTAAATCTCCTACATAATGAAACAGACTTCTAACATGAAGCTCTAACACCAGCATATGGTAATTAACTCCTTTTATATCTTTGCAATTAGCTTACCTCTTTTCTTGGCATATGATAATCGATATGCAATTGTTTTGACAGCATAAACTCCTTATGATTATTTATTCATGAGTACTACTACACGTACACCAAAAAATATACACCATACATACACCCTATACTTATATACATAAAGTTTGTGTTTTAATGTCTGTAATGTTTGTGCACTTAATTAAGTATAATTGAGAATATCATCTATAAGTTTATAATGTTTGTGCATTATTAATAGTGTATATATGAGTGTATAAAATTGGGTGTAAATGTAACATTTTTGTTTATTCATATCCTAGCCTATAAAATTGAGGTGGGCGGCAATGATTATAGCATTCATCCATGCACAATATAAATTTCAAGAAACGGTTAGAAATTACTTAAGAAGTCCACTATGAGACGGCCATCACAGAACCTCCCAGATGGAGTTTTGAAGTAGTTCTCTCCATTAGGTGGGGGAAGCTGAATGCCCAATCCTGCAGCAAGTTCACCTGTGTCCGAGTTTGAATCACCGAAGTTGAAAACGGCTTGGTAATTGAACTCGACCGAATTCACCATAGCCAAACAGATGGAAAATAAGACAACATGAAAAACAGCATTCGTGGAAGCCATGGCACGTAGTGTTTTTTAATTGGGTGTAATGGAACCGACTACCAACCAACCAGATAGGCGGATACCAATCACAGCTATGTATTACACGTTCATGATGGAAAATGAGTCGGTGCCTTTTTATATATACGTCCAACTAGTTGCTTAAATTAGCTAACGTGAAGTCCCAACAAGAAAGGATGGAACTTGCTTTAGATTGTGGAAAAGCAACTGAAAGCCAAAAGGAAAGCGTTCCTTGTCTTTTGAATTACTATGGTAGCCTCATAGGCACTGTACAATAAGTGCCCCATCAACCTTAATTACATTAACTGATACGCAAGCCTGTGAATGGAAGTCCTTCCCTTATTAGACATAAACTCGCACTAAAATCTGCTCAGGAGAGGGGTAAAAATGCCCGTAAAAAATGCAAAGAGAAACAGCCAAGACGGAACTTGAAGAGCACTGTTACACAAGCAAGGAGACGGGCTTTCCGTGACGGCCTTCTGTCTTGACTTGCATCTCCAAGAGATCCAATTACTTCAACTCACCATGGTGGGTTTTCCGTGCCCACCATGAACCTTTACACTCCGTAATGTGGCGACCCAATCGAGCATTGTTGTTTTTGGCTACTAGTGAATTTATTGAGAGCCAATGTGCCAAACCCGGTGAAACCGTAGTGATCGAGAAATCATGAGGATAAGGCACTAGGCAAAATTATTCGTATAAAACAATCGTGGGGTTACAAGCGATGCACATAAACGATTTTGGTTGCCACCAAGGGCTTGTGTGAAGCTCAGGAATCAGCCTCGTGCAATTAGAGGCAAACCAGCAAAGGCATGTTAATTATTCTCATGCATGGTAACCATACTGGTATAGTTTTGACAGTATCACTAATTACTAGTTAAAAAGCCGGCAACGCGTGTATTCATACAGAGCTAATGTCATCGTCGAGGGGAGGAAGTGTGACCCCACCAGCGAAAGAAGAAACTCAGTATACCTGAAATCACATTCTGGTAAATCGAACTTTTCTCTGCTTCCTTGCCGAACAGAAACTTCGTGGAGGCATCAACTTTGGCCTTGAGAATGCTGTTCTCCCTTTTAAGCTGTAAAATTTTACATGCATAAAAAATACAAGAACTGTAAAATTACACGTGTAACAAAACGAAAAGTTATATTTACATATGTCAATACCAGATAACTAATTTAAACTGGAATATATTTCTCCTCTAAAGTCTATTCAACATTGTAAAGGAGTTAATGTGCATAGTTATATATAGTTATATAGTTAATGAGAGAATCAAAGAAAAATAATTAGTTACATATTTACAATTTTTCATGCAAGGTGCATGTATCTTAAAAATTTTTAAATTACCAGATTTTCTCATTAACAACTATAATTACGTCCGTAAAGTGTACACTAAGGAACCAAACACCTCAAACTACCATATGATTACGTAGAGGGCTAGTGATGAAAGTCAAATATTTGAATAAGTTTTAGGATATTTTGAACAAGTATTCTAAAGTGAAATTTGTAAGTGTTTTAATATATTAAATGTGGTAGACATTTAAAAAATTCTTAATCAACTTAAGGAATTTTAATTTTTAGACTTAATTTTTAGAAAGGAAAAAAAAAAACAAGATGCACTTTAAAAAATAGTGTATTGAAAAATTAAAAATATAAAATGTCACATACAAATCTAGTAAGTCTTATCAATTTTAAATTCTTAATTTTTTCACCTTGTTACCTGAAAGCTTCAAAGTAGGTGGGGGAAAAGATTGTAGCACGTTTTTCTCGTACCTCATCAACAGTAGATATGAGCTTTTCCAAGGCTTCTTGTAGTGAGCTTATAGTCTGAAATGTAAGATCTTCAGCTTCTGACTCCTCTTCAAGTGATTGAGGATCAAATAGAATGCCTTCTAGTATGAATAATTCCTCTAATAACTTCAGATCCTCAAGATTCAATCTTTCCCCCAACTGTATCAACAGAAAGTCTTACTACTTATTCTAATAATAACAAAGACGTATAGAAGATTCACAACAGTATTCTCACCTTGTTCAAAATTCTTACAGAAGACTCGTCACCACTAGGAGAAGAAGCAGTGGAGCTTGTGTTGCATTTTTCGTCACTGCAGTTGACTCGTGGTGATGACTTTATATGTTTCGCCCTGCTCTCAAACACCATATCCCAAAAATGGAACAAGAATCAGCATCAGAACGGCCCAAACACCTCCTTACTTGCAAACTAACCTCTACTGGTATATTACACTATCAAAAACTGAACGTTACACTATTTCAGCCTATCTAAGTCAAATCAACAGAATCTATTCATTGCGGGGAAAGTTTTTAGTTTTACCCAACCAAATGAAGTTAGTTTTATCAAATGAAGTTTTATTTAGTAAGAAAATATCTTAGAGTAAGAGACGTCAGAATGTGCTTCAAATGCGCACTACATACCTTGCACCGAAACGGAGAGTGGACAGACTCTCTGATGCATCGAAAGCACTGGGGGAGCAACAACAGAGTATTGCAGTTCTGGCCTTTCCTCCCTGTGAACAAGAAATACCATATCTGGTACACTGATTTGCTGAATAATGGGTATGATTTGAAAGATTAGAGTGGGGAAGAAACCAACAAGTGCATCTTGAAGAATTCGAGTGAGCTTGGAATCACGATAAGGAATATGGCTTGCTTTTCCTTGCAAACATGTAAGAGAATTTATTACATTCCCAAGAGCAGACAAGGATTTGTTGATGGTTTTAGCTTCTTCTAGAACTCTTCCCTCAGCGCCTGTTTTCTCCACTTTCTCAGACCCAGCCAAGTCCACAAGAATTAATTTTCCTGACCTCATCCTGTTCACGGTCTGAGTGTTAAATAATTATTTGTAAGCAAAAGCATAGTGATATATATGAAGAATCAATACCTTTTATCTTCGGAGAATTCTTGCTGGATTGTGAATATATAAACACAATGACTTCTGCTACTGGCCACGTTCATTTCTACATGTTTTATGTTTAGGACGGTTCCACAGGGCCAGTGGGTTATCTACCTCTACTTTTTCTTCCTCGTGAAAACAGAGAATTTACCCTAATCTATTATGTATTTTTAACAACGAAAAAAAAAAAAAAACTGAATGAAGATCAAAGGAGTCAAAGCAGGATACGGGTCTCTCCTACTGCTCGGTTAGCAATCCCCTTCTACATATTTGAGACCAGAATTAGAAGCCAAACTAAATTGTATCAAACCAAAACAATGCTACTGAAGCTGTCTTTTTCTTACAGAAAGGCTTTGCAATGCTTCAGCTGGGTCCAGTACAGTGATCTGAAGGAAAATCTTAGGGTCTTTTTAGTTCTAAATGACATCACTTGAAATACTGAATACAAATCAATAATTATCAATTATTCACTTTTTGTAAAACGAATTATCTTGTACGTATTAGGAAGAAAAAACTCTAAATTGCATATGAGAGTACTAAGTAATTCCAAACTACCCTATTTGCCGAATCAGCTCATATATTGCCTCGTCTGATTTTCAAATGTTACTGCCTGAAGAGCGATCTTAGCTGCTTTAACTTAAAGCACGAGCACATATGTAAAATCAAATTTTACAAGTTGGCCAAAATTACATTCTAATTTAGTTTTAAATAATTTTGGAGAACAAAGCATCTTCAGAATAAAAAGGAGTAATTAGAATGAAATGAGATAAAAAAAACTACCAGAAAAAACATCTCACCGCTGTTACACCAGGTAAAATTATTCCTCGTGATTTACTCTCCTTAATTTGTATATTGTCTTTTGATAAATCAAAAAGGTCCCTACATAAGAAGACATAATTCATCTGATGTTGGACTATCAAGACATCCCAATTCACATCAGAACTAATTTTTGTATCAAAGCTAAGAAAATTGCCAATTAGAAACCACTAGACTAGAGTACACCCCAAGTACATAAATAGGAAGAAAATTACTTGCTTTATCTATGCTTACCTGATTTTTTCCATGTAAATTTCAACCTGGCCAAGTTAAAACAAAATCAGAAAACAATTTACGTTACCAGATTATTTCGCAATCAGATGCTGGGCTAATTACTAAGTGCGATGGTACCATTGACAATTTGATTGAATGTGCCACGTCTTCATCTGAAGGATTTAAGGAATCAAAAATTCCTTTTACAACTCTTGGAAGCAGGCCCTTCTTCTGATCATCACATTCTAGTATACCAGGTCCCTGCTTCAGAAAATCAGTCATTTGTATTGCTACATTTTAGATTCTATAAGATCATTTTAGGACATGTGGAATAATACTTCACCTCCATACTATAAGTCTTCCCAGCTCCAGTCTGCAAGCGATTGTAGAAAAACAAAATCTTAATTAGAATCAAAGGCAAAATCAATTTATGAATTGAGCTGATAAGTTCTTTTGAAAACAACCGTAATAATTGCTGCTGCTCCTCCAAATGGAAAACCATATGTAGAACAGTAAGTTTAACAGCATTGGAGATTTTGAAAGAAGCAAATTCACTAAACATTTAGAAGGCCACATGCTTAGTTTTTGCATCATGTGTCCTTTTCTTATTTCCAGATTAGCTACAATGAAATCCACATGGATACACTATTAAATAAGAGTTCGATATTTCATGCATTTCATCTACACATTTCATTTTTCTGTTTCAAATATAACCAATTACAATTCATAAGAGGCATTTCTTGGCCAAAGCAGGGGATCAAATAATCCAGCGTACGTAAGATACAATATATGTATCTTACGTTTACGTAAATCTTACGTTTCTCACAGTTTACGTAAGATACAATAATCCCACGAGACTGCCATTCCTGAGGAGAAAAACTACACAAATTCTCACAATGTAAACATAAGTGACATCTTACCTGGCCATAAGTGATAATTGTCCCATTAATTGCATTAACTGCATCTGTTTCATTGATGGGAATAGATATAAAATCGAAAGCATGATATCAAGGAAAAAAATAAATCCATAGCGAAGGGCTTAAGGCAAGTGTCCTTTTCTCAAAATTCATAGTGAAGAAAAATTCCAGATTTTTCCAAAGAAAATGTACGATCACAAGACATAAAGTAGCATTTAAACAAACTGTAACGACAACAAATTTCAGCCAACCAAAGTTGGTGACTATTTTCCAAGAAGAAGTTGTCATTTCAGTTATAAGGAAGCAAACGAAATTGAAATTAAGGAAGATTTGAATCTTTGCATTGCACTGACATATAAACTAAACTTGACGTGAGAATCTGAACTTGTACCTCTAACTATGGGAAGAGCCAGGAACTGATAGACATCATCTTGCTCCGATTTCTCATAGAACACTCTATCAAAGCTAAACATGAATTCTTCATCCTTGTCGTCCTGAACAAAATCAATTCAAATTTATAAGGCAATCCATCCTAATTTGGAATGCTCTCCTTATTTTTGAGTGAAAGTGAAAAAAAAAAAACCAATAAATGCTTAATCAAACGTATCAAAACCTTGAAAATGAAAGTTTCGGTGTCTATGCACCGAATGCAGACAGAAGAATCATCGCCATTTGGCTTCTCTTTTGAAGTCAAAGGCCTGAAGCGTGCACAAACTGTAATGCTTGACATGGTGCTTCACCGCAAATAGAGCTTTACCGTAATCGTTGATTACAAACCTGTTGGCGGAAGAGATTTAAGCACGAAATTAAGAATAACAGAAAGAATTCGAAGCTAGCTGAAATTTTTTAATCTAAGTTGTTTTCCTTGATAGCTTCCAATGTTCAGTTTCTCGGAAAGCTAAGCAAACACAAAATGAATGCAGAATCGAGAAAATAAAATTATAACTAAACAAGAGTATCCTCTCAATGAATTGATCATCCGCATCAGGCCTTTCACATTTTCGATTCGTTTTCACTTCATCGGAATACTACAGTGGAAGATCTCGAAGCTTCCTATAGTTCCTACATAGCGCCATTTCAGAGCAATCAAAAAATAATTTGACGATATACTAACAGCGACAGTTATTCGGAGGATGAATTACAGTAATTAAGCACGAGGCAATCTTCTCTCAAACCCAACGCCAGCAATATTCACAGTGTTAAAAACCTCTTTCCTCTTAGGTTAATAGTGCACATTTTCTGGGCAACCAAACAAGAACAAGTGAGAAAATGATTCAAGAAAGAGTTAAAGAACTTGAAGCCGAAGCACTGATCGAGGAGAAAGTTCGTACCGATGGCGATGAACTGAGAGAGAGACAGAGAGGGAGCTCGCAGTGAAACGAAGCTTGCGTGATCTTAGATGGCGGGAACCAAAATAATAAGCAAAATCTCTCGCTGTCCGTTATATATGTGGCGTGATATTTGGATTGGGCTTTGGTGGGTTGAGACTTGGGAAGAAAAAACCGTTACCACTTACCAGGGTCGGGGCAGCGAGTGATTGGCATTTATTGTGGGCCGATATTTGGGTCGTCAATCTTTCATGAAAGCCCAATCATCAGTGTAAATTTGACCAGACTTGTGCAATACGTTCATTTGCTTGGAATAATGAAAACAAAGCATGTACGAAATTTTATTTTCTTTGAATAATGCCTTTTATACTAATCTGTGATTCAGTATCGTTTGAATATTAACAAAGTACTTTAAACGAGTTGTGTGGATTGTTTCAAAAATTTTAGATATGTGATGATAATAAAAATTTGTGGTCGCGTTGTTAGAGATCTAGCATGTCGGCTAGCCCAAAAATGGTATGATCCGAGGTGGGCATATTACTAGTCTGAAATTAGTACCCCTGCAGATAAAACTCAGGAGAAAAACTCTCCAACCCGACAAACTGCCAAGATTTTGACAGCTAAACTAATTTGTTGCAATTTACATGGTAATTGGTTGTCAGGTTTACTTTCTCTCTCATACATCTTAGTTTATTTTCTCTCCAATCAAGAGAACATGTGAGAATCTGCATAAGGATTTGCATATCAATTGCGTCTATGTCTATACTTGTGAATGAGGTTCCAATAAGACCATTTAAAATGGGAAGGGGTCTGCGTCAAGGGGACCCCATCTCTCCTTTTTTGTTCATTCTTGTAGCAGAGGTCTTGAACAAATTGATACTCGAGGCAATCAAGGAAGGGAAAATTGAATGCTTGCTAGCTGGAGATAATAAGGTGCCCGTATCACATTTGCAATTTGTAGACGATACGGTACTTTTATGTCCAGCGAAGGAGGAAAGCGGTTAGTAACTACTTGTTTTTACTGAAATATTTATGCTCAATGTTTGGGTTGGCAATTAATTATAAAAAGTCAGCAATCACTCTTTTCAACTGCTATCAACAGTTGGTAGCATCAATAAAGAGAACGTTGAATTGTAAAGTATGTTCTCTTCCGTTCAAATATCTTGGGATCCCGGTTAGGGGTAATCCAAGGTTGGTGAGCACATGGGAGTTTGTGATTGACAAAATAAAGGAAAGGCTCAGCATGTGGAGATCCAAATGTCTATCCAAAGCAGGAGAGCTTGTATTGATTAAAGCGTGGTCAACAACCTGCCACTATACTATCTCAACCTTTTTAAGATGCCAAAACAAGTGCAACAAAAAATTGTCAACCTACAAAGTCGTTTCTTTTGGGGGAAGTTGAATGGGAAAAGGGGTATACATCTCATAATGGTCCCAATTACAACAACCAAAAGGATATGATGGCTTAGACATGGGGGACTTGGCCATTAAAAATAGTGTTATACTATTTAAATGGTGGTGGCGGTTTTCTAAAGAAGATTGTCCACTTTGGAAGAAAGTGGTTTTGTCTTGTAACAAGATGAATGAAGAAAGTTGCAATAACGCTCAGTTATTGAAATCAAACAGAGGCCCTTGGCAGAGTGTTTGAGAAGCAAAAAACAACAATATGTGGCTTAGGGATCTGTGTAATGAAGGTATTCGCATGGAAGTGGGTGATGGAAGTAAGACATTATTTTGGGAAGATATGTGGGTGGGGGAGATGAGGCTTATGAAAACTTTCCCTCTTCTGTATTTTGTTTCAATTATGAAGAAATGCATGATCTCTGAATGTGGGTTTTCGAATGGCACAGGATGGGTCTGGAGTCTCCAGTGGCGGCTGAATTTGTTTCAGTGGGAGCAGAATTTGTTGAATGAACTTCACTTAACACTGTCGAGTGCTAAAATTTTTGAAGGCAAAAGTGATAGATTAATTTTAAAGTTTGGCAAAGATGGAGATTTATCAGTCAAATCACAAACGAAACAAGTAACAAAAGTCAGCCAACAAGCCCACAAGGCAATCAATTTTAATTTTTTATTCCAATTGTGGAAAGGTCTTGCAAGCCACGTATCAAATTATTTTTCTAGTTTGTTTTGATGAGACGAATTAATACTAGAGATAGACTTGCACAATTAAGAATAATTCGACAGCAGGAGGTAATATGTGTTCTTTGCGAGTTGAATGATGAAACAATTAATCACTTATTTTTTAAATGTGAGTTTGCCATGAAAGTTTGGGATTTGTGGTTGAGTCAATCGAATATATGTTAGGTACGGCCTCAGAAGGCGAGGGACTGTTTTGAAGCCTGGATTAATGTCGTGATTGATAAACATTTGAAGAAATATTGATGCTCTGCCTTTTTCATCACCTTATGGGTAATATGGGGTCCTATAAATAGATGCATCTTTGAAAATTCCCATCCAAATATTGAAAAAACATTACATGCTGTTGAATTTTGGCGCAATCAATGGAGGAATCATTGACACAAGATTGCGGACTACCATTGCATTGGGGTCGTTTGGGGTCCTTTATTTGGTACAGGTGTGCTTGTATTGGAGGTCTCAAATGATTTCTGAGAGTGATGTCTCCTTTGGTTTCATGTTTATGCTAATTTTGGAAAATTGGATTAATGGTTAGGTGTTCTTCATGGCTTGCGGGTTTGATTGAGTATTTACAAGGATGGTGCTTTTAGTCTAAAAGGGTTTTGGCTTCAAAGGGATGAATTGGCTAAAAAGCTATGGAAGATCCTAAGCAATACAACTAGAAGTTTTTGTTGAATTTAACTATGTGGATATATTTGTCCTGCATTTAGCTTTTTTGTTTTTCAAGCTTTGAATGTAATGTTTATTTGATCATTACCATAGTCATTAAGTTGTAAGGGTACCTTAACAGGTGGGGGTTGAAATACCTTTTCTTGTCAAAAAGTTAAGGGTTTTGTCCCATTTGAATTTTCTTCGAGAGGTTTTTAATGAATTTGATCTTCGTCTGTTGTGCTTTGTCAATGTTTTGTTATTTAGTGTTTATTTTTCTAAACACAGTGACATTTTAGATATACTCAGTGTTTTTGATTTTTCTTAGCTTTTTGCCTTAATTAATGAAATCTAACCATAAAAAAAAAATATGAGTCACATAAGTTGGAATCGAAAAGCTCATTCGGGGGCTATGTAGTACGGCTCAAAACACAATTTATCAAATGAGTTATGACTTAAGCAGTGCTTAATAGCTCAAAAGAAAGCAGCACAAAAACATGTGTCAAAATGCTATCAATCAATGATGCTAAACGGTCAACGGCCGTTACCACGTAATCACCACGAACATGCTATTAACTAATAACAATTATCAATCAATGATGCTATACGGTCAATGGCCGTTACCACGAAATCACCACAAACATGCTATTAACTAATAACAATTAACAAGGAAGGTTAAAATTTCAAATTGAGGAGAGAGAAATTAATTAGAAACAAAACGCCCACAACTTAAACTGCTTCCACTATTTCGTACGTCGTTTGTGAAAATAGGGTCGGACCATAAACCATTTTCTGGTATCAGAGTAAGCTAGAAGAACTAACACTGAAATACACATAAAGTTGCAATTAACAAGATAAATTCAACTAATTGTGCACAATGTACGAAAATATATTCAAGCTATTAATCATCTAGAAGTATTAATTGTACTAATTGTATTATTTGTGATATTTTTTAAGGTGTGGATCTCTTTAAAATTTTATTTAATGATGAATAAATTGTGAGTCAAAATAAACCTTTATATAAATTTAATTTTTTAACTTTTAACCTCTAATTTTTTAGCTTTCAAGAATCACTGTTGATTGTGTGTCATGCAACTGTTGAGTGAATAAATTGTCCTACTATTTATCTTTACTTACAACCATTTTATCTTGAGTGCAGGTCAGGCATGTTTCATTAATCTCCGGCCTGAGCCTATTAACTGTTATAAGCCAAATTTTCAGCCTGGTCTGACCTGCTTTGGAGGCCTAACTTGGCTATTTAATGATGAATAAATTGTGAGTCAAAATAATGTCTCACAAACAATAAATATACATAATTCAACACTTAATCATCTTCATACACCATTACTAAAAAAATAAACTTATTTCAAGTTTAGTGAGATTCAAACTCAAGACCTCTATCATTCATAGAGATGCCTTATCCACTAGACTAGCATTACATTTTGCAAGATTTTATGCAATCATATTTATTAATATAATTTTATTATTTAATTTTTTTTAAAGAAACCATAATCTAAAGAGTCCCTAGAACTCTCCCACATTTACACTCTCATCTCATCTGAATAATGTGAGAGAGTTTTGCTAGCATTTTCCTTTTTGTTTTTTGTTAGTCAAATGCCATATATTTTGTTTATGATCTTACTATCACACACTACGCAAGAGAATTGGTGATATACATAACAAAGTTGAGCAAACTTTTTTGGGATATGGACTTCGGTTTCTTAATGATAAAATTAATGGATGAAAATTTGATTTAATTTCCTCTCACATAAAGGATATTCACGTTGCTCAGACTTGTCCTTTTGATCTGTTTCTTCATGGGCATACCCCAGTAACTTGCAACTTTAGAGTTTCAATTCTTTATTGAAAATGTTTTTTTGATTCATATTGAATTTATACACTCTTGCTTGTTATATATTTAGTTAAATTTTATCCCTTCTCTCAAGAAATACCTTTATATATATATATATATATATTAGTTTTTTACTTTAGAATATTATTATATTAAGAAATTAAGTTATTAACAAATAATATTTTGTTATGATTATTTTTGAAAAATTAAAATTTTCATATTTTATTTTATTTTATTTTAATATTTATTTTTTAATTTTTTTATGATAAAAAAATACACATGCAAGTTTATCACTGTCACTGATATATGACATTTTACCAACAAAAAATAAAAAGGAAAATGCCAGCAAAGCTCTCTATGAGATGAGAGTTTGAGTATGGGAGAGTCCTAGGGACTCTTTAGATTAGGGTTTCTTTAAAAAGAAAAATTAAATAATAAATTTATATTAATAAATATGATTGCATAAAATGTTGCAAAAAGTAATGCTAGTCTATTGGATGAGTTAAATAAGTTTTTAGTGAATGTAATATCAAAAAGTTTATGTTTGGTCCCTAAAAATTTTTTTGTTAGGATTTAGTTTTTGTAATTTTTTTTTTGTTTTAGTCCCTGCCGTCAATTGGAGTTGGACGATGTTAACGTAGCAGTTAAGTTCGTCGTGCCATGTTTTCAATTAAAACCCAAAGCCAAGCAACTCAAGCCAATCCTCCCCATTCTCTCTTTCTCTCAAACGACTTTCTCTCTCTCTTTGGTCTCCATCCTTCTCTCAAACCCCATCTTCTTCTCTCTCCCATCTCACGCCTTCTTTCTCTTTTCTATTTCACTGACCACCGTCGTCGCCGCCGTCGAGATGGTGTGTCGGCGGTGCATCCCTCTCTTCCCCTCATCTCACTCTCTCTCCATGTCTCCCTTTCTCTTTTTCTTTCTCTTTGCTTTCTTTTTCGATCTCTTTCTTGCTTTTCCGCCATCTGGTGCTACCATCGCCATGGCAGATTGCCGGCGGCGGTGAGCTTCACTCCCATCTCTCGGTCACTTTCCCTCTCTTTCTCTCTCGGCCTCCAGGGCCCTTTCCATCTCTCTCACTTTCTCTTAACCCTTCTTGTTCCTTCTCAAAGCCTTTCAGGTATCTGTTTCACTCTCTCTTTCTCTTTCCCTCCCACACACACCATTCTTGTTGTGTTCCTCTCCTTTTCCGATCCCTCACTCCAACTTCACTATCTTTTCTCTTCTCTTCCCCCATTCATGCATTCCCCGTTTCGAGAGATGAGAGTGAAGCTTGCTGTTGCCATCAATCTGCCATGGCAGCGGCGACGCCAGATGATAGATAAGCAAGAGAGAGAGATCGAAAAGAAAGCAGAGGGAAAGAAAGAGATAAAGGGAGATGCGGAGAGAGATCATCACCGGCGCGTCATCCCACTGCCAGCGCGCCATCTCGATAGCGGCGGCGGCGGTGGCCAGTGAAACTGAAGAGAGAAAGAAGGCGTAGGATGTGAGAGAGAAGAAGATGGGGTCTGAGAGAAGGATGGAGACCAAAGAGAAAGGAAAGTTGTTTGAGAGAAAGAGAGAATAGGGAGGATGGACTTGGGTTTGAGTTTGAGTTTTATTTGTTTTTAAATTGAAAATATGGGTAATGTCATGTGGCATCATGTGGCACATTGACGTGGCAAACTTAATGGTTATGTCAGCGCCGTTGAACACCAACCGATGGCATAGACTAAAAACAAATGAAAAATTTATACAGACTAAATCTTAATGAAAATTTTTCTGGGACCAAAAACACACTTTTTGATATTACAAGGACAAAAAACTTATTTAACCCATAATATATACAATATTACTCATTCATGATAAAAGTGTCAGCTAAGAATTTTTTTCCAACTTATTTGAGACACTTAAATGTGCTCTTGCCAAGCAATAGCATAGTATGGAATACGAAGACAATCCCAACAAGCAATGCCCCCGGAGTTCTTGCATTAAAGGATCACATAAACCACAAAACTTTATAAAAAGATTTCAAAATTTAAGGGTAACATACATCCCTTCTGAGAAAAGTAAAGGATCTCTTTCAAAAAGGTTTAAATGTTTCACTTGCTTCCAAGTTTAAACTTGCATAATTAATTTATACCCCTAGCACAATCCACAAGGTAACATAAATCAATCTCTTGTAGCCATTGTCGCACCAAATCACCCTCCCTATTAGCATCTCTATAGCAGATGGACCAAAGAGAAATTCATGTTCAACATGTGGGCATATGCTATAAGCTCTACAATTTCATCATCAAAACTCTGGCTTCACAAGCGTTGAAGACAGTCACTTTAGGGAGAACTTCACACTACGGTTCAACGGAACATGCCGAAGAGAAGATTAATAAGCCATTCAGCAAGAACATTGGTGGCGGGATGATGGAAGATCATATCAATATGCTTGCAAGTGTGCATCAAGCTACGAAGAAAGTGGTTAGCATAAATGACAAGGTGGAGATCATATTACCGAGTAAGACAAATTCACTGGACCAAGATGAGGATTCCAAGCCTCTTCGATCAATTCTCAAAGCAGGTTGTAATCTCAATGAAAAATGATCAAATTCAAGTTGTTAATTAATTTCACTTGAAATGTTAAAACTTTATGAAGCCAAAAGCAACGGGGCAGTATACGATGGCTAGTTGTACATAGTATTAATTGTGCTATAGTGAATCTGTGCGCATTGAAATTGCGTTTGTTTAAACTTTTAAAAAATATGATTGAAAAATTGATTTTTGATATAAAGTTTAAAAAACTGAAAAATAAATCACAATATTGAAATTATTTTAAAACATTTCAAAAAGCTGAAATTTTTTTCTGCATACTAGACAAGGAAATAGAAGAATGAATTAAAAGGATACTACGTTACTCTTTTAACCCATATGTGAATGAATTAAAAATATTTAGGAATGTAACTTACGACTATTCATATTTTGAAGGGTGAATTGAATAAACAGAGGCCAGTTTGTCCCCAACTGCTGGCAATGAGATTAAAATCATTATTCATAGAAGAATAAGGAGAACAGTTTGTGCCCCACTCACGTCTTTCTATACCATGGATAATCGCAAAGCATATGATTTCACTGTAAAACGTCCGATCTATAAAGAATGAGAAGAACATTTGATCCAGCCTTCCTCTTCGTTGTTCTTTTTCCTAATAGATTAAGATCAAACTTGAACTCTTGTATTTGGGTTTTCATTTTCCCTTAATGAAGGAATTAGTTGTGCTGCTTCATCAATATTCGTAAAAAAGGCAGCACCATTACCAACACTACTTCCCCTTTCTTAGTTGTCACCATGAACTGCATTATATCAGGGGCGGGGATGTAGAAATAGTGTGCAAAATTTCTATTCATGAGGGTCCATGAACTTTCTTTCTCCGAAAATTTGAAGATTCAAAGCACTGAGAGATGCTGTTTTGAAGAATTGGGATGGGTTGTTTCTTCTTCCACGCACAGCAAGAACATCCCAATCTGTAGTAAATACACAAGGGTTTGTTGGGGACATGTAACCAAGTCCCCCATCGTCTAACAAGAAAAGCAATCACCGAGCTCTTCTATATAAAAGCAGCACTACCATCACCCGGTACTTGATGCTTTTCTCGGCCTTTTGGCTAAGAAAAAGTGTAATGCCTGTTCTTAATTTATTATCTGCTATGTGGGCCTTTGGATTACACGATATTAAATTAACTTGATGAGGGGGGAGTGGGCCGCTACCATAGCATGCTATTGGGCCTTCTTGTGCGTTGCCTAAGCCTTACTTATTTGCATGGGCCTGGCGCACCCCGCCCAAGTCAGTTTAAATATTTTGTGGTTGAACTTGCTACTCGAATTATTCGTTTTTATGGGTATTAAATGATGACTAAGAAGCAGTTTCTTCCCAATTAACGTTCTACTATCGTAGTTCGGTATTACTTTACTCGCTGTTCAGTCTTAAATTCAAATTTTGTATTCCATTAATTGGGGTTTCAGCTCCACGTGTGATGAAAAGCGCTGGGCTTATTAATTGGTATAATTTTGAAGATAATGAGTAAAATTAAGGGTTAATTAAGTTTTTTGTCCCTATAATTTGGGAAAGTTTATTTTTGGTCCCTCTATGGAGATTTTAGTCCTTGTAAAAGTCGGGAGTTTGATTTTGGTCCCTGTTAACGTTTGGGACCTGACGGTGATGATGTGTCCGTTAGCACCGCGGACGTGGCGTGCCACATGGACTCGTCACGTGGCATAACCCGGTTCACCCATTAGCCCATAACCCAGTTTAGGCCCGACTCGGTTTTTAAAAAAAAAATTATTTCCTAGTCCTCCTCCCACCTTCACCCTCTCTGTCTCCCCCATCCTCCTCCCACCCTCACCGTCTCCCTCTCCCCAAT
>QANU01001671.1:440716-567206 GCA_003254905.1 Nissolia schottii
ATCCCCTGACGCTGAGAGATCCCATAGAGTAACCTAGTGGGTTCCGCGGAGGTCCCCTGACGCTGAGAGTGGTTTCTGAAGAAGGGTTTCTGAGGTCCACCATATCCCAACAAGTACTTAGCACGAAGAAGTCTATGCAGTGAGTTTATAATGGCATGTGTTTTTACTATTAGCCACCGAAAGGTGCAGTGAACAAGTCTATGAATATCTAGTTGTGCATGCATCATGAGGATAGACCACTAGAGACTATGCTATGCCCGAGATTAATGAATGAAGATAACGATGAACGTAAGAACCAGAACAGTACAGAAAGATAAAGTGCATACGATAATGAGATATGATGAATGAGAAGACGCTAACCCGGGTGAGCCGGTATGCGTAAGAGAAAGAAAGTATATGGTACCAGATACTTAAATTGTTAAAGTTCATGCATAGTGCACAAGAGCAGGCTCATAAGGAACGCAGGCATTGTGTACGTCACCATGCTCACAAGGAACGCATGGGGCTCGATCACGTCACCAGGCTCATAAGGAACGCATGGGACACGATCACCTTGCATACATACTTATGTGATGAAAGCGTCGTTATGTCTCAACCATGTCACCATGCTCATAAGGAACGCATGGAGCAAGGTCACCGGGCATACAGATATGAGTATTAGTCTCAGAACGGTCGAGGATAGAAAGCACGAAAACTTAGTAAGAAAGATTAGTTCCCCGTCACCTAGTAACTAGATAAAGCCGCCCAGGAACTTAGGCAAGAAATAAATGGTAGGATGTCTAGATGCATGAACACTAGAGATCTCTTGGACGGCCGGAGCATAATCGAGTAACCAGAGCCCTAGTCATAGTTCACCACTGAGAACCACTGTTCTCACCCCCACTCACTTATGGCTTCAGGCGAGTTAGATGACGTCCCCACCGAGGAAGAGGCGGATCTTGCGCAGTAGATTTAGGACTGTAGACCCTGAGACAGGGGAGGAGGCACTCATTGAAGGAATAGAATGCAAAATTTATCAATATCTATGTCATAGCACTTCAGCTGTATAGCAATATAAATATAATTAAGTAGTTAAGCATAACAAATAGTTAAACATGCTCAATTATAAGTAAACTCTTAAACTCCAAAATAAAATTTAGAGTCCAAAATGAAACTTTTAAAAAATTGATTTTTTTTATAAATAAAAAAAATATTTCACGGGCGCACGGGCTAGCCCGCGGGCCTAGCGGGTCCGGCCTAAATGGGCCGAGCCAATTTTTTTTCAAATTTTCACTGGCTTATTTTTTGCATGTAAAACCCGTCCATTTAGCCGGGCCCATTGGCCAGGCTCATTTTGACAGCCCTAGTAGTGGCAGATGAGGGTTGTGGTGGGTTAGGTGAGGGTGGGGTTATAGAGAAGGTGGGGGTTAGAGGTTGTGGAGTGGGGCTGTGGTGGCGGCTTGCCCCCTCTCTCTCAAATATGCTCTCTCTCTTTCCTTATGTCCGTCTCTCTCTATTCTCCCTCCGGTTTCACTTTTTCGATCTCATATCTTGATCTTCCTTTCTCTCTTAGTTGCCGTGGTTGTTGTGTATGTGAGTTTGGGTTCTGTTTGGTTTTCTTTGTTTGCAAGTACGGATGTGCGGTGAAGCTTGGGTTTTCGGGTTCCTGTTAGGGTGGTGGCTGATGGTGGTGAGGGGTTGGTTTTGGAGTGGGGATTCTGTGGTGGTTGGGTTCCTGGTGGCTGATGGGTGTGTGTAGAGGATGGAGGTTGGTGATGGTGGGGGTTGTTGATGAAGGATGGTAGTGGTGGTGATGATGATGGTGGATAGTGGTGGAGGCGACACTGGGCAAAGGTGGAGGAGGGGCAAGGGTTAGGATAAGATTAGAAAATTAAAAGGATGGAGAGGGGTAAAATTGGTAAATAAAATAAAATATTATTAAAATATAAATAAAAATTATTGCATATTATTATATAATAATTTGTTAAATTTAATCTTAATAGTCTATTTGTGTTTTGGACGGCTAAGATGCTAGGACCAATTTAGTCCGGATTGTTGGGTTTGGCTCCCTTCCTATGTGGAGAAATATCCAATAATTGCAACCCACTATTCTCACTTAATAGTGGAGAGGGGTCAATTTTTAGGGTTAAAGAGAGAGAGCTGAGAAGACAAAAGAAAGAAAAGAAAAAAGGAGAAGAGAAGGAAAAACGTTTTTTGACAGTGCAACAATTTTTGATCTGCCGCCACTGCTTCGTTCACCGTTGGATCGAGTTGAAATTTTTACAGCAGGTTCGGAACGCATGATACTTCAATCTGGACGGTGAGATCGGTGAGAAGTTTCCTAAGCAGTGAGAAATTGGCCACGCACAGTAACAGCAATTTGGGTTTTTCTGGTTTCTCTTGTTCTCTATTTCATCATTCTTGCCTTGTTCTTTTGGCTGATTATTGAGCACAATTTGTGCTATGATTGAGACTCTGTTGTACCTTTATTTTAATCACAATGGAGCTTGATTGACTGGCTTGTGCCCGTGGTTTTTACTTCTCACATTGAGAAGGTTTTCCCCCGTTAAAAATTTCCGTGTCTTCCTTTTACGTGTTATTGTTGTTGCCATTATTTGTTATTGTTCCTCATAGATTATTGCAAGTTAGGGAAATTATTATCCGCTGCATATAACTCTGCTTGAGTTGTCAATTTATTGTGTCGAATTTCCCATCACGGATAACCACTTGAACCATGTTGATTCGAACAAATGTTTTGCCAGTTGAAAAACTTTGTATAGGCATTTGGGTTACAAGATTGGTTTACGAAAAAAGATTATTTCTTGTTGGTCTTCGAATTATGGTTAAGTTTATGTGTAGAATATTATGCATATAATCATTCCCACGGGCACTAATAAATTTTGAAATTCATTAGATAAGAATTCCTTTCTGGTCTTGAACCACAATTCTACTTCACATGAATGTAATTACACAGGACAAGCATATATATGATCTCATCATCTCTAAGAAGAATGAGAGGAATAGGATGCATTTGACCCAGCTTCCTCTATGTCCTTTCAAAAATAAACCGTGTTTGGTTTTCAGTTTCCTGTGACATGGTTGGTTAGCTGAGTTCGTCCAATATAACCTTTACGAAGGAATTATATTGTTTCGTTTTAACTAATTTCTCTGTTTGATACTGCAAGTATTTTGGTGTCAAGTTTGATGTTAATAATAAAGAAAAAGCTTTGTAGAAGACTTTTTGAATAAAAAAGTTGGTTGAACTTAAGTATGAGTCATACCAAAAATGTTATTGAATAGATAAATTAATTATAAGAATAACTTATTTTGATAAGAATAAAATGAAGATAAGTCTAAACCTACAAATTTAAATCATAACAAACTAATTTAAATCCTAATAAACTGATTTAAATTATAACAAAACCTAATTGTTATCATTTTTTTGTCAATATAGTTGGTATCAAAATATAGGTTAATGAAAGATTATATTTGGTATTGAATCGTGATTATAATAAGACATTTATTTTAATACACTAGTATAAACTCATTCATCGTGTGTTTTTATATAAATAAATATGATTAATTTTTACATTTACCGCTTCAAAAAATTTATATATAACAATACATTATTTATGAACAATTTTAATATAAAACTCTTTTCATTGAGAATTTAAAATTAATTCCTCATGATAAAATATTATGACAATTTGATCCTAACTCATGAAAATGAATAAACATTCCTTAATCAGCAGGCTATCACTTTGTTTAAATGAACTTAAAGGAGATTAGCCACTGAGCGTAGATACCATGGCTTCGGTGAAGGATGCTGGTTGTTTGAGCAATATTTTTTATGAATTTTACTTTCAGATATCCTTCTAAAAATTGTTAAATAGCTATTCAAGTAATGTTTTTAATACTATTCAGGGAAGTATATGCATCAATAGTTTTACTGGGGTGGCAATAACCAAAACATCTTGCCTTTAAACTTAGATTTGGGTTTTTATTAAGATGGTGTAAAAAGATGTGAATGATGAGAATATGATTTCATTGATTCATGGTCTATGTGAGTAGATATTATACACATGTGATTAGGTTACACTTGCTTGGAATAACTAGTTATATAGTTGGAATAACCAATACAACTAAATGTAGTAACTAAGTTACTAACTTATCATAATTACACACATGCTTCACTTGATTAAATATTTCCCCTCAAGTTGGAATGCCAGAAATGCTGAGAATGCCCAACTTGGTAAAACCATTGCATAGAAGAGTGGATTAGAGCTTTGGGAGCCACTGCCTTGAGGTAGAACTCTCACAATGGTTAACTTTGCCATGCAGAAAACGTGTCTAAGAAATCCTATATATTAGTTTATAGAAAGAAAAAAAAACAAATTCTAGTGGGGACATGTGCCCTCCCACCCCTCACAATGTAAATCTGTCCTTTGACTATATGACTAGAGCTCCAAGTGTTGGGTCTGATGAAGATGGTGAGGTTCATGAGCATGTTCAAGCGCTCAATGCTCTGGGTGATTTAGTTGCTTCCTCCTGCCATGTGCGTTTGTAAATTTCTTATATGGATTATGGGGTATAGTTTTGTTTTTTTTGGTGGTGCTTTCCTTTGTGGATCCTTGATCCCGCTGGGTTAGATTGTCTGGATCCTACAATGTTGGATAGTTGATCCCTTGTAACTCGGTTGCTTCATCAACTAGCGGAAAAAAATAAACAAATGCTCGTGATGGAGAATATCCTTACGTATATGACAATGTCATGTGTAATCTCTCACTTTTAATTTTTTTTATTTATATCATGTATGTGCAAGAATATATAAAAAGTGCAACTGCCAATAATACCAACACCAATAGCACTAACACAAGACAAATATTCTCTTCTGTCCTTTATCTATGTTGAAAATTGATGTTTGCGACATATTATTTAAAAAAAATATTGCAAAATTTCAAACTAGACCACGATAGATATGAAAAAATGTTGCGACATAAATTTTGTCAATACGTTATCAACAAATTTAAGTAATAGCTATTGATGATGTATTTATTGACTGATTTGTCTTGCTGTAAAAGTGGTCAACGACCAAATATTTCGTCAATAGACATTCATTATTCCCTAATAATTTCATCAGTATTCTGCATATTTTGTATGGTGTATTTAAACAATATTATCTATATTTCTTTGCACATAACCTTATCAACTAGGATATAATTTTTTTTAATCTTCAATCAAATTTATCTTTAACATAGTATAATAGTATATTTTAGGATTATCGTTTCTAATCTATTGTCTTACTTTAAAGAATGTCTACGATGTATTGAATGAAAATTTATGAAAACTAAAGCATAAAAAATTAGAACTCAACACTTCTTACAACGTTATGCAATTTTAACAGAATGTTATTTTAAGAAAATTATCCAATACATGGTGCAAAATCATACTACGAACACGAAAATATATATTACTTGTGAACTAAAAGCTAGTTCAATCTTTATTTAAGAGTTGACATCCATTTTTGAAAGCTCCTACCACCACTTTCCAAGCAATCGTTTCCTGGTTCAAGAATGATTGATAGATTTGCAGAGTTCCTTGGAAATGACAACAAACACACCGTTGCAGCGGCATCTTCCCATTTGCAATCATTGTCAAATGAAATGGTAATTTTTTCCATCTTTGTAGACATTGTTATCAAGTACTTCACAAATTCTACTTCAAGCTCTTTTCCTTTAAATCCTTTTATGTAGACTGTCTTCAATTTTTCGCTAACACACTTACAAAATGCCATCATTCTCCAAAAGTTGCAAGCACCATTTGTCTCATGATCATGCGACACATCAAATCTCTCATTGACCTTTAGATGAAACCAATAATGTACGATAGAAATTAGTAAGTCTATAAAGCCTACATAGTAGAATATAAGTAAGGAATAAGCAATAATCATATAGTAAAGTAATAAAATGCATACCTCATTTTTAATTTCAAGGCTCTGTAAACTATGACATGATTGAAGAACCAAAGAGAGAAGCATAGCATCTTTCTCGCTTCTTAAATTCAAATTCGTATGGAAAGACACTAGATTCTCAAATATGCTGGGATATTTGGAACCTTCAATAGTCTGAGACAGGAAGGAAATAAAACTGTGTAAGAAGGGTAAAACCCTCCTGATCCTTTAGTTATACCTAACTAATCGTTTTGGTCCGATATTTTTTAAAATGTTTAATTTGGTTATCTATTTATTAAAATAAGTTAATTTGATTATTTTTTATATTTAACCACATTTAAACAGTGATATTATCTATATTTAAAAAGAGTGGTTAAATATGAAAAATGACCAAACTAAAAATATGAAAAATGACCAAACTAACTCTTTTAAGAAATGGAAGACTAAATTGAACGTCTTAAAAAATACGGAACAAAAATAATTATTTAGATATAACTAAGTAACTAAAAGAGAGTTTTACCTAATAAGAAATAGAAGAAATAAAACATTATGTTAGAAAATCATTATGCTAGAACCCTACTATATCAAAGACAATAAAACAGTATTGTGGTCAGAAATTTTCATATAATTGAGATAAGAGAAGAGGAACTTACCGCAATAGCACACAAATCTTCTAGCATCCGCCCCACAACATGTGTACAATAACAATGAAAAACCTTGAGGTTTGGGGCTACAATAACCACTGAGTGTGGTAGACACTCCGTTGCATCAAGCACCATAACCTCAAGGTTCATTGCAAAAACTTCAATGTTGCTCAGATGTACTACTTGCCTTAGAGTCAAAACCTTGACATTTGGATTATGGATCTTAATCTTCATTCGAATGTAACACTTTGTCAAAGTTATATCCTCTAACGACAAGCAATTGCTCAAAAATGTTCCGACATCGGCATTTATCGTCACACGGGTAAGCTTAATGGTTTTCAAATTTTGAGCATAGTTAGAAGGCGGAGGCGATGAGGTGTGAAGGTGATAGTTACTCAACTCAATCACTTCATAACCGGCTAAGATCTCGAAAGGCACCTTGAAATTTGAACTTCGTAGCGCGCTAACAAGATCTTGATTGCTCAAATTGGACGATTCAAGAATGTCACGTTCCATGTACAACTCTCTTACGTTCTTCTCCACCAAGAGTTTCTTCACCCACTCCCCTGCTTCCCATTTGCTTTCAACCATGTGTTGAATCCGACAACTTGTTAAGGTATTGTTGTGGCCATCAATGACACTATTGATCTGCCTCGCCGCCGCGCCTATGGGGTCCCATTCTTGCCCAACATTTCCTTCCCTAGCACGCTTCATGCCTTGGGTAAGCCGTTGAACAAGGGTAGTAGATTCAAGGTACCTTTGGATTTCGTCCCTTGACAGCATACTCTTTTGATCAAAACTAAGGCATGAAGTGGACCTCCACTTGTTCTTCCACTTGTTGGAAAGAACACTGGTTCTAACAGAATCTTTTGTTGGAAGTTTAGAAAGGATAACAACTTTAAGTTCATCAGGAATTTGGCTTATCCTGTCTTCTCCTTCCATTCTCTTTTTCTTTTTCACTCTCAAGTTTTTTTTCAATTTGATTGATTGGAGAAGAAGTATACTATGAATTGCGTAGCTTCTCATTACCTATACTTATGCAGTCTAATATTAATTATTACTCTTCGACTTTTAGATATATTATTAACTCAATGTATTTATATGCCAATTATATCTAAATACATGCATTAAGTCAACAATAAATCTTAAAATCAAAACAACTTTGCATTTTTTTTTCTATGGGATGTATACACATTTTACTTATTAAGTTAAGAAATATATTCGAAAGCTAAATAATCAATACAGTTCAATGTATTGTAAGATTTTGTGTTAGATACATCTTATTGTAAGATTTACTTGTTTTTTATTTTTTGGTAAATTAAGATTTACTTGTTTTAACATATTAAAACAAATCTCGTATTTTTAGTAAAATTATAATTTTTATATTAATTACTTTGCCTAGTCAACTGCGTCTCATCTTTCTCTCTTTCAATTACTTTGTGACGTTACAAATAAATTGAAAGGAAAATTAACAAAAGTAAGATGGAAGATGTCTAAAAAGTGAATTATTTAAGCACATATATATTGCTTTCCTATCTTACTTTTTCACTCTGGAATTTTTTTCTACACATTACACTATATGCTTAACATATTCGCATCTTATTGTATCAGATGCATCATTTTTGTAAGATTTAGTTCTTTTAATATTTGGACTACATATTATAAAAAATCTCGCACTTTTAGTAAAATTAATATTTCTATTAATTACTTTGCCAAGTTACCCGCGTCTCATCTTTCTCTCTTTCGATTACTTTATACATACATGCATACATATATACACACACATATATAGGTGATTTCTTAGTTACCCGACGGAGTAAACATTCATGGTACTTAATTTATCAAATTTTCTATAATTTTTATAATTAAATTCATTAATTTTTATTATCATTTCATGACTTAATATGACATATTAATAGATTATATGATATAATATAATAAATTAATACTTTTTAATACAATATTTATAGAAATGTGCACCATAAGTTTAAATCTTTAAACTTCTTATAAGTTGGATCATTCAATGATTTGACTAATAAAATGTTTATTTTAATCATATAAAACATAACATAATAACAAAAATTGATGAATTTAATTGTAAAAATTATTTAAAATAAATAAATTAGGTACCATAAAATATTTATCCCACAGGATAACTAAAAAACCACCACATATACACACACGCACATGCTTTTAAACAATTCCCTTATTTCCGTCGTTCTTTTGTTAATTTTCCTTTCAATTTTCTTTAGTGTGTTTGGAATAAAATGAAATAGGAATTATTTAAGCACGTATATATACATATTATTTATTGCTTTTCAATATTTCTTTTGGATTTAATTAAAATATATTTGATAATGTAAATGAGTTTTACAATGTTATTCAATCATATATTAACATATTACTAAATATAGTTGATTATCACACTAATTATTTAAATGATCATCAAACTGAAATAAATTATTTAAATGATGTAAAAATCTTTACATTATCAACAATACATCAAAATTAAACTCATTACATTTTTTTTACTCTTGACTCTTTCTTACATACTAATTTATGATATTCGTGAGCAAATAAGAACAAATTTACACGGCGAAAAAAGAAAGGATAAGAACAAATTTAGGTTAACACCACTTACCACGTCAATTCTTAAGCATTTGATTATTAATTATTATTTATTTATTGTATCCATATTTATAAGATACAAACCCAATTAGATTAATTTGAAAAAATATATATATATATACATTATTCTTTTTTTATTTTGAAAAAAGGTGTTAAGATTCTTTAAAAAATGCTTAATTAAAGGAAGAAAAAAAATGTTAAAATATCACTTATTTTAAAAAGCTAGCAGTACCTAACTTGAAGAAGGAAAAAAAGTTTTTTTTTTTATTTTAAATAAAAGTGTCTTACAAGCACAAAAAAAAACTTTAAAAAGGCTATATTTAATAAATTTAGTACAAAAAAGGTATTTCATGTAAAAGTGTGTTGATTTGGGACTTTTTATTGGTTCAGAATAGATTTTTAAATTGTTCTTTCTTTCGTCTAAGTCGGAGGTGTACATGAACTGGGTTGGGTCGGATTTGCCTTTACCTGAACTTGACCCTAGACCCGAATAGACTCAATCATTTTTGGGCCTAGTTAAAATCCGGGATTGAATTGGGTCCAAAATGGACCAATGTTATCTCAAACCAAAACATAAAAAATGACATCCATTAATTAAAAAATGAAGTTGAAAAAATTGCAAACCAACTATTTCATTTCTCTTTTTGGTTCCTATTTGAATAAGCATCACAGTTCCTAACTAAACACCCAGTAATTTCAAACACAAAAACAACATGATATAAAATTTCTAATCTTAGCATTCTTATTCAAACTTCTATAGTTTTAGTGCACACCACAAACAACAAAAAAATAATAGGTGCACTCATTAAAATACGTAAACTAAGAAAATTATACATACTTCATGTGCTAGGTTTCTACTTTCTACACACTGAAATAAACATATGGTTTAACTATAATAGATTGTTCAAAAAAATGTTGCACAATAACAGGTTGGGTCAAGTTTTTCTTTACCCGAACTCGACCCTAGACCCGAATAGGCTCAATCATATTTTAACCAAATGCTTTAGGTTGGACTCAGTTTTGTATGCTCCTACATGTAAGTAGGGATGGACACAAAGTGGCTTATGCTCTAGCAAAACTTGCCGCCACATCTTGCCTTTTTAATTAGATATTTTTGCTTGCTCGACCCAAAAAATTCAGGACAATGATTACTTTAAAAAAAATTCAAATGCATCCATATCATTAATGATAAATAATTGTAGGTGGCGGCACATGTCCCCACTAGAATTTCATAATTTATAACTAATATATAAATATAAACATAAATTTGTTGCCATTATTTGATCAAGATTGTTCCCACACTCAAAATAAAGATGACGATTAAAAGGAATTAACATATTTTTTAAAAAAATTTAATGCACTTATTACGCTACTTGAATACTATGTTTGAATAATTTTCTCTTCACAAAATAAATATTAAATCTAAAAAACAAAAAAAAAACAACAACAATCAAGAGATTTATTTGTGTAGCTTGCTTAAATGTAATAGATTCATTTTCTACACTTGACAATGAGAAGTTGATTTGCTTAACTCAATTTTATCCATGTTTTTTCTATTAACTTTTGACACTTGATAGTTTGCATGAAAATTTTATATTAGATGTATGTTTTGATGATCAATTCTCAAATTTAAATGAGATTAGTGATATTGTAAAACTTAGTTAACTAGAAAGCGTACTTCTTTTTATCTTGAAGTTAACTTTGGTCTAGCCTATAGCAACTACATCTGTAATTAAAAAAACTTTGTTTGCTATAAATATCATAAATGTTGAGACCAAAAATATGTTTACTTTTCATTTTAAAAATATAACAAATTATTTAAATTAATGGGCTGTGAATCGAAGTGAGTGGTTATTTCGACAAAAAAATATATTATCTTTTTAAATAATTTTGTAAATGAGTTAAAGAGATAGTAGATAGTGGTAGTAGGTAGTGGATAGTTGATAGTAGATACTTAAATGTCGTTAATGTCCTTATTAATGATATGTGAATATTCAAAAATTGACTATGGGTAGAAATGGAAAGATAGATTAGAAACAAAAGAAGTAGTTTTTTTGGTCCTACTCCCTTTATCTATTAGTATATTCCTTCGGTTCATTTTTTTGTTGTCGTTTTTCAAACAAAGATTTGTCTAAAATTAATTTTTATTTGATTAGATTAAGGAAATATTAAATGTGTTTTTTACACTTATATTCTTATTATCTTTCATACTTCTCATAACACTTAATAACAATAACACTTATTGCTCAAGATTAATTTTGTATATGTACTCTATATTTTCTCTATCTTAATGTCAATTAAATGATTTTTTTAAACTATGTGTTTTTGTCAAAAATGACAACAAAAAATTGATAGAGTGAGTAGATTTTTATTAGTATTTTTTTTAACTTATTAGGGTTAAATATGTTTTTAGTCTCTCATGAATTTTCAATCCTCATATATTTTTTTTGGTAAGGTTTAAGTCTCTGTTATTATGTTCAACTGTTATTTACTTACATGACAACAAAATTTTATAAGGTTTTTGTCTTTACCGTCATGATGAGGGTTGGTGGCTTAGTAGAGTAAGAGAAAGGGGAGGGAGAACCACATAAGGGCACGTGGATGATCTCACTTTGGTTGTGACTCGACAAAGTTAACCATGGTTAGATTAATTGTGCGTGCAAGTGGGATGTCAAAGCACTCCATTTCATTCGGCCAGCTTGGAGATATTGGTTTGTTTGGATTTACTTTTTTTTTAAAATAAAGTACTTTTATAATTTTAAAAGTGTTTAGATACAACTTTAAGTACTTTTTTTATTTGTTTTTATCAAAAAATTCTCTAATAAAAAATACTCTATTAATAAAAGTACTTTTATTATAAGTAGGGTTGGGAACAAATCAGGCAGTCTGTTTAAGAAAAAGGTCAGACCCATGCTATAACAGGAGACAGTCAACATATAAAAACAATGTCTTAACCACTAGGCTAGTATCATTTTTTGTGATATTTTATGCAAACATATTTATTTAATATAATTTTATTGTTTTAATTTTTTTTAGAAACCTTAAATTAAATAACTCAATCTCTTTTTTATTTCTCATTCTCACATTAAAAGAAAAATTGTAATTCAATCATACATGCTTGCTCATGTGTAGATGTGAATAAACAAACCAAGCATGGTTGCTCGTATTGTTTGTGAGTGTTTTATTTAATTATTTGTGTTAAACTAATGTGTTTAGATGTTTCATTATTGGAAGTTTGAATTTATGTTGTTAATGATGAAATCTTTTTCTTGATCTATGAATTTTTATTTAAATATTAGATTATTATTGTAATTTAGATTTTTGTTAATTGATTAGATTCTTGATTTATAAATATTAAAACTTTATTTAAATATTAAACAAGTCATGATAAATAAATTATACTAACATGCCATAATAATTAGATCAAACAATAAATTTTTGATAAAGAAAAATATAAAAGCAAGTGTCACATTCTAGCTTAGTCGGGCTAAATAAAAATATTTAATAATTTACAAGTCAAACCCAAACTAAAAATTAAAGAGATAGAATTATTAAAGGTCCTTTCTCAGGCCTATTCCAATCCTTAAAAGTAATCCAAACGAGCCAACCGTCCGTCCCATGTATAAAGGAGACCGAAAAGACAAAAAGGGGTCCAAATGGGTGGTAGCCCTGCTAGCTTCGCTTGCTCTGGTACTTCCACCGGATGCTGCTTCTTGTCCTCCAGCGGTTACACTCTCTCCTCTTCCCACAAATCACAATCACACACCCTCTCTCTCCTCTTCTCCCCCAAACCCCTCCTCTCCCTCAATCTCGCCTCCAACGGTGACAACATGATCACTACTCCGCACCACGATCCTTCTTCTTCTTCCACCCTCTTCGACTACCATAGCATCGATCAGCGATTGCTGCAAGAAATGGCCTACGATGCTCTTGTTTGGGCCTCTCTTCATGGCCTCCTCGTTGGCGATAAATCCGTCCAGGTTCATCTACTTCCTTTTTTCCTTCTTCCGTATTTTGATTCGATTCCATTGCTTTATTGCTTACTACATCCTAACCTTAGCGAATTGAATTCGCTGTTGCTATTACACTGTTCCTACTTCCTCATTACGCTCTATGTTGTATAGGTACGGAGGATTCAGATATGGCAGTGTAAAATTATAAATATTTTGTAATGTTCTAATTTAAAAAAAAAAGAAAAATTATGCGCGAGCAGAAATATCTAGAGACATGATATTTAAGGGTGGGGTTTTTTTCATTTAGAAGGAAACCAAATAGTTTAGTTGCAAAGTTTGATGTTTTTTTGTAAGGACTAACTTATGTTTAGGTGAAACCTGCTTATTTTGATATACTTGACCAAGATGTACCAAAAGTATTTAGTAGCAAGCTTTTAAAGACAAGAATATTAAGTAAGTGCTAATGTGTACTCAACAAGTTCTACCAGACATACCTTGATTTCAATCAATATTTTGCTGTGAGAAATGCTAACTAATTGGAATTCTAGTACTGATATTGCGTTCGGAAATGCTTGGATTGTTAATTAGGGTAAAGATGAAGGAATATTTCTACATTTGTTGGAATTTTCTGTCTTGGTATGCTATCACAAATACCATAGGCATTGCATTAAAAGGGCGGCCTGTTGCATGAGTCTTCCACTTTGTTGGGTCTAGAGAGGGTTGATATACACAACCTAACCCTTGCAAGCAGAGAGGCTGTATTTTTCGGATTTGAACCCTCTACTGTAGGCATTGATTGGCTTATCAAAATTGGACATTGTTCTTTATATGGTTACCTTGTTAAGCATTTGCATTTCATGTTGAAAATCAATGTGTTTCAAATTTTAGGGATCTGGGAACGTCCCTGGTGTGGGCTTGGTGCATGCTCCATTTGCCTTATTGCCCACTTCATTTCCTGAAAGTCATTGGAGGCAAGCGAATGAAATAGCCCCTATATTCAATGAACTTGTTGATCGAGTGAGTTTGGATGGAAAGTTTCTCCAGGAATCCCTCTCCAGGTATGCTAGCTGCAAAATCTGTATGAATGCCTTTTCATGCTTTTTATATTATGCAACAATTAGATCAACTTGATTTTTGGTTTAAAAAGAAGGCGGTGCATTAAATTTTTTGTTCAGCTACATATACTTTCATACGCGTTAAGTGTCAATGGCAGTTTGACTACATCCACTTGTTCTTGCATTCATTTTTCAAACATAGCTTTCAATAATTACTTCCATCAGATGTCAGGGGTTCTTCCATTCATTTGGAATCTGTGTGAGATCCTACAATTTTTGGTCATCTGTATTTTGTTGTGTCCTATGTGTTTTTGTAGTTACCTGTAACGACCAAAAAGATTGGTCTCGTTTTTCGTGGTTTAGTTTATTCTTTTAATTGGATATATTGTGTCTGCTCATCTCAATGCAGAACTAAGAAAGTGGATGAATTTACCTCTAGACTTTTAGATATCCATTCCAAGATGCTAGAGATTAACAAGAAAGAGGTACGTGTATGTTCTTTGGCCATTTATTCCAAAATTATCATGAGAGGATCAGTTTTAGTGCTCACTGGAGTTGTGCTGTTAGTTGAAATGACTAACAGTCATTTCAGTTATTTATTTCATGAGAACTCATTATTGATTGCGAAAGATAGTGGAATTATTTTATATTTTTGATACATGACTACATGCTTGTTTTCAAAGAATGTCATATTATAGAAAACAGAAATCATACCTGTATATTACCTTTACTTTAGTAAACAATTGAGGGTAAAGATTTAAAATTTTCTTCTTCAAGGGGATTTACTGATATTGATTTTTCTCTTGCCATAATTTAACAGGATATACGCTTGGGGTTACATCGTTCAGATTATATGCTTGATGAACAAACTAAATCACTTTTGCAAATAGAGATGAACACTATTTCCTCTTCATTTGCTGGTCTTAGTAGCATTGTGGCTAAACTTCATAGGTAAGTGTTGCTGTAAATTCTGTCTTATGTTATTTTCTCTTATGTATAGTCTTTATAATGATTTTAGGTTTTTTGTCTCATTGTGGCTGTGGGTTTGTTTAAGTTAATTATCTGAATTCCCACTGTCGATATGGATGTATATATGTTCTGGCCTTCTGGGATACATTAGAAGTTTGTAAGTGGTTAGAATCAAAGTTTACATGGAGATTACGTAATATATGTTTAGATATTGATGAATAACTTTCCACATTGAAATTATTTCTATGTACTGTGATGGTTTATTTTAATTTCAGGGGAAAATTACTATGAAGAGGTATCTTTATACTAATTGATCATTTTCCAGGAACATACTTTCTCACTATGGAAAACTACTTGGACTAGATTCTGAAAGGGTTCCTGCCAATACTGCTGTCAATCAGTTTGTAGAGGCCTTGGCTAAAGCTTGGAGTGAGTATAATAACTCCAGGTGAGATTGGACAAAAATAATTCCTTTCCACTTTCTTCGGCTGCTGCTTCTGATTCTATGCTATATTTCTGAACAGGGCTGTGATTATGTTTGTTGTTCAGGCTGAAGAACGAAACATGTACGACCAACATTTTCTTTCTGCACATCTAAGAGAAAGATATCCTTTTCTTAAAAGTTATAACACAAAAGGAAAAACATATTTTTCCCCATTTTGCAGAGCAGATTCTTTGATTTAAATACATAGGGCTATCAGATGTGTGATATCAAAGGATCTAAAGGGATGTTTTCTTATACAGAAAAGTAGTATCACTTTTTATATTTGGTATTTAGTGCATATTTGGGTTGTTAGAGTTATTTTCCTTAGCTTTATAGCACGCATCACATTACAACCATACGAAAAACATTGGCAGAAGTTGATCAAGAAGGAGAACTTCTACCAGATGGAACACTTTCTGTGTACGTAACCTTTATCCTTGAACTATCTTTTATCCCCCCCTCCCACTCTCTTTTCTTCTTCTATGCATAGCTAATTTTTCATTTCCTATTGTTAACATAAAATGGTGTTTTCTATAGTCACAAAAATGGATTTTTGTTGATTCTCAAAACTAAAAAAAATATATTATATATTAATGTTGTTCATTTGGCATGATATTAGTTATATCATCAGCATTTTGCCTCTTCCTATTTATATTAATAAATACTAGATGGTTGCCAGCACGAAAGTGTCTGCCAATCTAAATTTTTTATGAGTTGTTGATAACAAAAGGTAGAATCAGATAAGAAAATGCAAAAAAAAAGTGAGAATAAAAATGACAAACAGAGAGATGGGAAGTGGTGGTTGGTGATGGAGAGTGGGTAGTTTTGTGTTTTTTTTTTTTGGGGGGAGAAAAACTGAAAAAAAATCGAGTAAAGGGTAAAAGCAGAAGAAGAATTTGGACACCAAATGACAGTTTTTTCGGGAATCCTCTTTATCTCATTGTATAAATATAGAACAAAATATCTTTTTATTTTTATTTTTATTTTTTATAAAGTAATATTTTAAATAATATTAAAATTATTATTAAAAAAACATGACTGACTTACTGCAACAGGTTTGTGGTGTAATTACACTTCTATTTCTGACTGTAAAAAAATATAACTACTTGGCACTTGCAGGGGCGGACAAGAGATTGCGGTCATTTACTTCAGGGCTGGCTATGCACCAGCTGACTATCCCTCAGAATCGGTGAGTGACTTGAATTCAGTTTTGTGCTGCTCCTTATAACTGTCCCTCTTTCCAACTTAGGTTAGAAACTTCTGTTTTTATCTTCTTTGGACTTAATCTGCTCTTCTTAAACATTAGGAAAGGTTAGTCCTCCCCTCTGTACCCAGTATGACTTCTGCTGCAGAAAAGAATAGCTAATGTATTAGTGTTGGGAACTGATATAGCCAATTAACATTTGATTACCGTACGCACCAACCAAACTTCTTTTAAGATTTACATGACCAGAGGAGGAGCAGACCTAATAGTTACCCATGCAGTCCAACCAGACATAAATCCAATTCTATCCAACTATTACCATACTGGCTTTTATTGGAGTAGATATCACTAAATCCAATTCATGTATTGGATGGATAATAAATCATCCATGATCCATCTAGATCCTCCACTTTAAAAAAGGCAAAAGACAAAAAAATAAAATATACTATAGTTTCAAATGGATGGGTTGGACATCGATACATAAAAAATGATTAATGGATAGATCCAATAGATAATTTATTGTATTGGTCATGAATGAATTGGATTTTATTAGTTATGGATCATAAATGGGATTAATGGTTTAATTTTGACCCATCCATTTTGGTCCAATCCCCAATCCATCTAATAGGTCTATTTTCCAACTGTAAGTAAACCACCTATCAAATTAAGTCGGTATGACTGGAGAGGCCAACATCCTTCCTTACTTATCAGTTACCTATGTACTTGCCTATGCTATGAACACTACCTCCAAAACTAAAGAGAGCACGTCTTCTTAAATATGAAACCTTTATGAATTTAATTTGTTTAATAGCAATTCTATTAAATGATGTTACTATTTCAAGTATAACATTGAACATGTGAGCACCTCTTTTTGCTTTGTGAGGTTAGCTTGACAGCATTGGAGTTCGCCGTTTGGACCATACAAATGTTAAATTGTTAGTAAACAATATTGAATATTTCAGCCCTAACAATGTTGGATTCCATAAGCAAAGTTCATTAGTGATTGGTCAGTATATTATGGGTGTTCTTTGTACACTATCTCTGTTATTTTACTTTTTGCACATTCATGTTACTTTTTCATCAATTAACATGATCTGATTTGCTTTTCTTCTTTCTAGCCTCATCCTTTCTATTTCATGGATTATCTTCCTTCATAATATTGTTACCTGCTACAATTGCAATGTTGCATTATCCTTTTGAATTTTAATATTAGTGAGCCTTCTACTTTTGGCAATGAGTTCTTATGGCTTTGGATATATTTGCTCACTGTTTAGGAATGGCGAGCTAGGCTACTGATGGAACAATCTTCTGCCGTCAAATGCCCCTCGATATCTTATCATTTGGTTGGCACCAAGAAGATTCAACAAGAACTTGCAAAACCCGATGTTCTTGAGAGGTGTCTTTTAAGTTTTAATTAATACTCGGCATATCTTCCGAGCTTTATGCTTTGAAAGCTATGATCAATTTAAAAGAAAAGTGTATAATGGTCAATGGACTAGTGTGAGTTATGAAGTGCGGTTGTATCATTCTTCAGGGTCTTCTGCTCTTAAATCCATGGCTTAGGTTGTTAATCATGATATGGCTGTACCGTTTTATGTTTCATATTCTTAGAAATATTTCTTCGAGGAGGATATCATATCCTCTGTTTTTGGTACTGCTATCATTTTCTTCTATTAATAATTTTTCTTGTCCCATAAAAAAATTATGGAAAGAAGGTAGGGTTAATGTTTCCTAAACAAAAGGTTTTGGATAATAGATTGAAATACACGTTTCCTCAGAAGTATATGCACATACTTCCCATTGTTGTTTAAGCAGTTGCAAGTCTATTATATGTACTGAAATGTTTGGAAGCTAAAATCTGCCATTCCCCCCTTTGCACCTTTATCTTAGGAAACAAGTACTGACTAATTTGTAATTGTATATTCTGGCTAGTCACAATTTGCGTCTCTGGTTGATTTATCATTCCTGAATCTTCGAGTTAAAACTGTAAACAGGTTCCTTGATAACAAAGACGATATTGCCAAACTGCGTGAGTGCTTTGCAGGATTGTGGAGTCTGGATGACTCAGATATTGCTGTAAAAGCATGTAAATGGCCAGAGTTGTTTGTGATGAAGCCCCAAAGAGAAGGAGGAGGTATTATACGCACTTAAACTTTGATTCTTTCAACCTTTTGCACTCTCACGTCGTCCAAAAAATATAGAGGAGAGAGAAATTTGCCTAATGAACTGTAACTAATTTTCAGGAAACAATATTTATGGTGATGCTGTGAGGGAAACCCTCCTAAAATTACAGAAAGCAGGTTCTCAAGATGATGCAGCTTACATCCTCATGCAGAGGATATTTCCTACTACTACTGCAGCAGTTTTGATGCGTAATGGTTGCTGGCATAAGGATCAGGCCATTTCAGAACTTGGGATATTTGGTGCTTATTTAAGGTACATTTCTTGGCTACTACATATCTACCACTGTTCCATGCTTAGGTTTGCAAAACCCCTGACATCCATGGTCATGAACTTGCAGGAATAAGGATAAGATCATCATGAATGACCAAGTTGGGTATTTGATGCGTACGAAAGTAGCATCATCTGATGAAGGTGGGGTTGCAGCTGGTTTTGCAGTACTAGATAGTGTATACTTGACTTGACGGAGTCAACCCGTCATGAGGGTGTTCAAAAATGAGGGGATCTTTTGTCCTCCATGGAGCAATAAAAGGTAAAGGTTGTACCGTAGAGGAAATGTTGATTTTCTCCATGGAGTAGATAAGAATTTCTGGATCGAAAACATAATGTTGTTGAAGGTTTTCATATAATCAATTTTTGGTCTCTTATTTTTATCTCTCTTCCTCCGTATAAAGTGATGGAAGAGACGAGGGTTTCCCCATGGGATATTGTATATTTGTGTAACCTGTGTAAGTGAAGGAAGGAAGTGTGCTTCCTAGTTGTACTGAACGACCTGTTTGATTCTAACCAATAAAGAGATTGATGAACTGTTCAAACCAGTTAGTTTTGGATACCATAAAGATGGTATGGTATGCACGTGTGAGGAACGCATTCATGACTTTCAGGTGGCCAGCGACGCATTCAACCATAACCGAACTTAATGCTATGAGGAACCATTTAGAAGTGCTTGACAGTCTTATTTTGTAGCGTAACTTAAAATCTGAATTTATCTGTTTAATTTTAGTTTTAAATTTGGATAGGTATACGAATAGGATGAGTAAAAGAGTAAGTTAGGTTAAAATATAAGACTCAAACATTAAAAGTATAAGTTAAGTTAAAATATAAGACTCAACATTTTTGGGGACTACAAGTTGCTATAAATGACAAGGAAGTACAAACATCTGTTTGATATAATTTCAATTTGAAATAATTTCAATTATGCCTTGATAAAGTATTCTTTCTAAAAATTAGGAACTTCTCTGTAGTACGAGACCTAGGTTGCTTGTAAATGTGACAATTTGAAAGATTAGGTAAACAAAAATACTCGAATTATCTTATCTGTTATTCTCTCCGTACCAAATTAGTTGTTAATTTCATTTTCTGAGCACAATTATATTTAGATACATTGATTTATGAATAAACTAATAAAGTGAAAGCAAGAATACATTTAACACACTAAAAAAACTAATCTAGTTTCAAAGACATAGCTGACAATGTAAAGATAATCACAAGAAAAATCTGTGCATTGGCTATAAAAGGCTATGTTACAATAATGAAGTGTTAGCATAATATTATTCTGTAATCATACTAAGTTCTTAAGCGCGTTCTTCTTTTGCCATTCCATCCATATTCACGAGCTCTGCTTTCCCATAAAGCTGTAAGCTTGCGCTCTTCAATGAGCTCTGCCTCTGCCCTCTCTCTTGCTTCTTCACAAGTCTCCACCGCCAAGTTGCACTTTTCTGCTTCCTCCTGGTAATGTATGAAGCTTTTCCTGGCATTCATTACTAATCTTTTCGCATTTTCCAAGGTCTCATTGGCAACAATTTTCTGCAGATTTAGCTCCTCAGAGAGGATAGTCAATAGATCCTTGTGCAGTTCTTCATTCACAACCGGATCATGTTTACCACAATCTGCACATAGAATAAGATGTGACAAATAGTTCTCTTCTGCCAATGTAGCAAAAAATTGGATAATGTGTTGAGTAAATGTTGTTTGAGACTAGAATGTTTGGTTTTCAAGTGGGAACATTTAGAATTGATTTTGGAGTTTTAGAAGTGAAAGTGTTTAGTTCTAGTGACTGTCAGAATAAATTCTGGCTATTTCTACCTAAAAACCAAAAATGGGACTAAATCAGTAATTTTATAGACAAAAGTTAGGTTTTACATGAATTTTTAAACTGAATGAATCCAAGGAGACTTGATATTATTGTCTTTAGAATTGAAGTCTGTTCCTTTTTCCTAATAGCAGAGGGATGTCTGCTCTCAATGCTTAATGGCTTCATGCATCACTTGCAATAAGAAACTTAAGAAAATGATTCTGTGATACCTTTAACAACCAGAGGTGCAAAAGTAAAAAAAAAAAAAGGAAAAAAAGAAAACTTACCAGCGAGGGAGCCATGGACAAGTCCTGCAAAAGTAAACAAGATTGAGAAAAAAACCAAAATAAATAAAGGAGAGAAGACAAAAACTACCCAAATAAATAAACTATCAAGGCGATAAGTGCAAAAAATCTAATAAATTGTTTTGCTCAATTCAATTTTATTAACTAAAACTGGAAACTCCACCGATTCTAAATATAGAGCAGCACAAAAAAGCAATAATTGTAGTTTGACCTAATATCTATCAAGTAATCTAAATGCCCCCAGATTCCTTTACTATAGAAAGGTGATCCATGATTTCAGTGTCACCGATTATAAATCTAAACCAAATATGTAAGAATTACCAAAATGGGAAAACAACTTTGGCTGCTAAGATTATAGAAAACATAACCACTGAATTGTGTACAAGTCAGTTTCTCTGCTACTTTTTGCAATGTGGCAACTCCAGACTGTGACTGGAGAATTCAAGCACATAAGGGTTACATCTCACAAAACTCTTTCCATTTTTTTTTCACATAGAAAAATTAAAATCAAGTTTGTTACTTTACAGAGAAAACAGAAAACTAAAAATTGAAACTTACCCAAAGGATCAAGGGGATGTTCCGGTAAAGAGCAATAGCATTCACAAGGAGGACATGGTGAAGACTGAGTAGAAGATGTGATCTCCTTCAAGTTCCAGTGGGAGGGTGGACCCACTTTGAACACGAGAAAACAAACACAAACCCAAACCAAAACCCACCTCAAAACGCCATGAGGACAAAAAACCCTTTGCTGTGGTGGTTGAAACCTCCACACCCTCATTGCAATTTCGAATATCAAAGTTTGCAACAGAAAAGGTCACGGTGCCATTTGAAGATCTGGGTCATTGAGCATTAATTCACTGTGACAATTTAGCGAACACTTGTTGGGTGCTATGAAATAATGGGTGTGAAAAAAGAGCTTTTAACCAAAATGGAAGAAAATTACAATTTGACTGAAAAAACACAATGATTGAGAAACTCTTCAGCTTCAAAAATCAAAAAGCTCCTTTTTTTTAAAAATTTATTGAAGTAAGTGGGAGACAATCTCTACTCTCAGTCATTCAGAAAAAGAAGAGAGACCCAGATCCCGGTAAAGTGCAAAGATGACGTTTTTTTATGGGATTTGCAAATGTGAAATTGTTGTTGCACAAGAGTTGGGGAATACCTGCATTATGAGAGTGAGGGTGAGAAAGGAAAAGGGGAAAAAGAGCCCTTTTAGGCTTTGAGGGTAATCAAGAAGTTTTGCTTTAATGATTAGGTTTTGTTTTAAGAACGGTAAGTAATCTTTGACATTTTGAAAACATTGGCTTAACCAATAAGGTGGTACCTGCTACCTAAATATCTATCCATTCCCATGTAAATAATGTGTTATTTGTATTTATTTATTATCAATAATTGTGTAAACTCACCGTTGATGAAAAAATGAAAAGTTAATATGATATTTTGTATTAAATCAAATGAGTACAAAATTTTTTTTTTTACTATTCCAAGTTCAAACTGTATTGGGCCAGTTATATGGTACAGTCCTCAAAAACTAATATCAAGGCTCATTATGTTCAAATTTTGTGTATCCTTTATGTGATTAGAATATAAGAAACCGAATGTACCTGAAATTTGGGGATGATCCAACAGGGAGATTCTGTGCTGCCAAGCAGATAGATTCCACGTGTCATGGTGCACGTGCATGTGCTACTTATGTTATCTGATTGTTACGAAAAAGACAACTGCAATTCAAAAGTTATTCACAGTAACTATTATTGTGAAATATCAGGAAAAAAACAAACAAACAAACTATTATTGTGTACTGTGTAGAACTCCTATGATTAATTATTATTAATTAAAAATAGTAAGAAAAATTAATTTTTACTACTTTCAACAATATTCACTATTTTTCCTTAATTCGTTTGATATTAAAAAAATAAACCCTTATTATTTTAAAAGGTTCTGTTAATGATTGTGAGTAATGACACTTTTTAATGAATCAAAATTTAAAAACAAAAATCATTGAATAAATAAAGTTGTTAGACTTGTAATGCAGCAAAAATTTACCAACTTTTTTTTTCACTCTAAACTCCTTAACAAAATGCCCTTAAAAGGAAGGCAGTATTGTTTTTTTTTTTTAAGTTTTGCTAACGAGTGTTTATCAAAAAAATAAAAAGGAAATTTTTTTATGAAAAATACAAGTTTTTTAAGTCTCCAATACAATAAATACCTTAAGAAAATTAGTAAAACATTTCTCTTTATGGTTGCTTAATAAGTGTCCAAAAGGCACTTGACACTTCTTTTTTTAAACAAAGATAGAGATTTTATTCCAATAGAAATAGAATACAAAAGGTCCAAAGGACTCAAGTAGACAGCAAGTGGGATTCTCCAAAAATACAACTTAACTATGGAAATGCAAGAGAAATAATTTTAATTCGGAAGAAGCATTTTGTGAGTCTTATATTGTTCAGACAGATTCATTGCTTTGGAGAAAATTTCTGAAGGTGATGTATCCTTTCTTTCAAACACTTTCTCATTTCTGGAGGTCGATATCTTCCATACTATGAATGCTGGCCTCCACCGTTTCTCCATTATAGGTAATGGAAAGTATGTCATTGTCATTAAATTCCTTTATAGGGCCCTTAGTCTGCTCTGCATGACCACCATTCTTCTCAAGTCCCTATGTTTCTGCTTGTGTTTGGTCTAGTCTCCACTTTCGCACTTCTTTTATCCTCTCTTAACGTTTTCTCAATCATTGACAGGTTAGAGAAAACTTTTAAGAGGCTCACCGGGTTAGCTGAGTAATTCCCCATCGAATTAGGGTTAAGATTCTCTTTGTAATTTTCAATTCTTCTCCCTACCTGGTCAGCTTTTAGGGTCTGACTCTACCTTGGCCTTCTTGAGGTCACCTGCTGGGGTTTTAACATGTTTGTGGTTTTGGGAGTGAAAAATTTCCAAAATATGGGTTGGAATGAGAAATTACGAAAATATGAGGCAAATTCGATTTCAGAAAATCCGAAAATTAAAAAAATAAAAATTTCAGATGTCTGAAATCGCCACCCCCTGTGGCGATTTCAGACTAAAAAAAATAAAAATTCAAAAAGTCTGAAATCGCCACATGGGGTGGCGATTTGAGATGCGGCGATTTCAGACTTTAAAAAAATAAAAAAAAAATAAAAATTACAATCTCTGAAATCGACACAGTAAGTGGCGATTTCAGAGAATAAAACCATACATCCGTAATTTTTTTCCTAACACCATACTTTGGGAATATTAAAGTTTTGAAACCATAAAAATGTTAAAAATCCTCACCTGCCTTGTCCTCCATCAAACTTGTGCATCTCCTAGTTTCGTGGCCAATATACCCACAGTACTGGCAATAAGATCCCAATCTTTCATATTTCAGCAGAATCTCAATTGCCTCCTTGTTGGGTCTTGCAATTTTGATTTTATCTTTTAGGATTTGGGTTACTTATAATTGGACCAAACCTTCACAATTTTGGCTTCCTTTCCTCTCATGGTGAATAGGGCTGCATCATCTACAATTCCACTTATTTTCTTCCCCATTTTCTGGCCTAACTCCACCGTTTTGTAATGTTCCGGCATGCCCCATAATTGGATCCAAATTTTCAGGTCCTCGAGCCATCGTTTGAGATTTAGATTTAGGATATAATTCTTGAACAACCACGGAGTACCCTTTTCAATTCTCAAAATATCAACCTCCTTATTGAAAAATAGTTGATAAATGTTATCTCCACGATCGTGCATTCGAAATCCTTCTAGTTTTTCCCAAATTGCATTCAGGGCTGCTTCCATTGTTCCAGCACTGGAAGCTCTATCAGATAACAGTCTCCCTATCAGGCTTTTGGAACATTCAGAAATCCCTTCCTTGATATTTTTTCATCCTTTACTAATAGCACGTCTTCCTCTTTACGAGAGACTGATGCGGGAAAGCCTGTCTCGAGCTCGAAGTATCGGCTCGGATTTTTACATTCGTATTTATGATAGAGAATATTTTGAAGTGAGAATCTTAGAACAAAAAGGTCTCCTTCAGGATAGACTGACCGATATGATGCTTCAAGAAAGAAATCTGTGTCTTCATCTTGGTAAGTTGCTATCATAGCCTCCATGGCCACAAGATTTGAAAAGAATCTTGGGTGACTTATTACCACGTCCTAGAAACCTGGACTCTAGAATCTGAGGGTGTTAGGCTCGTGAAGCCTAATACTCTGAAAGAGCAAGGAAACCCTAGTAGAGCCCCTAAAACCCTATTGGGCACCTAAAACGATGATTTTTTTTTATTTTTTTTATTTTATCTTGAGAAGGAACTTGACACTTACTAAATGTTCTTTTATTTTGATTTTTCAATAGCGACACTGGGATTACGACTAATTATAATTGGTATCGGTGATAATCTTGAGTTTAATAAGGTCCTCTTTTAAGGAAACAAATTTAATGGTGAGATCTGAGAACCCACATTAAGAAAGCCTTTTCCTGAACACCCCTTATCATTTTCATCAAACCAATTAACTAAATTCATGTGAAGAGGCAACTTTGAATCTGCATCAAACTTGAAAACCGACCAAATTTCTTTAAACTGAAGATTTGTTTAAATGTTAGACCCCGGACCTTACCATACCATATGGTTAAGCAAGCACTTAATCCCTAGAAAGCATTTTAGTACCCTAGGTGGTTCCTAAAAAATAATTAAAATGTTAACTTAATCCTTAAAATTTTAAAATATTACCCCATTAGTCCTGGCAATTTTTTTGAAATTTCAATGACTAATAATGGCAACATTTTTGAGAACTAAATTGGCACTTAACTCTATAGCATAACATTGCCCGAAGCTAGACAATGCTAAACCAAGCAGTCAGAGTCAGAGAGACAAGGGAAAAACATTATTGCCTGATTAACGTCGTGCGGTGAATAACCTGTTCACGGGAGAACTTTACCAAATAGCAAAGATAGATCCAAGAGGATGATAGAGATTACTAAGAGATTTTCGAAAGATTAAGAATCTAAATCGCTTGGTATTTTATAACTTACTACAGGAATGTGTAATAGTATAGTATCAGAAATTAACATCATGAACTCAACTTTTTCCTCAGCCTTTCACTATCTACAAAGTTCCCTATTTAACAAAAGAATAACAAAAATGTCGTTCAAACTCGGAAGAAACTTTCACAGCACAAATGTAGTTCAAATTCAGAAGAAACTTTCATTGTCACCAAGCGATACAGGACGGACGGGTGCAATATTCATCAACTTTGTGGATCCCAAACTGAGTACAAATTTCATACTTTGTATGAACAAATACTGTGCAAGTTCTTATGAGTTCTAGTTCTATCACAAGCCCCAACATATGTAGAAAACAATATTCATGCATTCGAATCAACCGTTCCTTACCGAACATTTAAAAATGCTTCAAGTCTACCTATGTTCAAATATTATCAGTTCATTATAGGTATATGTTGAAACCTCCAATTGGATGTCAAACTAATGAAGAATAAGTTGATTAGAGCTGGTAACTAGCAAAGAACCTTGTGTCACCTTACCCTCTTCCTCTTAATTTTCCTCTGTTTGGCTAATGAAATTGTTTCTCTTCTCCAAGAAGAGCAAAAGAATGATCAGCGTATCGTCTAGCAAAGGCCAAATGTGAATCTCCAACTCAGATACTAAGGAATTCGGAGCGGGAATCAGAATTGTAACAAGGTTTTTGTTTGCTCCGCCAGCACAAACTGCTCAAGAGATATGGGGTGCCTTGCCTTTCATTCACATTTGTGAGGTTGCTTGATTGTAGGGATCGAGAAAGGGTCTGCCACCACTGTCTCAGATCTTTGTGTAATCGACGTAGCTTCATTGTCTGTCTCGAGATAGGTAGTGTTGCCGCCATCCCTTAGTCTTGGCTTAAAGGATGTTGCACACTTTGAATTAATGCTCAAAGAATTTGTTTCCTCTTTTCTGTCCACACTGTCATCATCATCATTAGAGTCAGGAAGATGATCAAAGAAGGCATCAAGATACCAGGAACACTGATCATTCCAGGCACCCTTGTGTGCATGGGCTCGCCATTTCTGGTCAGCTATCATATCAGGAGAGAGCCCCCATTGAGCCAGTTCTTGGTCTGTGTGATGAACCGCCAAGCTGTATTCTCCACCACTCCCCAACTGCATGACACGGAACTCACAGTTTCCAGGGTTGTTTAGAAGCTCAAACTGTTGAACCGTCCACTTGAACCACTTCATAAGGAAGACTCGAGAGGCTAGCCCGTGGGACACAATTATCAGATTCAGATCATCCGAAGGGTCGTGATTAAGCCTATTCATGTCGATGTCCCTCCACAAAGATTCGAGGAAACCTGCAAACAAGCAGCCTCAAAATCAAATACCATGTCGATCCTTAGTTTAATCTACAATCAAGGACCCAACAAAAGTAGAATCCCTTCCTCAGTAGCAGAGATATATGACTACTCCATTCCAACTAAATCCTTTCCATTTTTATTTTGTCTTGTTAATTGTGTTAATTGCTCACACAATTTCGTGTCTGCAGCAACAGTTAGATAAAGCCCTTCCAGAAGTTGTGATTCCAGAATCCAAACCCTGGCCAAAGTTTGCATGGATCACAGACTAATCTCAATGCGACCATCCACTTAACCAGTTTATGATGATAAATCCATGACTTGGGTTTGAGTACAATATCCTAGTTGGTAAGTGACTATAAACTATGCTGAGATTGATAATTTATCCTGTTCTTGCAACGAAAAAAGCCTAACCAGGTTTAGAGAAATGTTAGATGTACTCAATTTGTGCTAGACATTGTGCCGACTCACACGGTATCTATCCTTGGATGAGGTGTGAATAGAATCTCAATGAGACCCACACTCCATTCAACGTTGGATGAGATGTGAGTCAACCAAGCATCCCATGCAAAGTGAATACAAACAACTCCAAGATTTACAACTTCTTTTTGAAAGAGAAATTCCTTTCTTCTATTCTTCGACGAGTACAAAATCTAAGTTGAGGAACTGCTGTCCTAATTCAAGGTCCGATAAGAGGATACATGTAATTTCGAACAAAAATAAATTCTAGGGTGAAATTCAAAGCTCAGTAAGCATTTATAGAAGTTACTTCATCAACTAAAGATCAGAAATTGAATCCAAATTAGGACAAAACACGTGAGTATAATAAGACTAAGATCAACAATAAATTATTTTCCATTCACGCTGCACTAATTGGAAACTAACGTGGAACACAAAGATCTGGGTAGAAAATGGAATTTACTTGAAACGCGATCGAAGACGTCGGCGGCGGACTCGCCCTCAGGGAAGCGGTAGTAGAACCTCCCGTAGCGAATTCGGGCCTCCATGATGGAGTCCATGCGCTCCTGCTCCTGGAAGTTACCGAAATCCTGCTCCCGAATGCGGCACTCTTCCCTCACCCCTATCACCCTCTTCTTCGAGAACGACCGACCTATCTCCCGCAGCGTCGATCGCGTGCGCGCGTACGGCGACACGTAGAAGTACACGCGCCAATTCGGGGAGGACGCGTCGCAGGAGATCACGCCACGCATGCGGGCCCCGGCGACGCGGGCCTGGGCGATGCCGTTGGCCGTCAGATCGATCTTGTGGTCGGGAATGGTGGTGTAGGCCGCGGTGTCGAGGTTCCCCTGCGACTCGCCGTGGCGCACCAGTATGATTCTCTTCGGTAGCACTCCCTTCTGTTCTCGATGCATTGTTTATTATTATTGCATCTCAATTTATGCGCGAAAAAAAAATACCCTAATTTTGATGTGAATTTGAATTCTCAGTTACGCTCCGAACCCCTAAAATTCCAAATTCAACAGAATCAGTATATGAATTTTCGATATAGAGCTTGCTTGCGCAACTGGCTGGGGGTTTATGGTATGCCTTATCGCACCCTTCTTTTTCGTTTTTAGCTTTCTGTGATTCTGTCCCTCTCTGGCTATCTTGATTGGTGTGCTGTGCTGCATATAAAACTGAAGAATTTCACATGTTCTCTCACGTAGCAGAGAGAACTGTTTTGTTAAGTTAGGTTGCATTTGGTGGTTAATTCAAAATATAAATATAAAGATATAAATATAACAATAAAAATAATTACTGTATTTTGTTTGATAATGCTATACAAGATATAATTGATTAGTGCTGGAGGAGGTGGTAAATTGTTGAACTTCTTGTTTTTATATGTTAAAGATAAAATTGTCAATATAAAAATATGCCATGTATAAATTTATAAGAAAAAAAATTTCTTTAAAGTGTTGTCCCTATTTCTTGTGTTTGTGTCCCAACAAAATAAACATACCCAAAATATATTAATTTTCAATTATGAGACATTAGTTTTTGTACTTGTAGTTGTGAGTCTAGTGATTAATACTTATAAAAACTTATAAAAATAAGATAATTGATCTAAAAATTACTTGATACTCAAGTGAAACCCTTCATATTTTGTTGGGTCTTTTCCCTTCAACTACACTCAGGTTTAGGGGTGTCAAATGCGCCGGGCTAAAATTATACCTATTTTTATGATCTGACTCGTTTATGGTCGGTCCGCTGGCCTAAACAGGTTAGCCTGCCTGCCCGTTTATTTTTTAAAAAATAATTAAAATTTTGACCTACTTTTTATGATTTAAATACAAAGTTGTGAATAAGTGTGCGTAGTCATTTTTAGTTATTTTTTATTGTCTATCTATTAATTAATTGGAAAGAAATAGTTTATGTAAAATTTGATGATCCATTTCCGATGGTAATAAATAAAGAAAAATTAAGGTTTTGTGGTTTTTCGTCTTTATCTCTTTATTATGGTTACGAAATCTTTAATTTTGAATAGGTATACAAATAGTAGCATTTTTCAATTAAGAAGCTATTTGGAAAGCTTTGATAGGAAAAAAAAAATGGATAACAAGAGAATGTATTTAATTAACACCTAGAGTTTAAACTCGCACGATGAGCAACAGGTTTAAATATCTAAAAATGTTTTAATTATAACTAAAACAACTTAGCAATTTAGTTTGCTACTAAAATAACTCTCATATATATATATTCCAATTATATAACTCTTCTATTCCAATTAAATATTGTTATGCTACAGCTCTTACGGGCACCTCTAGTGAATGATTCACAATTCAATACCCCAACTCAAAATCTATATTATAGTGTCTAAAACAATTTATTAAGTTAATTTAGTAATAATCACCAATTAAAATTATACTATAATCTACGTCACCATACAACTTTGCATTGAAAAAAAAACTAACACAAAATTGAAATTGAACTTAAACATTCTTCATAATAAATTAGTAATATTATTTTACATAATAGTTTGATGTCAGATAAGTAGTTAATAAATGGTTCAAAATGAACAACTCGTTGACATGGAAGGGTAGATTCAACATTTTAGTTCACCAAAATACATAAACATTAACATTATTCAATCAAAAGATCTTCATTGTTCAATATTTCAAGGCCTTCATTGAAGATCTTTCACTTTTGTTCAACCACTTATCACCTATATACATGTGTAAATATAAAAGTTAGTAGATAAAAACAAAAAAGAAATAGAAAAGTATGACTTAATAGTTACTAGTTAGTATCAAATGACTACCATCATAAAACATTTTCATCATCTTTTTCCTTATCTTTCTCATTCTCCGCCTCTGTGGGGATTTCATCGTCATCATCTTCAATTAATAGAAACAATCAAGCTCAATATTCTAATACTAAGAAAACAAATACATTTCATTCAATATAAGTAAGAAACATAATATCCTAATACAAGAGTGTAAATAGGTGTAAATAATATGAAATAAACATTACCATCCAAACTAAATCCGCGTATCCAGCTACAGGTACAAATAAGAGCTTGCACATTTTTTGAGAGAAGGGAATTGTGATACTTGTTCAAAACATGTGCGCCAATGCTAAAGGACGATTCAGATGCCACTGTAGTGATTGGGATGCTAAGGACATCACAAGTCATACTAACTAAATCAGGTCATTGATGACTTTGAGTCCTTCAATATTCCAATACATCAACTGGGGTATTCATATTAAGATTTGACTCATCCAAATAAATATCCAAAGAAGACTTTCTATTGGCATCATTAAGTTGAAAATCAAATCTTTTCAACTCCTACATCAATTAAAACATAATGATTAGAAAAATTCAAAACAACAAAAAATGACACTACAATAAACAATAAAAAGATTAAATCTTACCTTAGGGACATCAAGCGCATGTAGATCATTCTCTTTAGAGGATTCAACCTAAGGAGGAGATTCATGCCTCATATGAGAAGTTAAACTTGTAGAAACATTATTTTGTGTCCCACTTCTTGAATATTCATAAAAAAGGGACTACAAATTCTTCTTGATATTATCCAACTTCTCTTCACTAGTAGATCCATCAATTTCTTCAAAACAATATTTCAAAATATGAAATTTCATACGAGGATCAAGAATAACCACAAAAGCAAGAATCATAGAATATTCATTCCAATACTTATCAAACTTTTCTTGCATAGGTTTAGTCATGTTCTTTATCTCTTCACAATGACTTTGTGTAGTTTCCCTCAATATTTATGACTTTTGAAGAAATTGGAGAAAAAATCAATTATTTATATTACTGTATCAAGATTTGTCTCATTAACAATGTAAATAAACTTTACACTATCAATAAATACATATTAGAGTAATGCTTTGATCTCCTAACTCATAATTCTAAACACCTTTCTATTACTAAACATGGTTAAAAAGTACCCCTTCTGTTCCAACATAGTTGTCTATGTACTTTCTCTTTTATGTGAGTATTAAGAAAATAATTAAAAATATGAAAGTAAGAAAAAATTGATAATACTTTACTTAATTGTCCTTATTTATAATGAATGATTAGAGTTATTATACTAAATAAATATAAGAGAGATTTTTATTTAATAAAGATATGTTAAGGAAATAAATAATTAATAATTTATAAATTTAGTGAGTAGAGAACTATTTTAAAACAGACTAAAATAAAAAGGTTGGCAATTATTTTAAAATAAAGAAATATGTATTTAATATCTTAAAATTAAAAAAAATATCAAATTTTTACCTTATTTACTAATTAAAAAGAAGTCTCCGGAGATTCAACTATTATTCTTAAAAATAAACTCATATCTTAACTGTATAATAAATAAATCTTAGTACTATGAGGTAGCAGTGTTTCAACTACTAATGTTTTAAAAGGTGACATGGTGACATAAATTAGGTACTGATTTGAAGAATGATTTGTATGACTTTATAGTCGTAAAGACGTAAAGTAAAATGAGTTGGAGATTTTAATATTTTTAATACATTGATTCCTTAAATTATTTTATTTCTTTGATAAAAAATTGCTATTTTTTTTTTACCTTAACAATTTCCTTCCATTTTTTTAAATGGTTCACTTTGTGTTATACGTGAGTATTATGAAAATGATTAGAAAAATACGAAAGAAAGAAAAAAATCAATAATATTTTATACAATTGTCCTTATTTAATACAAAGATAATGAAAGTAGTTAGAGTTATTAATAGGGTACAAACATGAGAGTATTTATTTAACAAGAAAATAGTAAAAAATAAAATAGTTAATGTGATATAAATTTAAAAAGTGAATAAGTATTTATGAAAATATTAAAATAAAAAAGTGGACAAGTAAAAAAAATGGAGGAGGTAGTATTGTATATGAGTATAACAATATATTTTGAATTTGTTTTTTATTCACTAATAGGGTAGAATTTTTTACATTATTATTTAATTAAATCTTTTAATATTTATGACTTTTGAAGAAGTGAGAGAAAATCAATTATTTATACTATTGTATCAAGATTTATTTCATTAACAATGTAAAACAACTTTACATTGTCCATAGATACATATTAGAGTAATGTTTTGGTCTCCTAACTCGTAATTCTAAACATTTTCCTACTACTAAATGAGGTTAAAAAGTACTTTATCCGTTTTAACATAGTTACCCACTTTCTTTTTTATGCAGGTATGAATAAAATAATTGAAAATATGAAAATAAGAAAGTAAGAAAAAATTGATAGTACTTTACTTAATTATCCTTATTTATTACGAGTGGTTAGAATTATTATAGTGGATATGTGTGATAGAGATTTTATTTAATAACGGTATATTAAGAAAAAATAATTAATAATTTATAAACTTAGAGAGTGAACAACTATTTTAAAACAAATCAAAATAAAAAATATGACAATTATTTTAACATTGAGCGAATATATGAATTTTGTGTCTTAAAATTTTTAAAGAAATATATCAAAATTTAACTTATTTAATAATTAAAAAGAAGTCTTAGGAAATTCAAGTATTTTTCTAAAAATTAAACTCACATTTTAAATGTATTTAATAAATAAAATTTTAGTACTACTCCTTCCATTTATTTTTTGTTATCGTTTTTCAAACAAAAATTTGTTCAAAATTAATTATTATTTAATTATATTAAAAAATATTAAATATATTTTTTATATTTATATTCTTATTATTTTTCATATTTTCTATAACACTTAATAATTATATCATTTTATTTTATTATCTTAATTTTAATTAAATAATTTCTTAAATAGTGTATTTTTTTATTATAAATTAATAACAAAAGTCGACTGAGATAATATTTAGCAATGTGTTTCAACTACCAATGTTTAAAAAGGTATTCACCATAGTTGGCCTAATCAATTGTCAATCTGGAGCTGAATCAGTAAATCGGAAAACGTGCACAACTAATGCCAGTTCGTAACTCCTGAGAGAAAAAACAAAAATAAAAGTGGTGGAGATGCGGGGAATCGAACCCCGTGCCTCTCGCATGCGAAGCGAGCGCTCTACCATATGAGCTACATCCCCTTACGCCTATTATATTTTTATTATTTTTTAACTAGCAATAACGTAATAAAAAAAACAAAGCTAATACAACAAATCTCTCCCTCTCTTTTTCCATTTTCGCCTCGCCCCAAAATATCAGGAGTCAAGTAAATGCTCAAAACTTAAGTTCACGTAATTTCTTAAACATGTAAAACGAAATCACACATCATTCAAAATTTGGAGATACTTTTCTCCATAACCGTGCAGCTTTGAGGAAATTAAATGTTTTATTTTAATGTTTAGTGACAAAAGTGTTCATAATATTATATATTTGAATAATTAAAGAACTTTAAAATCATAAAACCAATATAAGAACTAAAAAGAATATTTTTAAATATAAATTTTCACTGTTTCTTTAATAATGTAATAAAAAGGAATGATATTTGTTAAGTTAATTAGAATCTCACCACTTTAGATTTTTAATATACACTAGGATTTGTCTCAAGTCCTCTACCATAGACTTTAAGAGTTGTGTTATTTACCAACGGGGGTTGGTCTAAGTGGTAAGCGGCTTGGTATCGCTTAAGCAAGGTGCCGAGTTCGAGACCTTGTGAACGCAGTTATTCCCGCTGGGAGACCCGGGTCCCGAGTTAGACCAGGGTCGACCCGGATTAGTCAAGGCTAAGCCTTGGATACCAGGTAAGCAACATAAAAAAAAAAAAGAGTTGTGTTATTTAAACATATAAAAGGTATAGATAATTTGTTATCCCTCTCAACAAAAATTAGGGACTCACCATTGTTTTAGAGTTGTTCGACACTAATAGTGACCAATCTTATTCTATGCTTTGCGAAATTAAAGTGGATATACCTCTCTCAATATTTTTTTTTCGTTTACACTGTTAAAAATCAAATCATTGACTAAATACTTAAAAAATTAAATCATCAACCGATTGTGTTGAGATTTGTTAGTTGATATTTTTTAATTATGCAATGGAGACTTAAAAAGCATTATCTTTCTAACTTTTAATCATTCTTACTCTAGCTTTTCTATTGAATCATTAATCGAGTGGAGATTTATATATAAAAGTTAGGCATTTTAGTTCAAGAGTGGAGATTTATGGTCAACTGATACTATATGTACTTGAGTGCGTTCACAGAATCTACATTGCGAAATTATAAATTGCTATAAATTTGAACATAGATCCGAATTTCGAAAACTAATATTTATACAATCATTACGTCATATAAGATGCTTTTTTTTTAGAAAAAAATCTTCATTGAAAGGTCAAAACAACAATTATGTACACGAAAAAACATTGTCGAGACTCAACCGTGCATGTTCGACTTGTCATATTTTATTAAAACCTTCAAATGTAAAATTTAGTATGGCAAAACTCAAGAGAGAAAAAAAAAATACTTTACATTTTGTTTTTTGATGGTTTACTTACATTAATCAAGGAAAAAAAGGTAAGAAAAATGTGTACATTGAGTATACCCTTCTGACCAACGATAATAAACACAGTAATAATATTTAGCTTACACTTATTTATACGTAGATATATAAAAATAGAAATTTGAGTAATATGTCTAACACAGATGGTATTAAAACCCGGGACTATTGCTTGGAAGGCAATTACCCTAACCGTTGGACTACAAAGGCTGATCGTGTTAGTACATTGTTTAACTTAAGATAAATACAATTAAAACTCTAATAAATAAAGCTTAAAAAAGGCCGAGAATACCAAGATTACCCTTCACCGGTACGAATTATGTTGGGTCCAATTCAGGAGGGAAATGCACACGGAGTCTTTGGGCAGAGCAACGAATCCATCCACAAAGCGCAAGCGAAGAACACGCTTCGTCGCGTCTCAACAATCTCGAATGCCCGATCCACTCATCCCTTCACATTCCATCTCATTCTCTCCTCTTTCACGTTTTGCTATTCAACCAACAACAACAACAGCATGATCCGGCGTCGTTTTCCGTTACCATGATCGCCACGCCATTCGCGTTGCCATGAGAAGCGAGAGCTTCGCATTTGCCTTCACTCCCATGGCAAGGTTTATCCCTGCATTCGCATTGCCTGTGCTCTTTCTCACAGGTTTTCTTCCTTCACCCTTCACCTTTCTCATGAACCTACATTTTTCAATATTAAAATAATACTCGTATTATCATAATTAAGCTCATCACGTTGTTTTCTACAGCTGGCTAATTAAGTAAGATTGACTTGTGCGGTTCGTTTTTCACTACAGACAAACGCTACAAATTATAATTATAATTCTATGCATATTCGTTACTTATGGTTTTACTCTGTTTCATGCAGCTTCTGTACTTAACTGGAGTCTCATATCTTTGGTTGATTTGTTAGCATTCCTTTGCATTCAGTACAGTGCACCTAGAAAGAGTGAGATGCTTGCTTATACATGAATTTTCTGCCTATTTTATAAGGAATTTGTAATTATGCTTCTATAATTTGATCACTTGGTAGTTGTTACGGTTTTTGTTGTATATCAGACTTGAATCTAATTATTGCCTTTTATTTGATGTAACCAACTTCTCAATTTTTTTTTTATTCGTGCTAATAGGCTCTCGTTTCCATCCACAATCTTTGATATCATGGTCCGTCCTTATATTATCCTCTTTGACACTCCTCTTGCACGCGATATTTCATATTGTTTTGGTCATTGAGGGGGACCGGTGGAGTACCGCCGATGCTCAGTGGGCTAAGCTAATTGGACTAATAAGGTGATTGAACTTTATCTGTCTTTTGGTTCTTCATACTATAGAATTTTTCTCCTAGGTGTATCACCACTCGCATTACAGCGCAATGACACTATATGAAATGGTTTTGCAGAGTGCAGTCTTGGAGGACATTTCTCAAAGAGTACTTCTTGGTCATGCAAGTATTAGCAACCCTTCTTTCTCTATTTGAGATATATGGAAATCGAATTGGTCAAGGAGCCTGGAGATATTTTCATTCTGGGCATCTATGTTCTAATGTTGGGCTGATAGGTTTGTCATAGAACTACTCTCTTTACCCTTACTCTTGCTCTGGGATAGGGTTGGTGTTTATGGCTTCTCTCTGGTGCCCTGCTACTCATGTTTGTTTAAAGGGAGGTACCATTACTGCTATAGGGAGGGACTTATGGCATTCTTGATTATTTCTAGTATGTTTCTTTCAAGGTTTGTACTTGACTTGTTCTCTCTGAAAAAAATTTGTTTTCTACAGAGAGAAGGTTTGTCCTGAAACTAATGTTAGAGATATTAACAAAAGCCTTGATTATTGTAATCTCTTCAGTCAAGTGCTCAGGAGTTTAATCCTTGCTTTGCTTTAAATTAACTTTTTCTTTTAACACAATATAATATGTGAACAACTGAATAACAATAGTCAACCAATTTCCCTGTCTCTATGAAATAATTGTAACATGGATGTTGATTTCTGTGCTGCAGGATCTCATCTCAGGGGCTTGTGCTTCTTATTGTTGCCTGCTATACAACTAATTGCTGGGATTAGTCATGCGTCTTGGGTTTCTTTTCCTTTTTTCATTTGTAGTAGTATAGGTCTAATTTATTGGTCATGGACGAGCAATTACTTAGGTATCTTTCGGTAAGATCCCTCATCTCCAAACAAAAAAATATGACAATGCATACTGTTTTGTTGTTATTGTAGAATTGTAATTTAAATGGTTCACTGGTTCTGGTTTTTATGAACTTGAAGGTGGTGGAGATTCCTTCTCTTTTATGCGGGCTTCAATATCATCTTGCTGTACATATATCAACTTCCCATTGAGCTCCCCGAGACATTTAGGTTGATTTTTTTCCACTTTGGGCTGTTCAAACTTTCCACAAAATCAGAATGGTCAGAAGTTTGTTCTGGTCTTTCACTTCTACTTTTTTACATTATGGTAAGAATATTTAATGCTCCCATAATGCAGTTCTGTTTTGAACAAAACTGGCTGATTGAAACGCCCATGACAATGCCTTTTGCTTTATTGTTTATGGGCGATTACTCCACTGCTCTCTTTCCCATTAACAGAGCTGGCTGGTACATGCCTGATTTCCTTTATCAACATTTTTGAGTCAACTGTGAATCTGTTCAAGAAATTTTTTTAACAAGTAATGACTAGTCTGTGGCTTGAACTCCAATTGTCTGGTGTTTAGATCAAGTAGGAAAATTTACATCCTTCTCAAAGGGATTAAAGATCAGCATGATATATCAGATGATGGAGACCTAGGTCGTACACTATACAACTGTGTTGCTTTTTTATTTAGATAAGCTTAAACATCGTTATGGATTGCTTTCTTGTGTTGTGGCAAATGTCTGGAGGAAAGGAATGCATTGGTCACATATTGTATAGTGTTGGATTGTGGTATTGTGTGACACTTTACTGGGATGATGAACTCATCCAAGTAGTTGGCCTGAAAAATCTTCTTTTTTTTAGAAGATTTCCTCTTCTTTGGTCACCAACCTTCAATTATCCCTTGCTTCAGCTATCCTGGATTAGAAGTGAGCTAGCTGATATGGAAATCATCATATCAACAAGAGAAAGTGACTTGACCGAGCAGCTTCTTCCCAAAATGCATTCTAATTTTGTTCACGAGTCAAGGTAATTAAGAATAAGCAGCATTCTCATTTGATCCTTCTTCCTTGCTTTTGTTTCTTTCCCTTGTGTCTAAGTAATCCAGTTTTGAAACTTGTTGCTGTGATTATTGTTTGGTCCAAGTGCATCACTATGTTTGCTTGTTTCCACTTATTCATGCAATAGTTCACCCGGGTTCTCCTGCGGAGATGATACTGGCAATATTAATAAGATGATTTAAAGTCAACACATGATAGATGATACTAATCTTCATTGGGCTTTACTATTTTTTTTTGGTTGTCTGAAGCAGAATAGTTAAAATATCTTGTTTATGTAGTTACATTACTCTTCTTGCCTGGCTAAGAAGTTTCTCATGTAACAAGTTGCCTGAATTGGGCTCCTTCGCCAAAATATTTTTTTCCCCTTTATTATCTAGTCAAATCCATTGCCTTACTATCTTGGTTTGTAAGTTGAAACTCAGTTCCAACTTTAAACAAGTTTTCTGTTTGAAATATTTCTAAATATAGTATTCACTAGAAGTAGCTACTAGGTGTCTCCATCCGGTTGGCTGCTTCTTAAACCTTTTAATTTTATTTTATTTTTTGATTTCTTTTGGGAGGAAGCTCTCTAATATTTCATTTATCTGTTGGTTCTGTAATTCTCTGACAGGTCTGGTGTAAGGCATATGAATTTCTTATTGCAAGGAGCTGTTTCTCGGTCGTTTAGTATTAACTTTTTAACATATGGTTTTCCGGTACTCCTTCCATATCCATATTTATTGAGTTTCCTTTCCCCTTTCCCCTTTCATTGGTAAATCATTTAATTGATAAAATCCTGTGCAGAATTCGTGTCCATTGTTTGGTTTGACATATGCAACTATGAAGTAACATAAACTGTTCTCTACAAGAATAGGCAATCATCCAGTTTTTTTTGGTAGGTAAAAAGTCGCTGTGTTAGGGGTGAGAAAATTAAAATGGGTATTTATGATTCATTTATACTTAGCTGATTTAGAACCACGATCTCATCCTCGTTCTGAAAGAAGAAATGGAGCCATTAGATCCTAGTTGCTGGCTTGACCAATGAAACCATTTATTTGGCCATAAAAGAATATGTCAAGGGTGCTAGGTAAAGTATGCAAAGTTGTTAATAAATCATCTTTTTTTTTTTCCTGCAATAACTGATTACGGAGTTTAGAGTGAGACTTTCGAATTTTGAGGTCGTGGTGACAGTTGAGGATTATTTTAATTGGTGAAGAGTTCAACACATGACCCATCCAAAATTCTTCATGATAAAGGATTTGCATGCTTTATCATTATAGGACTTAGCTGGTTTTTGTATCGTAGTGAGGATGTCTGAGTTACATTCTCTTGTAATAAAATTTACTTCTCTATCAGAAAAAGAAGATAATCTTGGATAAAATGGAGCCTATTATCTAGTTCTCTCTTGTAACCCCCCACTTCCTTTCCTTGTGAACTTTGCACAACAAATATTTTAAGAGTTGATTAGTTGCATTAATTGGTGCACCTGGCAGGTTTCCTTGCTGGCTCTATCATTTTGGAGTTACCACTTTGCAAGTCTGTGTTCATTTGGATTACTTGCTTATGTGGGATATGTATTGTATGCCTTCCCTTCCATGTTTCGGTTGCACCGATTGAATGGTGTGCTTCTTGTTTTCATTCTTTTATGGGCAGCAAGTACGTATATCTTTAACGTAGCATTCAATGTGTCAAATACCAAATTATGGAAGGTACATATTACTATAGGCTATGGGAGATCTTACAATTATGTTAAAATCTTTTTGTTAACATCTTTTGGTACTCAATTTCAGGATATGGAGATATGGGAAACTATAGGCTTGTGGCATTACTCTATCCCAGGATACTACTTGCTAGCTCAATTTGCTCTTGGTTTTCTTATCGCTATATGTAATCTCGTGAACAGTTCAGTGTTATTATGCATTAGTGATCAAGGACAGTTAACAATTGATGAATCTATTGTAGAAGGTGAGACAACTAGGAGGTCGGAATAGACAATGCTTACTACTTTGTGAAGTTATGATTTTCCAGTGCTTTACCATACACCTTGTTAGTGAATTATGATGAAATGATGAACACAGGTCACCAGGTTAAATATACTTTATTTCTATCACTTTTACAAAACATGTACTATAAAATAAGTGCATTAACATATGGCTCTGTCATCTGGAAAAAAAAATGTCTCGCTGCTTTGCGTGGATGAGTTCTATTTTTTCTAACACATTTAAATTTGATGTGTGGATTGACTTTCAGTATACTGATTTCACATTTAGGATAAGATTTATTTAGTTCATCTGGTGTATGCTTTATAGTATCAGTGCCACATATTTTCATTGAAATAGTATCATCTTGTTCAATTCACATGTTTCACACCTCTGGGGAAAATACAAGTTTTCACCCAGGTAAATTAAATCTTTTCTTTGCCATGGTACCTTGTCCATGTAAAGCCAAAGCAACACGTGCTGCTAATTTTTGACTTTTGAAAACACCACTGACAGGTCAATGTGTTGAGTTGGTATTGGTTTCTGCTCGCGTCCTGGAATTTTTATCAGACACTCATATCACAGCTGATTGTTTCTCTAGTATTAAAACCACGTTTGACTGTGCTGAGGATAAAATGTCTTTTTGTTTGTTTGTTGTTATTGTTGTCAAATTTATAGAGGAAGAAGAAGCTGCAATATTAGTTGTGGCAACAATAGCTTGGGGACTACGCAAGTGCTCACATGCTGTAATGCTGATATTGATATTTCTTATAGCAATAAGGCCTGGTCTCATTCACACTGTCTATAGTAAGTTTGATGTCTATTATTTGCTGCAAATAGAGAATTGTTTACTGCTTCCTTCACCATTTTTTGTTGACTTTACACTTTGATCAACCATTAGTGTACGGAGTTTTACAATTCTAGTGAACTACATGGTCCCACCTGGTTAAATAATTCAAGTTCTCTGGTGAAGTGAAAACCATACGTTACTATAATGATGTGGCTCTTTCCTGTTTAATTATAGTGTGGAGACTGGAAAGTTTTGCACTGACTATTGATTAAATGTCAAATTTTCTTGAAACATTTGTCTTTAGTTTGATTGCTGTAGCAGTATTCCTAATTTACTAACAGCTTACTCTTTCTGCATGCAGTGATTTTCTTTTTGGTTTATCTTTTAAGCGATGCATTGAAGTGTAAACTACGCCAAGCTATTATCCTTTTATGTGAGGTGCAGTTTGCAATTCAATTCATTCTTCAACTCGATCTGATCTCCCAAACTTTGGATCAGAAGGATTCATACTCTTTCCAAATTCTCTCACAACTAGGTAAATACTTTAAAAATTACCTTTTATTTTCTTATTGGACACCTGTTGGTACTTTTGTGGTGCAAATGTAAAATTTCTATTGCCTTCAACAAAGTCATTCCATTTTTTATATTGTCATTCTTCTTTTGAATGTTGCAGGCTTGCTTAATCATATTCATTCAGTGGATTTCTTCAAAATATCGATTCTTGCTTGCTTGTGTGCAATTCACAATCATGGACTTCAAACACTCCTTTTATTTTCTGCTATTGTACGGCACACATCTTGCCCTCCTTTTGGGTTTAGCATCTTGAGAGCTGGCTTGCTCAGACCTGTTCATTTATCTGGTTATAGTCCAAGATCTACTGAAATCCAGGGAACTAATGGTACAACTCCAGTAAATGGAAAATTTGTTATCTTATGGGCCAAAACAGCAAATATTGCAAGATTATGGTGTTTTTTTTAACATTTTACCTTTTTATGGGCCAACTTTTGAAATTGCCAATTTAAATGGAAAAATAATAATAAAAACTTCGAAATTGCCAATTTCATAATTTGGCCCCATACACAAGTAAAATGTTAAAAACACCATAATCTTATATTTTTCAACACCCATAACCATACATCAGTAGTTTTTCCCTAGTAAATATCGTCTATCCCCTAGAAATTCCATACTATTTGGTTTTGCTAAATGAATTTAATGTTTTTAAATTGATAATTACCCTTCTGCCGACTTGATTGGTTTATGCACATATTTAGTCAGAAGTTTCCCAATGCTGCATGGCAATATTCTAACCATATTATTTTGATTATTCAGAGAGGAAGATGACATCATATTTGAACGTCATAAGACAGAGTTTCCTTTCTGTTTATCGGTTATGTGGCAAATACATTGCCTTCCTGACAGTTCTTTTCAGTGTATACCTTTGCAAACCCAACTATGCGTCATTTGGTTACTTATTCTTTCTTCTACTGTGGATAAGTGGAAGACAACTCGTGGGACAAACTAGAAAGCATCTTTGGTATCCTATGCAAGTGTACGCCGTAATGGTCTTTGTCTGCATTTACAGCATTGGTGTCTTTTCCAGCTCTAAGATGAAGTTTCCCATTATTATTGATCTTCAAGCTGCATTTGGCTATAACCCAGAAGATTCAATGTTGCAAAACATTTGGGAATCCTTGGCTGTTTTGGTAGTGATGCAATTATATAGCTACGAAAGGAGGCAGAGCAAAAGCTCTGGATTAAATGGCTATGATGCAGCAGAAATAGGACCTTTTGCATTTACTAGACGTCTTCTGATTCGGCATACTGAGAAAATCTTATCTCTTGCTTTGTTTTATGCATCACTATCACCTATAAGTGCATTTGGTTTCTTGTATCTGCTTGGTTTAATTAATTGTTCAAGGTTACCAAAGTCTTCTCAGATCCCTGCTAAAGTATTTCTAGTTTATTCAGGACTTCTCGTAATGGTTGAATATCTTTTCCAGATGTGGGGAGGTCAGGCTGAGATGTTCCCTGGTCAAGAGCATTCACAGTTATCCTTATTTATGGGTTTGCAGTTGTATGAGCCTGGTTTTAAAGGTTTAGAGTCAGGGCTGAGGGGAAAGATCGTGGTGATTGTAGCATGTATACTTCAATACAATGTTTTTCATTGGTTGGAGAAGATGCCATATGCAAATGGAAATGTAGGAAAATGGGATGAATCTTGTCCTCTATTCAACCCGGTAGAAGTTCCTAATGAACATACTGCATGTACCCCAGAAAGCAACCTATGCGGAAATCCTAATTCACCAACAATTAAACAGGGTTCAAGGAGTCATTCATGGCCAAAAGTGAATTCTGCACTATCCCAAGGGCCAGATTCTGGGAACGAAAGAGACAGTGCCAAAAAATTTCGACATTTTCATTTTTGGGAGAGTTCCAAGGATAGCTTTAAGTGGAATAGAAAGCGGATTCTTTTCTTGAGAAAAGAAAGGTTGGAGATGCAGAAGACTGTTTTAAAAGTATCTTTGAAGTTTTGGATAGAGAATATGTTCACTTTAATTGGTCTTGAAATCAACATGATTGCTTTGCTTCTTGCAAGTTTTGCAGTATTAAATGCCATCTCCTTGCTCTATATAGCATCGCTTGCTGCTTGTGTTCTTCTACATCGGCTCGTTATCAAAAAGTTATGGCCTGTTTTTGTTTTTCTATTTGCTTCTGTAATCACTGTTGAATACTTGGCTATCTGGATGCACCTAACTTTTACGAACCAACAGACTGAAGCACAAGTGCCATGCCGTGATTGTTGGAGAGTATCAGATATATATTTTAGCTACTGCAGAAAGTGCTGGCTAGGTATCTCTCCATTAATTTGTGTGTAAATGTTTGCTATCCTACTATGATGTATATATTTTGTGGATATTGTTTATCATGTATAACCAACCTATAAAGAGATATATAAAAACCATTAAATTGCCTTTTCGCACAAGCTTAAGAAGCTTTTGGGAGAGAAAATTCTTGATTTGGTATCAGAGTCTCCAAAAAGGTCAAGAGTTTGATCCTTGCCAACCCCGTTTTAAAAAAAATATTGCCCACGCTTCAAGCCAAAAGAGCTCTTGCGTGAGGGGGTGCGTAAAGAGACATATATAAAACGATTCAATTGTCTCTATTCATCAACTTAAGCTTTGGGGAGAGATGGTTCTTGACATGGTATCAAAGCCTCTATGACCAAAAAGGTCAAAAGTTCGATCCTTACCGACACCCATTTCAAAAGAATCATCCACGCTTCAAGCCAAAAGAGCTATTGTGTGAGGGAACGTGTAAATAGACATATAAAACCATTCAATTGCTTCTATCCATAAGCTTAAGCTTTTGAGAGAGATTGTTTTTGGCATGACCTAAGCCTGTCTTTGACACTTCAGAAAATCTCTAACTCGGGACTCGATACTTCTAGCATTTTCCATGTGATAACTTTCCCCAAATGATTTATGTTGAATGTGTTAACTGCAGGAATCATTGTTGATGATCGCCGCATGCTAATCAACTATTATGGGGTTTTCATGCTTTCATGTTTCAAATTCCGTGCTGACCGGTCATCTAGTCTCCCTGGGTTAGACATTTATAAAAAGATACTCTCTCAATGGAGGTCTGCATCTGTACTAAGTGATCTTTCCTTTGAAACAAAAGCATACTGGACATTTGTCGATCACCTGAGGCTATATGGTTACTGTCACTTGCTAGATTTTGTTCTTTCGTTAATTTTGATTACAGGAACTCTTGAATATGACATTCTGCATCTTGGCTACCTTGGTTTTGCTCTGGTTTTCTTCCGAAAGAGGCTAAAAATACTAAAGCAGGGAAATAAAATTTTTAGATTCTTGAGGATGTACAATTTTGTCCTTATAGTCTTGTCTCTGGCATATCAATCTCCGTTTGTTGGTGACTTTAGTGAGATCAGATGTGGTTCAATGGAGTGCATCAATGAATTGGTCGGATTTCACAAGTATGATTACGGGTTCCGAATTACGTCAAGATCAGCATTTGTTGAAATCATCATATTCATGTTGGTATCACTACAATCATACATGTTTTCATTTCCAGAGTTTGATTACGTTCCAAAATATCTTGAGAAAGAGCAGATTGGTGCAATAGTGCGACGGCAGGAGAAGAATGCTGCTTGGAAGACAGCTCAGTTGCGCCACATACGGAAAGCTGAAGAACTGAAGCATCTCCGAAGCTTGCAGGTAGAAAAGATGAAATCGGAGATGCTAAACCTTCAAAATCAGCTTTATAATATGAGCACTGATGCAAACTGTAGTAATGCTTCTCTCGAATGTGATGGCCTAAGAGCGAGAGGAAACTCTTCCCTCAATTTGCATAGGGAAAATGAATTCAAGAAGAAAGATCTTGATGTCAATAACGAGTCAATAGGCCCCTCTGATATGAACAAATCACTAAACAATGAAAAATCTAGAAGTCCATTGGGACCAGAGTTTTGGAAGCATCCAATGGATTCTCATGGAATTGCTGAGGTAAAGGAAAGAATTAGTAGCAATGAATTTTTGGATTCTGAAATTAGGGATCGTTATAAAATTCTAGTCAGGAGAAATGCTATAATGTCAGCTGTACATCTCATAGGGAATGGAGTATCTCAAGTGCAATCTCTTGGAAATATGGCAGTTAATAATCTAATGAACTATCTGAAGATAGAACGTGCAGAACTTGAGTCAAACAAAGATTCTTCGGAGGATGAGGAATACTATGAGATTGAGGATCAGAATACGGGAGCAGAACCGCTGGAGCCTACATTTTCCACACACACTGCTTATGAGCATGCAACGCCGGACACTGCCTTGTTTGGAATTGGTATTATTATCCGTTACATCTGGTCCCGAATGAGGTCAAATAATGATGTTGTTTGCTATTGCTGCTTTATTCTAATATATCTATGGTACTTCAGTTTTCTTTCTGTGGTCTACCTAGCAGCTCTCTTCTTATATGCCCTCTGTCAAAATACTGGTCCCAGTTACACATTCTGGATAATTATGCTAATTTATACGGAGGTGTGCATTTTGCTTCAGTATTTATATCGAATCACCATTCAACACTGTGAGTTTGAATTCCCTGTAAGCTTACTTCAAGATATAGGATTTCCTGTTAAAAGAATAACTTCATCTTTTGTGACAAGCAACTTACCTTTCTTTCTGGTATATATATTCACTCTCTTGCAAACCTCCATAACTGTGAAGGATGGTGGTTGGACAATTGCGGCGGATCTCAGCTTTCACAAGAGAAGAAATCAGAGCTACGTAGAGGATGCAAAGTGCTCCACCTGCCAAGAGAGATTACAGAGACTATTTTTACCTCTGAAAAATTTAATGAAACTGTTAATCAGACGACTCTGTAGGTATTGGAAATCATTAACACGGGGTGCAGAAACCCCCCCTTACTTTGTGCAGCTGTCTATGGAAGTTAATTTGTGGCCTAAAGCGGGAATTCAGCCAAAGAGAATTGAATCAAGAATAAATAAGTTGCTGAAGATCATGCATGATAGGAAATGCAAAGAGGAGAACCATTATAACTTGCACTCAGCAAGTAGGGTTCGCATACAGAGCATTGAAAAAAGTGAAGAGTGTGAAAATTTGTGTCATGTTGTTTTTGAGGTGATATACGCCTCCCCTCCATTTGATTTTACTGCTGATGAATGGTACAGTTCATTAACTCCGGCAGCAGATGTTTCCAATGAGATTCGGGAAGCTCAACAAGCTGGTATTTTTAAAGAAATTGGTTTTCCATATCGAATACTTTCGATCATTGGTGGTGGAAAAAGGGAAATTGATCTGTATGCCTATATCTTTGGAGCTGACTTGTATGTTTTCTTCTTAATCGCTATTTTTTATGAGTCAGTTATGAAAGCTAACAGTGAGTTTCTTGAAGTCTATCAGCTTGAAGATCAGTTCCCAGAAGATTTTGTATTAGTTCTGATGGTAACTTTTTTCATTTTCTTTTTATATATGTATGCTGCCTTAGTTATGTCACATTCTGCTAAATAGAACTCACCCATTGTGTTTGAATGATTCATTAGTTCAACGCTCGTTAACATTCAATTATTTGATGAGAAGCATTATCTTCCTTCATGCTTCATTAATATTGTAGAACACGATCATAGATTCAGGGATTATGTTTGGTATATTTAGCTTCAATTATTCAATGACTAAAAACATTTAGAAGTAAAGTGATTAAGAGGCCATCTAACATGTGGTGTTATTTAGAGAAAAAGAATATATTCCACTGATTCAATCAGGTGGGTTTTTAGTTAGTACCCAAACAATGGAATATATGAGCACAGGCCACTACTAATTTCTTTTACTTCTAGGTTTTTTATGACTTGTGGTCTTATTTTTTCAGAACTTCGTTAACTGTTTTCTGTGCCAAACTGATTGGTTTAATACATTGCACTTTTTCCATCCAATTTGACCAACACAATTCACCTTATTCAGTTTGTCATGTTTGTAGTAAATTCATTTGTCTGGCTGTTACTAAACAAAGGAACTTAATCTTGCAGGTTGTCTTTTTCTTGATCGTTCTTGATCGTATCATATATCTCTGTTCATTTGCGACAGTGAAGGTTATTTTCTATTTATTCAACCTTGTTTTATTCACATATTCAGTCACGAAATATGCCTGGGAAATGGATCCTTTGCACAGATATTCTGGAAGACTAGCACTTCGTGCCATTTATCTCACAAAAGCAATTTCTCTGGTTTTGCAAGCCATGCAAATTCATTTTGGGATTCCACACAAAAGCATTTTGTACAGGCAGTTTTTGACCAGCAGTGTTTCTCGAATTAATTTTTTGGGTTTTCGACTGTATCGTGCTCTACCTTTTCTTTATGAATTGAGATGCGTGCTAGATTGGTCTTGTACGAAGACATCTTTGACTATGTATGACTGGCTAAAGGTATGTCCATAACAGTCTTTGAGTTTTGCTATTGGCATATTTTTTTTTCAAGATACTTATCACCTCACTGAGAACCCAAAGAAAAGGGTGTGAGGAGGGGGACAGTCCCCAAATGAGAACCTGAATAGAATTGGCAACCCACTCACCGCCAAACACACACCAATAACCCCCCAACATAGATACACCCCAATTCAAAATAAAACTAGGACATCAGCTATATGAAGAACCAAATAGAATGCCACAGATAACACAGCCAATGCCGCAACTCCAAAGAGATAGCCATAGAGCTGATGTCAAGCCCCCCACCGATCCCGAATTAGCACGCCCAATTGACTGAGAACCAAAAATCGATCAACACTCCCACCTAGGAGAAAAATATTTGGTCCTCATTAATTGTCTGTTTGATCATTCGGAACGTATGGAAATGCCATTTTGAATCAATAAAGCCAGAAATCTTGTATCAAGTACAATGGGTGACTTGAGTATTACTGACACTGTTCCAAGAAAAAAAATTATCTTCTATTGCATCTCATTTATTATGTTGTTGATTCATCTGTAGTGTCTTTCTCTTAGATCAAAAAATCATGCAAATAGGCAAAGTCTTGTGATTTTGCAAGTTAAAGCAATATCTTATTGTAGTTGATGTTAATTGGTAGTTTAACAAACTTAGAACTGATCTAGAGTTGGATCCTATTGGTCATCCGGAATATTGACGACTCTTTGCATTGAGTTGGTTAGATTCATAACTCGAATTACATCACCATGCAGAGCCTTTTCTTAGCTACTTTACATTCCCTTACTAGTACAGGTAGGCCGATGCATTTTCATTTCCTTATCTGATTCTAACTTCCTTTCTAGTTGGAAGATATTCATGCAAGCTTGTTTCTTGTCAAATGTGACTCGGATTTGAATAGAGCCAGCCACCAACAAGGACAAAAGCAAACAAAAATGACAAAGTTCTGCAACGGGATATGTTTATTCTTTGTGTTAATGTGCGTCATATGGGCTCCAATGCTGGTAAGAATAAAAAAAAAAAAACTAATTACGAATCTCATTTTATATCTTGTTCCGAAACCAATTTCCATAATTCATGCAATAACCACATACAATAATATCATGGGAATAACTTAATGAAAAGTAGATGAAATGAATGTCTTTTTTGTGTGTGAACATGCAAGAAATATAAGAATACATTTTCAATTTAACAGATCACTGTGCTTTCATAGCTAACTTTCAGAGATCTGAAGGAAATAATTTGATTTCTTTCATCGTTTTTGCATATATAGATAGTATCACTCTTGCCTGAATCGCTGCTATGGTATGTTTCAGCTTAACTAATTGAAATGTCTCAAGTTGGGCTGTTTGCTCAACTTCTCTTATGCAATTGTACATACTTCGCATCACATATCTTACCTTTTCTTCCTGTATGACATTTTTCAGAAAAAGCTGAAGGCTGTTGAATGCTACTTCTACATTTGTTAGAACAATTTTAGAATCTAGATTAAAATATTGGTGACAATTTTTTTTCCCTGATTTACTTCTTGATGGTCTCTATATAACTTTATTTGAAATTACATTTTCTGGACAGATGTACAGCAGCGGTAACCCAACGAACATTGCAAACCCAATCAAAGATGCCAGTGCTCGAGTTGATATACAGACAGTAAGTGGAAGGTTGACATTGTTCGAGACAACTTTGTGTGAGAAGATATCTTGGGAAAATCTTGAAACACGTGCAAGTTTGGATCCTCGGGGTTATCTTAGCGCATACAATGAGAAAGACATTCAGTTAATTTGCTGCCAATCAGATGCAAGTACTTTATGGCTTGTTCCACCTGTTGTGCAGGCCAGATTCATGAAGTCCCTCAGGTGGAACATGGAGATGATTTTCTCCTGGCAATTTACCAGAGATAGGCCTAGAGGAAAAGAAGTAGTGAAATTCGAATTAACCATACCAGACGAGGATCTTCCAGAACCTTCAGAAGTGACTAAAGTTTTCAATGGTACTTCCAACAGTTTCACAGTATTCAATATTTACCCCCAATATTTTCGGGTCACAGGCTCTGGGGATGTGCGGTCTCTTGAACAGTCGGTATGTATGTATGCATGCTTAATATATAACGTTCCATAAAAAAACTTAATCTTATTATTTTCAGTTGGACTGCTACATTCATGACATTCATTAGCCCTGGTTTCGATCATAATGGGCATGGTCTTTGCAGGTGGAGCTGGTTAGTGGGGATCTTGTCCTCAACCGCGGGAATCCAGAGTGGTGGTCTTTTTATGACATTGATATCTCAGATGCACGTGTATGTGGAAATTTCCCAGGACCAACAGCAATAATTGTATCTGAAGAAACACCTCGTAAGCACAACTCAAACAACTTCACCATAGTTACCCAGCATGTTTGGTTTAGCTTTTTGAACCTCGGGCAAAAACTAAAAGCTACGAACCATAGTTTGAGGTTCCAAGAGCTAAACCAAACATGCTAATTAGTCCATGCAAGAGTCAACATGTTTCTTCTCACATTTGATCAATACCTTCACTAATACCAATTTATCTGCCCTCCTTGCTTCTTTAGAGGGCATTATCGGTGAAACTCTCAGCAAGTTCAGCATCTGGGGACTGTACATCACCTTTGTGCTTGCGGTTGGACGTTTTATCAGATTACAGTGTTCTGACTTGCGAATGAGAATTCCTTTTGAGAACCTACCTTCGTGTGACAGGTGCTCAAGCAATATATCTATCATTTCTTCTGATGAAGTTCACATATGGGCTTCCTTCTGTTGATATTGAGGACTTAAAAGAGAGTTATGTGTCTAAATTATGTGTTTATTGGTGCAGGTTGATGGCAATATGTGAAGATATATATGCTGCTAGAGCAGAAGGAGAGCTTGAGGTGGAAGAGGTTCTGTATTGGACGCTTGTTAAAATCTACCGCTCTCCGCACATGCTGTTAGGGTATACTCAGGATGACTAAGTTCTTGGAAGAGTTGGAAGATATTCAATCTCAAGATGCTGTATCATCTTTGCAATCTCAGGATGACCAAGCATGAAGACCACATGCAAAAAAGGCTGCTAGATTGTATGAATCTCGAGTTCTATCTTTTATCTGTTTGGAGTCAGTCACACAAAGAGTCGAGAGTTTTCATGCTGATACTCTAGGTTTACTGGTATTGCATGCTCAGTTCAGGAATAGCTACAGGTCGCAACATACAACCAGCTGTTTAGGATTAAAAATGTAAAAATTTGGGTGATTCCAAACTAACATTCCTTAAACTTCAGCTCTATGCCAAATCATTTAATAATTTATCAAATTATCATCAAATTGGACGAATTCTCATTTTTCTTTGTCAGTGTTTAATGTCACTTCATTAATGCGTAACATGTTTCTATCTCTCAGCAACCGATTGCGTTGAATAAAACGGAAAATAAATCGGCCCTTGTATAATTTCATAGTTTCCATTTCGACCTTTTTAATTTCCAATTTGAGCATGTCGATAAAGTTGTGCTGAAATGAAATTTATGACATCCTTCATTATATAGAAAAGAACTGAACCTCAGAAATGAAGTTTGTACAAAACTAGTCAAAATAGAAGCCCACTGTAAATTCATGTACATTTTATCTATAATATTAAATGTTCGAAATTTGGAGTTTCTTTTTTTCTTTTAAAGAAGTTTTACTTTAATCATTACCTTGACTCAAATTGCAAATTGCTAAGTGATTCCTAAGACAAAGTAAACATTGTGAAATTCTTGTTGAAAGGGTGTCAGAATCTATTCTAATTGATTTAAGAAGTGAAAAATACTCACTTTTAATATTTTAAAATTAATTTTGATGAATTGAAATAAAAAATCAAACACACAACTCTACTCAATGAGAGACCCAAGGCTAAAAAAATTGGATTAGATATCGAACCGGTCAAAGTAGGGATTCAGAGAGTTAACCAGTTTAACCGAAATCAAATAAAAATATATATTTTTTATTTATATGTGTGTGTATATATATATATATATTTATGTATATGATTAATTATATACTACACAATAAATAAAAATCACTTTTTATATAGTATTTGTTATTAGTGTTGTGAAAGTGTATATTTTTTAAAAAAATATAGGTATTACATCAAAATCAATAAAAAATATAATTTTTTTAAAATTTGAAATTTTCAAAAGGAAAAAAAAAAAAGAGAACCGATCCGGTTTTGACCGGTCTGATTCACTAATTTTAGTCGGTTTCGACCAATTCTCTCCGATTCAAGGTACAAGCGATTTTTAAGGTTTGTCCAGTCCGGTTTTTTTAACCATGGTGAGACATAAAATTAGAACAATAAAACGCTCCATTATTCGGCCTTAGCAACAAACGTCGATATGTCCGAGTGGTTAAGGAGACAGACTTGAAATCTGTTGGGCTACGCCCGCGCAGGTTCGAACCCTGCTGTCGACGATTTTTGTTTTGTGAAACTGTTTGATTCCAAACAGTCAGCGCAGTCTTCTCAGCTCCTCCTATTGATTCTCATGTCATGTCGGCTGCTTCCTTGTCATTTTGTGAACGTCTCTTTCAAGTTCCGTTTTTTTTTTTTTAATTATTATTTTTAATTGAATACACCAAATCTTGCAAGCTCAACTTTTTAACTTCAATAATTGTTTAGTGATGAAAATGACTCCGCACATGCTTGAGTGATCAAAATTGAGTTTGCCTCACATTAATTTGACTAATACTCACATTAATCAATGAGCAATATTATTTTTAGAAAGACAAAACTTTCACTCACTTACCAACATTTGATTTGTTGATTTAAGCAAATTTTAATTTCAGACTTTTGTAAATGAAAAAGGTTAGTGTTGTCATGATTTTAAAAGGGATGTTTGGCCAACATAAATAATTTGGAGGACGCTAATGTCAATTGAATTAAAATTCCTTGATTTCTTTTTATCCTTTTTTGACAATTTAATAAAATTGACTAAACTAATGTTTTTATTTGAGTTCATAACCTAGTAGTTACTACATTTGAGTTCATAAGCATTTGATTCCCCCTAATCCCCACTTAATGCTTTGGTAAAATAAAAATACATTCTTTGTGTAATTCTGAATAAACTACTGACATATGAGTCTTGTTATCACAAATTCAAAGAATTTTTTAGTATTACTAATTGTATTTTGTACAATGATAAATTAATATTCTAAGTTGTCAAACTCATAAATTTAGCCGAACACTGACTCTATTTGATTGAAATAATGGATATCTAAAGTTTAATAGACTATAATCAGTTTGAGTTGGATCAACTAACTGTAAGAGTAAAGCTCTCCCAAGGCTAATTTTTTTCATCCAGTAGACTCGAACCCTAAGATTTTTCTAAGGTGAATAAGTGTTAAATCACTTAAACTAATCAAATATTAATTTAAAACACTTTAACTTTGAACCGTGACAATTAAGGAAAATTAAAAATAAAAAAAAATTGAGCTTATGAATTTCAAACCTTTTAAGGGTATGATTATGAATTTTATTTTAAAAGAGAAAAAAAAATGTTTTGAAGAATTTAGTCATGATTTTTATGTATTAAAATCATAACCAAGCCCTTCAAAATTTTTCCTTTCATTTTTTAAATTAACAAAACTATATAATATGTCTAATTGGATTTTGGTTGTATGTGTAAGCAAAGAGCTTCAAAGAATTGGTAAATACAGAAGAATTAATAAATCCCTAAAATGTTTTCACATCCTCATCACATCTACTCTCTCCCCCTTTCACATAAAAAAAAATACATGCATGGCACACAAGGTTGTCAAACTCGAGAGTTTAAGTAAACTCGTGAAGGCTCAGTAAACTCGAATCGTAAACTCGACTCGTAAACTCGTAAGAGTTTACATATGTGAAAAATATATGTTATAAGCAATATACTTAAGAACTAAATATGATTAAATTTTGTATTCTTAATTGACAGTGACTAATGTTAACTTTAAAATAAAATAAGTGAAAAAAATATTATAAAATATACCTTAATGCATGGCACTTAGTTATGTCATACTTTATTTTGTACATGTATTACTTTATAGTTTGATAAAACATAACTCAATTATGATAAATATATAAAATCAGCTTAGTAAACTCAATAAATATGGTCTAACACACAAAATCAACTAAGTATCTAAAAAAGTTACCAAATTTATACATCTTGAGGTAAACTCGTAAACTCGTAGGTAGATTTTAACTCGTAAACTCGCTAGTAAAATCGAGAGTTTGCTTAAACTCGTACGAGTTTACCAAAAAAGAGTTTACATGAGTGTTAACTCGTTTTGTGTTGTAAAATCGTAAACTCGTAAGAGTTTACGAGTTAACTCGAGAGTTTAATAACCATGATGGCACAATTACATAGTCGCTCCCAAGAGCAGAGCAGAGCAGAGCACAAGGAGTGGCACTAATTTTCAACAGCACCGAACGTTACATACATACATATACACGGAGCAGCATCCAACCTCACGTGTCATTACTAGTAAGCAAACAAAATTAGCAGGCGCAGCCTCCAAATTAATTTACAAATAATTAATTTCTGGATGAAATGAATATTCTTTGTTCATTCCCAGCAGGTTCCGCCTTGTCGGTCCGTCCGTCCGTCAACAAAACTGTGTGGGCACTGACCAACACGTGTCACACAATGCTTATTCCACACATTCTTAGGTGGTGATGGTGATGGTGATGGTGGTTCACCATCTCGTGACACCTCCTCATCCCTCCTTCGTTCCTCAACCTCCATTCCTCCACCCTCTCCTCCTCTTCTACCATGACTTGTTCTTCTTCAACCAATTCTTCTTCTTCTTCTTCTTCTTCTTCTTCTTCGTCACCTTCTTCCTCGTCGTCGTCTAGAATACTGGTATCGTCTGGAATAAGGTGCAATGTCAACCGTCCGTCGTGTCGCGAAACATGAAGGATCTCCGGCCGGTGTATCCTCACCTCGGTGAGCTCCAACCTCCCGTCCTTCCTCACCGGTCGGAGGAAGTAACTCGGCTCCCCGTTCCGGTTCAACGACGTCAGCGGCGGCGGATAGGACCTCACCTTCGCTGTACACTTTCCCCTCCTCTCCCCCCTCCAATCGCCGTTGATTTCTCGTTGCTCGATATGATCGTCGGCTCGCCTGTCGTCCGAGCTCTCGAACCCTAGAGTCTCGGTGCAGCACATCAGCCCGTCCACCTCGTCCTCAATGAATCCAATTGTGTTCTTCTCGGCCGCGGCGGCGGAGGACGGAGGGGGAGGCTTCAGCATAGATGACTCCACGACGTTGGGAGGTCGGTGATCCGAATCCGTGGTGGCACTGATGATGAGGCCCAATCCAGATGGTGAAATCGGCTGTTCGAATTGAAGCTTGTAGTCACCGCCGGATCTGGTGGTGGTGGTGAAGAGGAATGAGGGAATGTTCTTCTTGAACATGGTGATGATCATGGCGTGGAGAAGCAGAATGACGAAAGAGATGAGAATAATCGGGAGATCTACAACAATATCAGAGAGAATAACCAGTGTCATGAGATGGGTAACAACACCAACAAGGTGTTTGTGTTTATGCCTGTGAGAACAAAGAAAATAAGAGGAGGATGAGGCGAAGAGTATGTATTATTATATACATGACGATAATTGATTCCGTTCCAGTGTTGCAAATATAGAAAGAGGGGTGTGAATGCTGTGATATGAGCTGGGTGGAGGAGTAACTTAGATGGACAGAAACGGTGCCTGGGTCCCACGTATATGACTCTCTAAATAGCAACTTTTGTTTCTTTCCTCTCTTTTTATTAACAATTTCAAATAATCTTAACCTTAATTCATTTTTTTATTTCTAGACTCTCGCTCACACTGAGTTGGCCCAAACTAGATAAGGGCATGGGAGATCAATTAGCGAATTTACATGCGCGTACGCCACTTATAGTTAGTGACTCGATCAAGTTTATTTTTACGCTGTTTGTTTTCCTTTTTTTACCCCTTTTTTTTCCGCCTGTTTTGTTAATTTATTTCAATGCACGTGTATTAAAAAATTTTAAATTAATAATAATTTAATGAATAAATTTATTAAAATATTTTATAATAAAAAATATAAATAATATAAAAAATTATTATTTTAAGACTAATAAATTAATGATACTATTGTCATTTTAATTAATGGACCATATTTTCAATAATCATAGCTGCACGTTTTTGTTTTGGTCAAGCATGCCAATTGCCAATATAATCTAACTGTATCCGAGGAGGCATTTAAAAAATGCTACTGATAAAATTGGTTTTTGGATATTTTCGTGCTCTTTGACCATCCATAACAGGAAAGAAAAAATTCGGATTTCCGTGTTGAAAAAATCAAACGTGTACAAGTTAGTGGACGAGCTTTGCATTAATGCACACCTTCTATCAAAATGGAGAGTGTTAACTGAGTTGGCACCCGTTTTCTATTTCTCCCACTCCATCGGAATGGAAAAATAAGGCAGGAAATTTACAATTCAGAAGTTTTTTTTTTTATTTAACAATATCCTCTATGTGTGAAGAATAAGTGGATCTCATAAACAAATATTACTTATTTATTAATTTATAAAAGTTATTTTTAGTAACCAAAAATAGCTATGGCAATAGAAGTGAATTGTGATCTAAATAAATTTTATTATTTCGAATAAAGAGGACTTTACCTTATCATTATCCCCAATTCAAAATTACAAGAACAATTTTGAGGATAAAAGAAATGTTTTCAACGTGTGTAATTTATAGACATATTGTCAACCTTAACTATAATTTGTAATTTTCTTTAAAGTCGATTCTCAAAATAAGTTTAGTACCCTTTAATACAAATTAGTTATAAAATATAATTTAATTGCTATTTATTAATAGTGTAAAAAAAAATTTACATTGTCATTCAATCAAAACTTATCACATAAAAAAATTTGTGACTCACTACTTAAAAAGCCATACGCATAAAATTATTTGATTGGAGATAGTATAAAACATTTTACACTTTCATTGCATAACAATTAAACTCTATAAAGTATTAGATTGTTTTCAAATGTTATCTTGAATTTAATATGGTTAAATGGTGTAATTTTAAGGCAATTCTTTTTGTTAGTTTTTAAATTTAAATTTTCTGCATGGTAAAAATCATTCCTATATTTTCTTACGTAATAATCACTTAAAATGTAGATGAATATTTAAAAAAAAAAAACAAGATTGGAGTTAATATTTTGAAAATACCAACTATATCCTCAAATCAATTTAAATAAATTTAGGTAGTTACTAAACGATGGTTATCTTAAAGATCAAGCTTGAGTTGTCAAGAATTAAGACATATTTTCGTAACAAAAATGCTATATGTACACCCAATTTCATACACCCATACATACACCATTAATAATGCAGAAACTTTATTCTCACTAGTGCACAAACATTACAAACTTGTAAATGATACTCTCAATTATATTTAATTAAGTGCACAAACATTACATGAGTTAAAACACAAGCTTTATGTATATAAATACGAGATGTATGTATGGTGTATGATTTTTGGTATACGTGTAGTAAAACTCTTTTCGTAATTGTCACGCATACTCTCGAATTGATATGGCTATCCCTTTTTTTTCCTTTTCTTTTTTTCATTGGATATGAATTATGATTGCTTGCTCATCCTTTTTTTTGGGAAAGGTTGGTAATAGCCTGAAGTGGTAAAAAATATGAAGAACCAAGTCAAGCTAATCATATCACTATTATATGGAAAAAGAGCCTTACGCAAGCACCAGAAATCAGAATGGAATCAACAATGAAGTCAATGAACTGCTTTCTTCCNAGTCTAGAAAAAAGGATAGTCTTTCATAATACTCTAATCTTACGTGTCATTTTTTATTCAAAATTAATTATCATTTAATTAGATAAAAGAACAATTGTCTACGGAGGTCACAAAAATGTCAAAGTAGCTAGGCTCGTTATCATGTATTCATTATGTAGAAGTCAAGAGTTATTAATACGTTATGAGTCTTTTAGATCATGTCTTTTATTATTGGTTACACATTAAATAAAGTATTTGTAATATAATTATTGTATGTAGTAAAGTCTATAAAGGCTGGAGTTTGCATCGTGAAATTGCAAGTGTAAGCAAGCAGAAGTATAAGAAATGAAGTACATGCAAGTGAGTGAATATAAAATTCCTCTTCCGACATTTTGTGTTGTGCCTTGTGCAAGTTTCAACTATCAGTGAGTGAAAAATTGAGTGAACTTTATGCTCTTCTTCTTCTTTCTTTTCTTTTTTTCTTTTTTTTTTTTTTTAATTTTTTATGTTGTGATGCATGCTTCCATGAGAACAAGAGGTAAAAATAGTTAATGTGAATTATATCCTGTGTTTTTGATATCAAGTCCTATCTTCTCAGCTAGGAAACTACACATTAGTTAATTATGGTTAAAAGAGAGAGATACAGGGAGATAGAGAGGTGGAAAAAAAATGTATACAGTGAACCCATACTTTTGTGATCGATGATTGTAGGAGAGTATCTAAAAATTTGAAAAATGTCACTATTTAGATATAAAGCATCAGAGTTTTAACTACACAATGAAAATAATATTGAATTGCCCTTACGGACCATAAAAATCAAACCTTATATTGCAATTTTTTTTTCCTTCTTTGCAGTTAAGAGAAACGAGAGTCAAATTTTAAACTCTCAACTTTTAAGATGTAAGAGCGACCATTGAGTTGTGGGCTGAATGACACCTAACAGTGGTTCAAAACCAAACACAAATCCTCTGCTTCATAAACATCCACAAACCTTCTATCATCTGCCATATAGAAAATTATTGCTGGATTAATTATGCTTGCAATTCCGTCACGGGGGAACCCCAAATTCCTCTCTTTCTTAATAATGGTGGATTCAGAGAAGCTTGAATCTCTTCCAGTGTACGCCCCATGGTCTCCGGCACTAGCTTTGCTACAAATACAACAGTGAAGCCACATATGCTAGAGAATATGAAGAAAGTTCCTGCCCAAAACAAAACACCAAAATTTAATTTATTCCACTTATATAAGCACTCCTAACCAAGGCCAAGGGTAAAATGGGAATCTAACTACCTGCTGAGTTCCAACTCATGAGGAAGTTAAAGGCAAATGATACAATCCAAGAGCACAACCAGCTAACCATGGTCACCAGGCTTCCAGCAGACCCCTTCACGTTGATGGGAAATATCTATAAAATATGAAAATTATTCAGTCATGTTGCTATTTATTTTAATGGTCAAATTTTTATGCCATATTTAAGCTGAGGCATATTACGGGAGAAAGTGATGTTTTTATTTTTATTTTTTACTTAAAAGTTTAGGTAGATTTAACAACAATCATCTAGCTAGGGGTCATTGCATGCTTCCATACTCTCTGAGCACTTATAGAGGTATCTATAAATCACCCCTCAAAATGGCATTCACATTGAGAGCGGAAATATAATCCACGTACTTTTGGGATATGAGTTGATTTTTTATTAATTGTGTCAACCATCTTTGGCAAAAAGTGATAAGTTATTCATCATTGTCTTGTCTCTAATGTATGTAAGTTTGGTACCAGAGACATAAGGACAGAGAAGAAAAAATTATTGTCTCTACAAGTCCCAATTCTGTATCCTCCAGACAAAAATTTTTTGTCATAATTTCAATGAAGCATAGAAAATATAGGAATTTTCTATTCTTGTGTCTTTATCCCCCTGTTATGTCTGTGGTAACAAATGCAACCTAAAGAATTATACTTTAATAACTCAATTTGGATACAAGTTAACTTTATAGTAGATTTTTGCACAAGCAACTACCTCAGACATTATAACCCAGGGAATTCCACCCATGCCAAGCGAGAAAGATCCTGTATATACCTGCTCATCACGACAATTAAAAGGTGAATTACCTTTGTCTATCAATTCATACGTAAATTGGTTCGAATGACAACAAGAACAGAATATTTATCATAAACCTTCTAACATTAGAGGCACAGTGGAATTCTGGAAACCAAATCTATCTCAAGAAAGCTAATACAAGTTTAATGAAATCCGATAGTGAAAGAATTAGGCACATAATAAAAGTTCTAGCAAGAACTTATGATCTTCATGAGAACAATATATCCTACTCTCAACCGGGCAATTTATGCAGAAAATATTAGGTAGTAATATTTTATCACCCTTCTTATACAATGATAAAACAAGAGCAATTGATTTGAATTTCTGCTTTGTTACTTATCCAATTAAACTTATGAGATTCCATACTATAGTTGAAGATTCTTCAAATAATGGTGCATTAATACAACATAAGCATTTCCATTGCTAAATCATTACCAGTACACCTACGAGCGCTAGAATGGGACCGGCTTCCTTCCATTTATGCACGTCCTGCATGTTAAAGCAAGCGTAATTAAGTAATCAATCTTGAAAAACAACTTAATAGAGCAGATTTTGTTATTCAAAGAACCTGCAAAGAGAATGATAGGGCCACGAGGAAGCATCCTAAGCATGTTCCTGCAGCAGAGACCTGTATATAAACAGAAGAGAAATGATGTTCGTACATATTTTCTAGTGCCCAAGACAAAACTATTAGACAAAAGTGGATAATACACTGCCAGGGAGCGGACCCCCCATTTTAATGAGGGTGTGTCTGACAATGAGTCAATTTTTTAGTACACGTGAGTACTTTATGCAGAAACATTTTGTTTTGGATTCAGAATTTTCACTAGAGTGCAAGAAAGATGAAAAACCTAAGCTAAACCCTCTTTTACCAGCAAAAGTGGCCGTCTTCCAGATTTATCCATCAAGAGTACTCCCAATGTTGTCATTGGAACCTACAAAAGAATGAAATGACTCCTCTTATACAGCATGAAGAAGAAAGAACAGAACTAAACTGAATGAAGATGATTAGGAACCTGAACAGCAACCATTGCTATTGTTCCAATACTTCCCGAAAACCCTGTCATAGATAATGAACTCTTGCTTTCGTGAGAATTGTGTTATAAATCCAAGGTCATGTTTGGTTTTTGTTTTCGTTTCTTGCTTTCACGATTTTGATAAGGAAATATTGAAAACAGAAAATGGAAACAATAAAATAGAATTGTTTTGTTTTCATTGTTTTCTTCACGAAATACTAAAATACAGGATACAAATTAAAAACAAGAGAAGAAAACAAAAACCAAGTAGACTCTAGTATGTTCATATTCGTGAATCATGATCTTCTCCAGCACCTACCAGCAGAGATAAATATAGAATTTGCATAGAAAACAATGCCATTAACCCCTCCAAACTGTTGTAGTATCTTCAGGCCGACTCCAACCTAACCAAGTAACCAAATACCGTAAGTGTCTGCGAAAAGGTTAAGATAGATGTGCGTGAGTAGATGATCTAACTTAGAAAGCTCACAGTAAGTGACTTCAAATACTGCAATTGAAACAAGCCAATGATGCTGGCTTCTGAATGCTGCTGAACGGCCATTGTATAATCCTACAAAAAAGGTAAACTGTATAAAATAATATGATTTCTCTTTTATCTCTTTTACCTACAAACATTTATTATTTACTCTAATTTCAGCGGCCTCTTGAGAAACATCAGCATTCTCCCCCCTGAGGCGCTGCAAAGCAGATTCACTCCCTTCCACGTGACCAATCTTCGCCTGCGGATATTGTAAATATCGCTTTTAGTTGTGAACTTGTGATATTTTTTGTATAATGACATCTCTTGACTCCAATCATTTGAAAAAAAGTGATGAAAATTTTCAGTTGCTTACAGCAGCCACGGACAACTCACCAACCACCTGGGAGACTCAGGAATGAAGGACAGACTCAGAAGCTGTACAAGACATGGAATAGTTCCTGAGATTAACGATAAACAAAATACGCGAGTTACATCAAATCCATTTCCTAGTTTCACTTTGTTGAAACCAACACTGGGAAGAAGACCATTTACCTATTAGAGCCAAAATCCGCCAATTCAAGAATGCTCCAATAAGGTAAGTTAATGATACCCCACAACAGATCATTAACTGTCAAAATAAATACCACATAAGGTATTGAAATAAGTCCATGCTTGAAATATGTAATGGTACACACAAAGAAAGTTACAATGATATTAAGAGAATGTTTTGTTGCTTTAGTTTACCTGATGAACTGTGGTGAATCCCCCTCGAAGATTCTTCGGTGTTATTTCTGCTATATAAACTGGTACCTATTAATTATATTATAGAAAGGGAACAACCGAATTAATTTGCTGTTCTTTTGAGCGGCTGAATACCGTTTGAACCGCAATTATGACAAATTAAAAGTCATAGCATTACCACATAAGATAAAAGGCCCATCCCACATCCTACCAACAGTCTTCCAATGTAAAGCCACCAAGCAACCTTCAAAGTGTTCAAACATCAACCACTGAACTTTTGGAAATCCCGTGGGGGACAAGTAAATTCAACTGATAGAATCTTAGGGTCTGATTGGTTTCTGTTTTTCATTTCTTTCATTTCCTGATCTCAACATGTTTCTTGTTTTTACAAGATTTTTGTACAGGACATGAAACATGTCAAAAACAGAAAACTATGATAGAAACCAAACAAGCCCTTAGTGGCCCAGATTCCGGCGCCCTTACTTTATCCATCTAGTTAATTGTGTTCAAAGAAATTTTGCTTAAGAGTCTAATGGATGGCTAATTAAGAATGATGACTGAAACTAGCGTGTAAGCGTAATTACTTCGAGAAATATAGGAATGAAGTTATGAAGTCAAAGAAATGGCAAAGCTACCTTTGAGAATGCTATGGCAAGCCATCCAAAGATGCATAACACCTCCGAGAATCCCATGGCCTGCTTTGCAGATTGCAAAATAACCAAAGAACAATAAATGATAAGACAGAAAACGTTCAAGTTAAATGTAGACAGTACACAATTTGTGGAATACACAAAAATGGGAGAAACTTACAACTCGACGACCCGTATAATCAGCTATTCTACCACTCACAAAGGCACCAATTATTGCTCCAATTGTTAATATTGAACCAAAAAATGAATACTGCATAAACGCAAAGAGTTTGTCATTGGGACACACACCACAATCAAATGAGGCCAATAGATTGTTTTTTTAAGTGCTTCTCTCAATTCATGAACAAAAATAGTTTCAATGCTCAATCCAATTCCAATACATGATAAAGAAACAAGAGAAATTCTTGTGTAGTACTGTAGCATCGTGTTACATATGCTCCAAACTACATAATAAATGACATTTCAGCCTTCGTCTTGGGGAGTGGACACTTGCCACTACAGCCAAAAATGTCATTAATTATGTGGTGTATAGCATATTCAGCATGACATTAGCTCCAGAACCATATAAGAATTTCTCATAAGATTCAAACCTCGGCAACACTGAGAGTGAGGTCATCCATGATTCCATATTGAGCAGGGGATGAGTATCCAATCTGCAAAATCAGTCAGTGGCAGTAGTGACTACTGATTAGTAGTATGTCATTCTGAAACACTGATGGATTTGCGACTCAAACCAAAGACTGTAAATGGGAACTCACAGCGGATCCGAAAACGTAAGAACCAGAGACAGCTACAAGGGTGGTAAGTATGAGAAGAGGTGGTATGGAACAAGTTTGGATCTGCTTCTGATGTTCATCATAGCTAACTTGTGAATCAACATTGGAAAGCAGAGGAGTGGAAAATTGGCTTGGTTGGGTGGTCTTGGTGTCCATAACGATGATGATTACCCACACCACACCTAAGAGAGGTGCATTGCAGAGTTTGAAGGTTATCTATCTATGCTAATGAGAGAAGGAAAGAGTTTGAAGTGTAGTATAATGAATCAATGAGCGAGTGATAGTGACTACTTGGGTTGTGTCTGGTCAAAAATGACAAGTTGGTTGAAAGTTACAATAAAGTGAGATAGGAGATGAATGATGAGGCTTGACTTGAGATATATATGGCTAGGGTTCCCCGAAAGAATATGCAATGGGTACTTATTTTGTGTGAAACACGGTGTCGATTTACACCTCATCTCATATTAGAAGAAATTTTAATCAAGTGTAAATCTTATTAAAATTTCATTTAATGATAGATAAAATGTAAATAAATGCTGTATTTCATGCAGAATTATATATATAATGATAAGATGATCGCGGTGAGTAATCTTGTCCCATGCCACAAGGGTAATTCAATTCAGATATTATTAGATTTTTTTTCATAGATTAAATATCCCACATAAACAAACTACTTTTTTTTCTTGGTACATAGATAAATTATTATTTGACTAATCTTTTGAAATGTTAATGATAATTATTATAATTATATTAGATAAAGCTTTCTCAAGATAACCATGATTCCATGATTCAATGTATGCGCCATGGGCAATGGCAGTGGCATTGAAGTTTTAAAACCAAATATTCAAATCTACATATGAAAATTCTCAACAATTTTTTTTTAAATTTAAAAATCTACAAATGACTGTGTCTGTAACTATGCTATAAACAAACTAATCAAGAATGCGTGCAAATCTGAGACTTGCCGGTTGGTTGCTTCCTTCCTTCAAACTTGCGTATGCGTAGCGCAGCCTTCCCAGATTTCATGAACAAGCTTGCTTCGCTTGTTCATGAAACCTTCAATCACTATCTATTTTACCATTTTGAAAAGAATCTTATTGTACTTATTGTGCATGGATACGTTCATCTCTTTCTAGAAGAATATGAATTCAGAGAAGCTTGAATTTCTTCTAGCGTGCGCCCCTTGGTCTCGGGTACAAGTCTTGCTACGAACACAACAGTGAAGCCACATATGCTAGAGAATATCAAGAATGTTCCTGCCCCCAACATAAACATATCAAAAAGGCTTAATGGCCCAAATTGTTAGTGCATGAACGACAATCGAACAGAAAGAGACAGTATAATTTGGATGTGTTTTGATACACACAGCCAAACATGATTTGTTATTTTCAAATTCTTGACACTTTCACAAAAATAGTGTTGGGCCATCTAGCAGTTCTATAAACATAATGATTAATGAATTTCAATGCACATGCAAGGGGTGAACTCTCTATTTTCTCAAAATAGTAATGCAAGAACTACATCTTATCCAATTTTAGGTGGGGTCGACTAATTCTATCATAAATCGTATTTTTTCAAAATGCTTTTTCTCAATTTTTGTTTTTAAAATTTTCTTTTTCTTTTTTTTTTTAGGGATAAGTAGGTGAAAAGTGGAAACATATTTGAGATAAATCTTAGGATTTGACTCGTCTAAAGTGTGAGAAAGTGTGAGACCGTACCTGCTGAACTCCAGCTCATGAGGAAGTTAAAAGCATATGATACAATCCAAGAACACAACCAGTTTATCAAGGTCACAAAGCTTCCAGCAGAGCCCTTAACATTAATGGGAAATATCTGGAAAAATAAAAGCATGAACATTCATATCATGCCAGGGATTTTACTATGTTCGAGTTTTCATTTCAAGAGTGCAGGCATAGTAAGAAGAAGCTACCTCAGACATTATAACCCAGGGAATTGCTCCCATGCCTATCGAGTAAGATCCTACGTATATCTGCTCATTACCAAAAAAAATAAGTGTGAATTATCTTTCTCAGTCAACCAAAATGTAAATTGGCCTAAATAGACAATAGGAACCAGAAAAAAAAATAAAAAAAAATCATACTTTTAAGAACTTTTAATTGGTGAACATCATAATAGTCATAGCATGAATTTAAGAACTTAAATTACTTAATAGATGTGCTAGAAATGCTATTTCAACGAAATTAGACTCTCAAGTCTCAATTGTGCAACTGGTGCACAAAAGATTCTCAGACAAGAGTTCAGTATCACTCTTCACAATCATAAATCTGAGTAATAATTGAATCAATTAAAGATAGATACCAAATCTCAAATTTAAATTTATGAGATTTAAGACTATAGACAAAGATTCATATATGGACATAGTTGTGTAAGCATTACCAGTACACCAACAAGCGCCAAAACCGGACTGACTTCTTTCCATTTATGTAAGTCCTGCATTGAGCTAGCTTAATTAGTCCAAGTAATAATTCATGTAAAAAACAAATTTCAAGAGTAGATTCTGTTAAAAGAACCTGCAAGAAGAATGATATGGCTGCAAGGAAGCATCCTAAGCAGGTTCCCACTGCAGAGACCTGCATTGGAGTCAACATTTGGGATGCCGAATTTACAGAAGAACTCAAATAAAGTACAAAGAAAAGATCAAATTTTGTACCAGCAGAAGTGGTCGTCTTCCAGATTTATCCATCAAAAGTACTCCCAAAGTTGTCATTGGTATCTATAAACACAGCAATTAAAGAATTGTGTGAAGAGACTCAGAAATGAAGGGTACACTTGTCAAAATTGACAACTATATCATCAAAGGGAGCAACAAGCAGACAGAAAAGATGAAAATGGGAGAAATTAAGAACCTTAACAGCAACCATTGCAATTGTTCCAATACTCTCTGAAAATCCTGTCATAGATGAGAAATTTTATTTTCGTATAAATTGTGTCACAAATTTCATACAACACAAGCATAAATAAAGACTGGCAGCACGTACCAGCAGAGATAAATATAGAATTTGCATAGAAAACAATGCCATTAATTCCCCCAAACTGTTGCAGTATCATCAAGCCGACTCCTACCTAACCAAGTAACTAAATACCATAAGGGTCTGCAGAAGGTTAAGTGGCTGCAGCCAGTATGAATTGGACTAATTTAGAAAGCTCACAGTAAGTGACTTCAAATGCTGCAATTGAAATAAGCCAATAATGCCAGTTTCTGTTTGCTGCTTAAGATTTTCTGTATAATCCTGCAAAAAAAAAAAAAAAAAAAGTTACAACGTATAAAATGATATGTTAGACTCTTTGGTTTCTTCTTTTTGTCTTGCTTCTTTTGCATCCTAGTTACAATGTAACCAGAGAGTAACACTACAATGAAGAAAGACTAATGATAATATACTTTAATTTCAGTGGCCTCTTGATAAACCTCAGCATTCATCCCTCTAAGGCGCTGTAAAGCTGAATCACTCTCTTTCATGCGATCGAGCTTTGCCTGCACAAGGTTGAAAGTATCACTTGTGATATGTTTGCCTAATGACATGTCTTGACCACAACCATTTGACAAAAGCGATGAAAAGTTTTAGTTGCATGAGCTAGTTGTCTCCAACACAGACAACCCAAACAATAAACTCACAGCACCCATGAACAACTTACCAGCCACCTAGGCGAGTCAGGGATGAAGGGTAGGCTCAGAAGCTGTGCAATACATGGAATAGTTCCTAAGATTAAAAATAATGTGAGATGTATGAAGAAACCTCTTTAATTTTGTTTCATGGAAAGAACGCCAATAAGAACATTACCTATTAGAGCCACAATTCGCCAATTCAAGAATGCTCCAATGAGATAAGTTAATGACATCCCAACACAGAGCATTAACTGTAAAAGCAATACCAAATAAGGATTTAAAATATGCCTACACTTGAAATATGCAAAACATAGGTGGTAATAAGAGTAAAACGATATTAATAGAATATAGTGTGGATCTACCTGATGAACTGTGGTGAATGCCCCTCGAAGATTCTTGGGTGTTATTTCTGCTATATAAACTGGTACCTATTATGGAAATGTATTACACATTTACATTTCTTGAATGACTGAATATCGTTTGAACTGCGATAATGACAAATTTTATATGTCACAATAATTACCACATAAGACAGAAGGCCAATCCCACATCCTACTAACAATCTTCCAACGTAAAGCCACCAAGCAACCTTTGAACAAGCACTAAATGTTAGATATCAACAACAGAAAACGTGGAAAGTCCGTAGGATGTAGACATTCAACTCACTGAATGTTCGTTGCCCAGATTTTGCAACCATTCCCTTTTATCTACTTCATTGGGTATAAGGAAAATAGCAACCCAACAACAACATTGATTGGAGTTTTGTATAAACTTAAAATGATTATTAATCTTCCTTGCAAGAAAAACAAAATGAGTTTCATAGGTAATAATGAATTCTACAGTTACAATGAATTCATTTCATGGATGTCTCTTTTCCCTTCCTTGAAATATAATTAACTATTTTTGTTTACAGTATAAAAGTTACCTGAATTATTACTATTCAGACATTGAGTAATGATATATCCTCCTCAAAATCTTCATAAAAATCCTTGTAAACATCCTCACAACTACTAAGTGAAGAAAAAAAGTATATGCAATCAATGTCTTGAAATCTTAAAAATTAATCAATTTTTCACTTCATTGGACAGTTAAGAGGATGTTCAGGAGGATCTATGAGGAGGATGAATCATTTCTCATTCAGACATATGCAACCGGCATGGAGTGAAATCGAAGAAATTAAGGGCAAACCTCTGAGAATGTGATGGCAACCCAACCTAATATGCAGAACACCTGCGCGAATCCCATGGCCTGCTCAGCAAAAAATGCACAACAGAAGGTCAAGTTCAATCAAATTCAATTCAAATTCAAAATTAAACCAGCTAGGTAAACTAATAGCCATGCTTTCATTTTCAGAAAGAGAAACACACAAAAATGGGGGAAACTCACAGCTCGGCGACCTGCGTAATCAGCTATTTTACCACTAACAATGGCACCAACCATGGCCCCAATCGTCAATATTGAGCCAAAAATCGAATACTGCAACAAAAATGCAACCATCTTGAACACGGTCAAATCAAACGAAAGGCCAGTCAACGTAAATAATAACTGTGGTTCAAAAGTGGAACCTGGGCGACCCCGAGATTGAGGTCATGCATGATTCCAGATTGAGCAGGGGATGAATACCCTACCTGCAAAAATTACCAAATAGCACTCATTGTGATGTGATTGGTTGGTCAACATAGGACATTGATCAAATTATGCATGGGAGAGAAGATAGATTAATCAAAAATACTCACAGCTGAACCAAAAACGTAAGAGCCGAGAACGGCAACGAGAGTGCTGAGTATGAGAACTGGTGGAGGAACAGAACGTGTTCTGCTCTGCCTCTGCCCCTGCCCCTCCTCATGGTCAGCGGAAAGCAGAAGACTTGAAAGATTGCTTGGTTCAGTACTGGTTTTAATGTTCATGATTCTTCTTTCTGTTATTCTTCTCTGTCTTTAATGAGAACAACAAGAGGCAGAGGACTCTTCTTCCCTGGAGAGGATCAAGGTTAGGGCAGAGGAAGAGAGAGTTCATGGCTTAATTAATGGACCTCTATGAAGTACGTGGTGGCTCTGACTGTTTTGACCCAAATATTATTATAATATTATTATTAAAAAAGTTTGGAAGATGGAAGTTTAGGTGGGGTACCCTTATTACGGCATGATCTCACGTTTTTTTAAAAAATTTAACCCTTATAAAATTATTTATAAATTATCTTAATTAATTGTGCAATTCATTGTTACTCTTATCATAATAACTCTTTAAAAATTATCTCTTTTAAAAATTTTAACTGATAAAAAGAAAATAATTTTAATAATTTAATATTACATCTAAATTCCGCCCTGACCCATGAACTTTGGAACAATGGGATGAGAAGAGTGTTGGGATATATGTGGATGGATAAGGACGTTATTGTGTCTGCATAAAAATCGCAGTCTTTGTTTCTACCTTCCACGCATAACATGAGGAAGAAAAAATAATATGTTGCGTTTATATTTATTACGGAGAGTCAATATATAATGTAATAAAAAATGTGATTTGATTAAAATAAAATGTGTTTAAAAAATTGAGAAATAATTATATTGTTACAATTGTTAACATAGGTTGATAATATGTGTATAAGTATTAATATTATATGTAAATGTGTTAATATCGTTCATGTTAATTTTTTTTTTATTAAATATAAAAATTTTATCTTTTTTTCCCTCAATACACGGGGTGCAAAGGATGTTTAGGCCCCTTTAATTTAATGTCCAAGTAACATTCCTATTTAAATGAAAAACTCACTTATACAAAAATGTGTTTACAACTTGTGTTTTTTTTACACCATACTTGTCTAGGAATGTTGTTGTTCTTTTCACTTCATTGCCTGCCTTTCTATGATATTCATAGAGCTTCTAGATCAACCATCTTTGCATTGTGATCTCAAATAATTTTGTTAAAAATATAGTTAGAGCAATACAATAATAGGTACTGTTGAAAGTTTCGAATAAAATCTTCTTGTTCAGCTTGTTGGTCTTACTTAATCTCGGCTGAAGTTTCAGCAATATATTAGTCAACGATTAATTCTGTTCCAATGGAATTTGTTACAATGGTTGTGTTATGGACCGGACCATAAAGGCCCAGCCTAGAAGCCCGTACCTGGGGATCCGCAGAGCAACCCAACCTGACCTAAACTTATCCATAGCAAGTCACGAGCGTAACGGTTTGAGATACTCTCCTCCCAGGAGGTAACAACATGACCCTAGAGAATCTCCCCCTAGCGAACCTTACGCCAAGAAGCATCCTCTTCCTAGCGTACTACACAGAAGAGTTTGCAACACACGGGTATCGTGCAGGTATTTACTCTTGATTACCCTTCTCCCTCATTCTTTCACTGACTTGAGCGTCGGAGTCCTTGCAGGTATCCACACCGGCTCAGCGAACCAGTGCCCCGCAGAGAAGCTCCAAGATCCAGTTTGGACCGAGGAACCTACTTCGATACATTGGTGTCGTCTGTGGGAACTTGTTTTCACGGCACGCCACATCTTCCCTTGGACCCTAAATCATCCCTACATCCAGCCAATCATCCCTGCAATCATGCCTCCCAAAAATACCAGAAATACCAGCTGTGTCCCGACCTCTAGGGAAACCCGCGGATCGGCATCTGCGGGGACCCAGGCACCTCCGTCCCAACTGTCTCCCTCTTCACCACCTCTTGTGGCACCACCATCTCTCACCAACCCACCCCCTCAAACCAATTCCTCCTCCTCCACCTAGCCCACCACATGACCAACAACAATCCAACCATGATGATCCGCTACCCCCGCCGGATCTGGCTGACGTGGTTAGAACTCAAGCGAAAAAGATCGCCCGCCTAGAAGCAGCTCTACTGCAATTAACCCAAGCAAACGAAGAACGGAAGAGACAAAAAGAAATCTGCGAAGCGGCGAAAAAGCCAGAAAGGAAGCTGAACGGAGGCAACGCGATCACACAATGAAGGTTTTAACCGTGAAGATGGCCAAAGTCGTGCGCCACCAAATGGAGAAGAAAAAGAATCCGTGTATGACAGATCCGCAGAGGTTCACACTCACACCACGGAGAAACTACGAGCAAGGGATAGGAGGACGAAAGGGAAGGATACCCACCCACCAACCGACATGGTGCCTTACGATGAAACTTCCGACCTAGAGCATCACCTAGATGCTTTTGGGCACAGGATGATATTGGATGGGGCCTCCGACGCCATTTAATGCAAATATTTTCCCGTGACTCTTAGAAAATGAGCATTGGTATGGTTCAACGCGCTCCCACCAAAGTGCATCCAATGCTTTGACGACTTGGCCGAGCATTTCTTGGCCAACTGCACTACGCGAAGGACAAAATCCAAGACGGCAGGAATCCTCTTAGGTGTAATCCAGACGGGAGACGACTCCCTTCAACAATACCTGGATCGTTTCTATGAGGAATGCCAGGTTGAATACAAGCCATGTTAATGGGCTTGACCAACGGACTTAAAAAAGGCAGCTCGTTCGACAAGAACCTATCTAAAAGACCTCCACAGAGCCTGATCGAGATTCAAGAGTGAGTCAAGGAATACTTCTATTAAGAAGAAGGAATACAGGCCATCAAAAGCAACCCCTTCCACGAAGGACCACGCAGGGGGAGATTCAAGAAGAAAATTCGTCCAACTAACTCGTGTCGACCGTCTACCGATCGGCAGACCTCGGATAGTAAAAGAAGGGCGATACACAAACTACACCCCTGGAACATATCCCTCACCTAACTACGCAAGGAGATCACAAGGATGGGTTCCCGAAGCCAAAACCACTCAGGTTGCAGCCGAGAACTGATACCACCATGTTTTGTGCCTACCACGACTCCTACGGGCACAACACAGAAGACTACGTTGACCTGAATGACGAAATAGAGACTTGGGTCCTCGAAGGAAGGCTCGAAAGATACGTCATCCAGGAAAGAAAATGAAAATTTGAACCTAGGGATACCGACCGAAGACCATACCCCAGAGATAATAGAGACAACAGAATAAGAGAAGATCACCCCGAGGACAGGCGGGATAAAAGAACAGAGCCCACCAGGGTGATTAATACCATCGTAGGAGGATTCGTAGGAGGGGGGATACACCAAGTCAGCCAGGAAGAGACACCTACAAGAGGTGTTACTCCTAGAAAAAGAACTTAGAAACAAGTTCAGTGGGGCACGAAACTTCCCTGACATCACATTCACTAGGGAAGACTTCGCATAAACCACACAAACGCACGCTGATCCAATGGTGATCTCAGCAACCTTAGTAAACGCCGAAGTCTGAAAAGTGTTACTAGACCAGGGAAGTTCAGCGGACACAATTTTCAAGAGCTGTTTCGACAGTTGGGCCTAAGGAACTCAGATCTCGAGCATTACCCCGAAGACCTTGTAAGCTTCTCCGGGGAATAGTCACCCCAGACGGGCCGGGTATGTTTCCCTCTACTGACGTTGGGTCGAGAACCATCCGTCAGAATAGAGAAAGTAAAGTTCTTGATAGTTAATAAACCACCCGCGTACAACATCATCTTAGGGTGGCCCACGTTGAACGTAATCAACGCGGTCATATCCACCGCTGCCCTAACGATGAAATTCTTAACCACGAAAAATGAAGTGGCCACTGTGCGCGGAGACCAAGTAACTGCGAGGAGATGCTATAACACTAGCCTCCAAATACAATATCGACAAAACAGGCAATGGATAGAGTCGCGAAAGAACGACAACCCACGGTCATTAAACGTGATGATGACAGAGATATTTACAGCAAACCCCCTCAAAGAGAGAGACCAGAACCCGAGGGCGAATTACAACCTGTTCAGATCGGTCCTAACCCTGAACAGGTCACCTTCGTCAATAAATCCCTCCCCAGGTAACAAGAGATAAAATCATCGCCACTCTCCGCGGAAACTAAGATTTATTAAAAATCTCATTTTAGATTTTAGATGAAGTCACCTAATACTTCAAGGTGCCATTTTGATTCTTTGGAGTTATTAATCATTCAAGTATTAAAATTTTATTTCTAATTTTTGGATAGAATGAGTATACTCTTTTTTATTATTATTGCTATATTTCAAGGAGTAATATATATATATATATATATATATATATATATATATATATAAATATAAATAAAGAGAAATTATTTAGTCTTCCATATATCACATTGATGATTTTAATTTCAAAAAATCATTAGAAATAGGAATCGAGCAATTTTATAATTTTTTTTATAAATTATGCTACAAATTTATTTATATTAAAATATTATTTAAGATAATGATTTTTACATGTTAAAAATAATTAATAATAAAGTAATTTTCTTAATAATATTAATATTTTAAAAATATTTTTTAAGTATTTCAAAAGTGTTAAAGTAAACATATAATTTACATGAAAAATGTAAAAAAAAAAAAAGTGCATTACACAAAATTGACTCTAGGGATGCAAAAAAAAAAATGCAGTGCATAATTGATAATTTACTTATAAAAAAAGGATAAACAATTTTATAAAGTTTTCAAAACTTTATGCTACAATATATATATTTATATTAAAATATTATTTAAGATAATTTTTACATAACAAAAATAATTCGTCATATAGTAATTTTCTTCATAATATTAATATCACAAAAGTGATATAATAAACATATACTTAATTTACAAGAGAAATATCTAAAAAGTGCATTTCACAAATTTCACACGAGACGCTAAAAAATGCAATACACCGTTGATGTTACCGTAATGTCTTTATTAATGTTACATATTATTTTATGATTATATTTTTAAATGTATATTTTAGTATTATCATATTATTACATGGCATGGGATATTACACTAATTTTCCCAAATATTCAAGTAAACAAACGGTGATATTTTTTTTTTTGGAAATATTCCCTAAAATTTAGGGTGTGATTGTTGTTCAACCGTATATGTGAAATCTACAAGAAGTCAGACCATTATGCCAGCTTCCCAAATAATGGAATGAAATTTTTTATTAAAATTTTTAATGTATTCAATGCATTGAAATGCAATTAACTAGTCTTAATATGTGTTGTTTAATTATGTACAAATAAAGTAGAATGGACAGAGTTGTTTAAAGATTCCGTCGAGAGCAAGAGATGTTAATTGCCTGTTTAATAAAATAAAGTTCATTAATGAGAAATAGAAGTAACATTTATTAATTGCTATTTGATATAGTATTTATTATAAGGAGTTAATTATTATGTATTAGTAATGTCATACAAGCTCATTTTGTTATGTGCACAATGAATATTTTTTACACGGTTATTCTATCAAATATTGTTACATAACAAACATTCTTAGGATATTTTTTAAGAAAACATTAATGATAAATTTGTATAAAAAATGCAAAACTTGTATGTTTTTAAGAACATTAATTAGCTTCCTTAACTAATGACTTTAGGATATCGGACACTAGTTAGCAAAATCCTTTCACTTAGTATGTACTATCTTTTTTTTCTCATGTAAGTAAAAAATAATGAAAATGTCAAACTTTTTTACTTATGTGATAATATGTGATTGAATAATTGTGTAAAAAAGTGTACACCATGAACGTATAAATAATAATGAAATTCTTTATTATACTACTCAAAGAATAAATGTTATTTTAGTCCATGAAAATTGTATTAAATCAAATAAATTTCTCTGAATAAAAAAACATAAAATAAGTTTCTCAAAGGTTAAGTTTAAGATATTACTTAATATTTTAAAAGATATTTGATATCAAATAAGTTTCTAAAGCTCAAACTTTATCAGAAAGGAAATCAAACAATCTTTATGAACAACTAAAGTGATGTCACACATTATAACTTTCGCAAACTTATTTGATGCACGTCCACGGCCCTCTACTTTCTTCTTGTGAACTGAACCAAAATGAAAATAAGATGAGTTAAATAACAATGGTTACTATAATATTCACCATTTGATATCTTTGGAGAAAAAAAAATGTTATGTTGTCTAACATTTTGTATATAATTTAAAGAAATAAATTGTCAATAATAATTTATCATAAATCTTAGTTGACTACAACTAGGAATTTAGATAAAACTGAAAACCTAATAAAATTTTCAAACAAATCATTTAAAATAAAAATAATAACCTTAGGAAGTCTACAAGTTAACAGTTTTTTTTGGGTTAATTACAATTGAAAAGACTTGACCAGAACTGATAAATTTTACCAAATTAATGACACAAGAATACAATAAATTTTATTTGCAGAGAAGCAAAATAACCGCTAGCTCCGTCTCCTTTTCCCATCGGGATGTTTGCGTTTAAGTGGGAATGAATCTTTTTAAATGAATATTTTATCGTGTATTATTAAATATGACATTTTATTATTAACTTTTTGTTATTTGTATTATATATGGTTCCTACCTCACTAATTAATGATGAACAATTATGTTTAATAATATGCGACAACAAATTTAATTGAGATGATCTATTTTTGTTTATGAAATGTTTCTTCCTCTCATGTTTCTTGTATGACCACAAGTTTATTTTTCTCATTTTTATCAATGTTATTGTAAATGTATCTAAAAATGAGGTGGTAGAATTGAGTTTATCTCACAAAAGTATTTTTGACAATGATCAAACTTTCAACCTCTTGATTATAAAGTCTTAAAGTTGTCTATGTCCTCATAACATTTCTCTAGTTTAAAGGTAGAAATCATGTCGACCTACGATGTGTGAGCCTTGTTACAATCTCATTTAATAATAAATAGAATATGAGTCGACATAGTGTCCACAATCAACAACTAGTTGAGTCAAGCCGCGATAGTATTCTATTGCGAGTAATGCTACTTGAACAACAAAATTAGATAATGTATAAAAATACAACATGCATAATGTGAATGTACATGATCTCCACATAATTATTGTATCTTACATGTGCACTCACATTGTATTATATTTTTATACGTTATATAATTTTATTATTTAATTTTGTTGTTCAAGTAGCACTGTATTGCAACCTCAAATAATAACAATTAGTAGAGAGAGAGAAAGGAGAAAGAAAAAATTAACTCTCTTTAAAAGCTTTTCTTTCTTCAAGGTGAGAGTTGTGAGTGTGAGACAGAGAACTATATAGCTCTCTCACATTATTATTTTAGTTTCTGGATTTAACTTCTCTCATCTCTCTCTTACAGACTACTGCCATTCTCTCACAGGTTGTGAATCACTTCCATTAATGGCAAACGTCAATCACAAGAGAGATTCTAGTCTTCGGTATGCACCCCTTCTTCAAGTTCGTAATAATCTATGTTCAAACGTTTTCTTTTTCTTTTTTCTTCTTTTTTCTACATGATTAACATTAAGATTCTTTCTGTTTTCCAAATTATAAGTGTGTACGCGATTGTTGGTTTCAGTTTTGCATTTTGTTTTTGTTTCTTTTCTTTTCTTTCCTTTGTGTTTTTTTAGTGCATGTTCTTTTCTTTTTAGTGCATGTTTTACCATGATAATGTTTTTTTTTGGTAATCTCTCTTTTAAATGATGATAAAGTGAAGAATTTTATTATTAAACAAAAAAATTTAAAGACTTTACATTTTATTTTTTAAAAAAAGTTTTCATTTAAATTTTTTTTTATCTCATTACATTATGTATAAAAAATTATTAAGATATCAATTTAAAATTTAAAAATATCAATTAATTCCATCATCATCACTCAAATCAAACGATTTTATAATTTAAATAATATTATAATTTCACGTTTTTAAGTTTATTTTATAGGAGGATTTCGATTTTAATAATTTGGCGTACAATCATATCCTCTTATGGCTGCCGCTGGCTTTGTAGTTGTTCAGCCGTCATTAGCGCCGACCAACAGAGCAGATGTCTGAATGTTCTTCTCGGTTTTTCTGTTCTGCGGATTAATTATTAAAATAATATTAAATCCTATTTCAGTTGCTTTTATAAGTCCAACGTCATGTTGAAATAAATTTTCCCCATTAAATAATGCCTCTTTTCCTTCTGGTCTTTCCATTAATTAATGCCTCAAAAAGTCTGTTTCTTTTTTAGAATTAATTGATGTGGATCAGTTTGTATAAAATGTTTTTTTAATCATCTAATTTTAAAAGATATTGTTAAACAATAAAGGGATTTTTTCTTTTTCAGTATATACGTCTTTTATAAAAATATCGGTATCCTTTTGTGTTTTACAATTGTAATTTAATCGCATCTCAAACATTTTCAAAAAATAATTTTAAAAATGAGAGAGTATGAGTTAGTGAGATCAGGTACTCTTAAATTTTATAGAGATGTGTTGGAGAAATTCTCTAAAATTAATTTATATTTGGACAAAATATAATTAAAAAAAATTATCTTATCGTTGAACGTTTTTCATATTATAAAAAATATCATCTTCTAGAAGATGAAAATTATACCTTTTCAAAAAATATCTTTTGTATTTTTTTTTCTTAAAAAAGTTACCTAAACGTACTAAGACACACCAAAGGTAATTTTTTTTAAAAAAAAATATTTTTTATCCAAAAGAATGACATTCAAAGGAGTGCTTAATTATGTGCATATGTATTTTTTTTAAACCGTTCTATTGACTGCTTACTTCTTTTTAACTCTCTCATAATGTTGTTCATAATTAAATACAAAATAGATGAATTAATATTGTTATTATTAATGGTTTTTTTCATTAATTTATGTGTCTTTTCTTTCTACTAATTCCATTGTTCTTCTTCTTCTTCTTCTCATTCATCTTCTCATAGTCATTGAGAACACTTGTATGCCGGTGCTAATATTTGAGGGACCATTTTGTTTTGTAGGCACAACAAAAGAAGTCATAATAATGCTGACGTACCAAAGAAGTTTCCATTGGACAACGCTTCTAATGTTAAACCCAAAAACCGCAGCTATTTGTTCTCTACTCCTTCTCCTCTCCTAGGTTAACCCTTCGATTCCATTTGCTACTTCCCTTTTCTTGAGTTCACTCTATTCTTTTTCTTTCTTTAATCTACACTAATGTATAATGTCGTTGAAACACTTTAACTATTGTTTTGATCACAATTATTTTTTCAATTTTAATTGAAACATTGAAACACTTAAAGCCTACAAATTTTTTTTTATTACAATTTCACATTCTCAAAGTATAATAACAATAGCTCATATAACTAAAAAAACTGCACAACGGTTATTTCCATTAATTTTTGGAGGCCTTACATTCCATTTCCTTGAAAAACAATTTTTCTAATTTTAAAACTAATCTATTTCATTCAAGAAGTATTGCAACCCCTCTAGTTTCGACGTTCTTACTTTACCCTTTAATTTTAGGCATGAGATATAAGGGCCTAGAGAGAGAAAGAGACAATGCCCTAACTCCGGCAAGAGCCTTCAGAGGAGGTAGAGAGCATCATGACTCTCATCAGCAAACTGAGGAATTCACCCCAAGTTGTTTAGGACTAAATTCTAAGTTCAAATGGAGCAACATTTTTAAGCCGTGGAAGAAATCATCGAAGCAGCAGCAAGAGGCCTCTTCGCCGCCCCCTCCTTCTGAAGCGACAAACGACGCAGCGAAGGAAGAGACGATAACGAACAGAATTCATCCTGATGTTCGCTATGAATGCAACATGGAACCTCCTCCGCTCACCATTTACAAACTCTCTCAACTGCGAAAGGCAACCAAGGATTTCAGCCAAGGTCTCTTCACTCCAGCCTACCTACCTGTTTCTACTTTGTTTTAATTAATAGTAGTTTATTTTTTATGCATTGCATGACAACTAGCAGTGACTGTGTAATTCAATAAGAATGTAAAATATTGCCGTATTTCTATGAAACTAAATTTATGCAATCATCTAAAATAACATGATTTCTTTTTTACAGAAAATATTTACATAGGCTAATAGTATAAAAAAATTTCACCATGCCAAAACAAAATAAGTTTACATGATCAATGTATAAAAATTAAACTCTTAAATTAATTATATTTGTCAAACTTTGACGGTAATAAGTTATTAGGATTAGTTTAATGATTAAATGTTTAAGTAGAATGCAAGAGATTCCTAGTTTAATTTTCATATAATCAATGCAATTTTTAAAATAAGAATAAAAACCTTGACTGTAATAAACTTATCAAAAAATATTTAAATAAAAATACGTTCAATTTAAACATTAAACTAACTCTTTCCCTCTTTATAATCAAATAACATTAGTTGTATATAATATATTTTGCTTTCTTTTCTAAATGACACGGGTTTGACTAAATAAGTTTGATACATTTGATTGCTACTTTTATTTTTTAATTACTTTGGTAGAAAAACTAATTGGAAGAGGTGGATACGCTGAGGTATTCAAGGGTCGTATGAGAAATGGGCAACTAGTAGCTGTGAAAAGGCTCCACAAAGACACTGCCAAAGGAGAGACAGACACAACCTTTGTATCTGAGCTCAAAGTCATTTCTCATCTCGACCACCCAAACACCTCCAAGCTTCTTGGTTGCAGTTCTGACGCCGGCGAGTTCTGCCTCGTCTTCGAGCTTTCTCCCATCGGAAGTTTAGCATCTGTTCTTCATGGTCAGTACTTACTGCAACTTGGTTTATCTCAAAAATCATTGTTTTAAAGTTGAAGTTAATATGAAAGTTTAATTTAATGGTTATATATTTGACTCTAAAAGTTTAAGCTGATATGAGAAGTTAATTTAATGGTTATATATTTGACAAAAGTAGTAATTGCGACCCTTTTTTACTTTATTCATCTAAGAGCATAATTTTTCACTTTATCCTCAAAAGTATGAGTTGTACTTGCAAAGTGCGTGTACACACTTATTAATTGTGCAAAGAATTCTCTTGCGTTTGTTGAACTTTTACTTGGATGAGAGAATATTTTATGATCTAATGTAATATATTATTTTGTTATATGATTTGACGTGATATATTAATATATTTTATGTCAATATTTACATAATAGTTTATTATCATAAAGTCAAATGATTTTTGAAACTCTGAGTCTTACAAATTGATTTTATTTAATGATATAAAACAAGAGAAAATTATGTCAAAGTTATAAGGATCATGAAATGATTATGAAATTTAATGATATTTGTTTTTGAAAACAAAAAAAAATTAGTGGAAATGTGTGAATCCTCCTAAATGTATTAGCTAATTACTGTTGTTATTACTTACTCTTTGATGACATAAATCTTCATCAGGTCCAGATAAACACAAATTAAATTGGAATAGAAGGTACAGAATTGCCCTGGGGATAGCTAATGGTCTTCTCTACCTTCATGACCATTGTCACAGGCGAATCGTTCATAGAGATATTAAAGCTGAGAATGTTCTCCTCACAAAGAATTTTGAGCCACAGGTACAAGAAAAAATATATAGTTTTCATTACATGTTTTGATTATTTTCTTTACAAAAGCATAAAATCAAAACGAGATTGAAAACATAAAATGTATACACAGAAAGTGAACTAAGGGTAAAGAGATACATATAAAACCATATTATAACTTACTCTAACATAATTGTTTGATCACATGTCTGAAAATTTCACACTTTGAATGTCTAAGTGTGAGCGGTTGTACTAGAGTCTCACATTACTTAAAGATAAAACTTATAAAAGCTCTATGGGTGTGATACATCCATCACCTCTAAGCCAACTTTTGAATTGAGTTAGCTCATTTAGTTATCTAAGATAGTACCACATCCACTATAAAAAATTATTCACATTGTTATGTCTTATTATACGTCTCGTCACGCAATAACTCTTACCATGTCAAGATTCATTTCTCTTACAAACTTAAGCTTTTGAATTTTAATAACAAAAATGCTACATGTACACCCAATTTTATACACTCATACATACACCATTAATAATGCACAAACTTTACTCTCATGAGTGCACAAACATTACAAACTTGTAGATAATATTCTCAATTATACTTACTTAAGCGCACAAACATTACAAACATTAAAACACAAACTTTATGTATATAAGTATAGGGTGTATTTATGATGTATATTTTTTTGTGTACATGTAGCATGACTCTTTTAATAAATTTATATCTCTTCAACCTTTGCCCAGAGATAATGTATAAACTATATAAGCTGTGAGTTGTGACATGCTGTATGCAAATTGTTAGAGGCCATTCATTTTCTTCTTATTAACTGGGAATTTGTCCAGATTTGTGATTTTGGGCTTGCGAAGTGGATGCCGCACGATAATAGAGACCAACTTGTCACAAAATTTGAAGGCACATTTGGGTATGCAACCAAAACACAATTAATAAATATACCACTATATAGTATAGGTTGTTAATTAATTGTAAGGTTCTGAAAATGATTAATTTCCTGTCATGATGACTTGATTGGCAGGTATTTTGCTCCCGAATATCTGAGGCATGGCATAGTAAACGATAAAACTGATGTTTATGCCTTCGGGATCCTTCTTTTGGAGCTTATAACTGGGCGTAAGGCTTTCGATTATATGCAACAAAGCATTTTGCTATGGGTATTTAAATTAATCAAACATTTGTTTCCTCACTATATGTTATTATGTTATGTATTCTAAGTTGAGTTTAATTGATATCTACTTACACCATTTTATAATCAAATCATTCTATATGTAAGACTTTTTAAGTAGTAAATGAGAAAGTCAATTAATTTTTCATATTTTAAATGAGTTAATTTTGTTTATGTGATAAAATTTGAGTGAATGATAATGCACATAACAATGAAACGCACATGAAACTAATGCGGAATGATATTTCTTATGTGTGTTGTAGGCAAAGCCTTGGCTTGATGCAAATAACATTAAGGAGCTTGTTGATCCTTGCCTTGGTGATAATTATGACCGAGACCAAATGGAGCGTGTTGTTTTGACTGCATCTCTCTGTGTTGAGCAGTCTCCTCTCTTACGACCCCGCATGAATCAGGCAAGCATATACATAACTTGATTTGTTTGATTTCTGTTTTCATTTCTTGTTTACATGATAACAACATGCATTTTTGATCTTTAGGTGAGAACATCCAAAATTCATTACCAAAATCAGTTCTAAGTATTCTCTCTTGAAAACCAAACAAATAATGAATAAGATTTTCTTGTTTGTATTATTTCTTTCATAAATTCCTAAAAAACAGAAACACACAATCAAGCAAACCCTAAACTTTCAGCACTTTCAATTCAGTTTATTAATTGTTCATCCAAACTGAATGAATCTTCACTTAAATGGCGCGATTGCTTTTTTCCATCATCATCATCATAATGCAAATAAACTAAAAGATTTTGTTAGTGACTGAACTGTATCTTTTCCTAGTTAATTAAATCTTGTTTCTTTCTTTAACCAAAAAATTCTTCTTGTTTTGTCACAAATGCCTCTTGCAATAGTTTCCTTGGATCAGTTCACCTTTGTATTCCTATATATGAAAGGAAATAAAAAAAAGTAAAGAAAAAGGAAATTAACGAAGTAAGTTGCAAGAAAGTGTGTTATTAATTACTTATTTTTTGTGTGGATAAGGCCTAATTGAGATAATAATAATAATGCATGTAATGTAATGTAATTAATTAATTAATTTGTTTCAAAGGAAGAGGTGGTTGTTCATATTTTGAGTGTTGCGTGGTTGTAGGCTTTGGTGCTGCTAAGAGGTGACGACCATGTGGTGGAATTAAGAAACGGAAGCCCGAGGCGTTATCTTCCTGGCGCAAACCCGGAACCGGAACCGGAACCGGAACCAGAAGAGCTGCAGGATGCCATAGAAATTGACTTCAGCTGAACTAACTAACAATCCCAACTGATATCTTAGTTGAGATAAGCAGGTTGCCTTTGGTTCTTAAGAGCAAAGGACAACATATGCAAAAGTCGTTTATGTTCTTTTTTTTTTTTTTTTTTACTTGGTGGTTATTAATTATGTTATGAATTTTAAGCGAGTGAAATTTTTACATAGGCATAATTTTAACACCTCATATTTATCTACACTAAAAAAATGTAGGTTTTATTAGTTTTATTCAAGACACACTCACATGTTTATGAATCTCAAACCTTTTGTGATTGTATCTAAAGATGAGACATTAGGATTGTGTGTCTATATAAGAATTTTCCTTCAACACCACAAACTTTTTATTTAGTATTTGGAAATTTTATGGAAAATTAACTCTTAGGCTTGGATGAATGACAATATATAAAGTGATAAGAAATGCACTAAAATAGTTTATTTCGTTAAAAATATGTAAAATAAAATGTCATTCAAAATCTTTCATTTCTTTTTTTCCAAATTGAAGGATATTGAACGAGAGAATGAGATACATTTCCTCCTAAAACCATAACATGAGCATGACATAATGAGATTCATTTCCTCCTAAAACCATAACATGAGCATGACATGATGATTTATTCTCTCTTCACATTTTGCCTAATTTCCATTTCATTATCAATCAACCTCCTCCATCAGCTAACAACAATTACATGAGAATTTATTCCTTCTACCCCGAAAGAAATAATATTTTCCTCCTTTTATCATCTTTGCCATTCATTTTCATATGGCCCACAATTTTTTGCAACTCGCAAGACATTTAAATGACACTGAATGCATGTGGAGGAAGAGTTGCTCTTCCTCCTTGAGTAGGAAAAAGTTTTCCTCAATTACATAGATTATACACTATTGCATTTTATTAACATGGCATGCCATGTGTCATTAAATGTTAATTCCTTTTTAATGGTTTCATGGTAGTTTTTCACTTTTTCTTAGTCTTCCTCTACTCCTATACATACTACAATTCTTCTGGTTCGTAAGTAATTCGTATAGGGTACGAGGTTACCTGAACGGGTGAGGAAGGCGCCTGGACAGAAGCTCAAAGGTTGGGGGCGAAAGCTTCGAGTGGGTTCGGAGGTCTGGACGAGAGCTCCGAGCGGGTTCGGAGGCTCGGACGAAAGCTCCAAGTGGGTTCTTCTCGGAGAAAGTGCGGCGGCGGGATGTACCTGCAAAGGCACTCTGACGCTCAAGTAAGCACAAAGATTAGGAGAATTCTCTAAGAGGAGAATGAGAGATACCTGTGACCTGAAGAGGTCGTGTGCTTTTATAGGTGAGCTTAAAGTGCAAAGATAGATGTAAAATAGAGATAAAGCGACGGGAGTTTGCCTATCCACTCCCCGGATTATCTTTTCCCGCTTATCCAGGAGTTGGTTGCGGACTGGGGAGGAGAGGTTGTCGCTACCTCCTCTTAGCCTTGTTGGGCCGGACGGGGTTCGAAGCCTTTGGGCTTGCTACCTTCTCTTCCTCTAAGCGTCATGAGGCTCCCTCTCTTTTGGCCGATCTGACCAGGTGGGGAGAGCCTCTTCTGCTCCTTAGTGGGTTGGGCCCTTCAGGCTTTTTAGAGAATGTGAGTTCCTCTCCCTCTTAGAGGGTTAGAGCTCTCTGTCCCTGGTTTTTAGCCCATAACACTGCCCCCAGCACAAGCTCGCTATTTTACTAGCGAGCGCTGTGCTTTTGTTTTTTTGGGTTTCGTAGCTTGCTTGATTGGTCGTATTTTTTTTTGAATTTTGTGGTTCCACCGGTATTTTGGCAGTGCCATTTGCAATTTTTTGGGTTGGTCTATGCTACCCTCACTGCATTTTCGTTGACTTTTGGACATGGAAGTTTCTAAAAAAAATAATTTAACTTATTCTCCTCCCATTTTTTAGAAATTTCACTTTCCCTCCATTTTCACTCTTCCCCCCTTTTTACTTTCTTTCAAAAAATTTCAACTCTTTCCCTCTCCCCCTTTTTTACTCTCTCGAAAATAGGATTTTTACGGATCTTTTCAATATGTGATCAACCACCTTAATTCTTTCTTTTCTGTAATATACATTATTCCAACTAGGTTTATCTTTGCTGCATTCATTTTTAATTCTATCATATCTACTATATCTACAATGTAGCTAATGTGTTCACTAATTCATTGCAACATCTTTGTCTGCAAAATAGAGCTTAATCTCTTGTTAGTCATTTAACACTCAACATTAAATCTCATACAATATTGCAAATATGATATTCTTAAGCTTTAATGATACTTTTTTTAATTGAAAAAAATGGAATGAAATTTACGTCTTTTTGAGATTGAGTTTGTTCTTTATTAATTGAGTAATTATTCTTGCACACCTAGATATTGCACATTTATTGCACGCTTAGGTTATTTTTCATTCAAGCAGGTAAGAGTGAGTGTGCTGACTCAGCATGATAGATAATAACTTTATGGTTGTATAGAACATAATCATATGATTTACAAAAATACAACTTTTCTGTAAATATAGACATAACCTTACTTAACAAAAAAAAACTTAACATTTATGTTAATTTAGACACAACTAATTTAAATAAACAGACACTACCTTTTATTAAACTCTAACACAACTTTTGATTGCACAGTAATAAACTTTAATTATAATAAATAAGGTGTATAACTAGTCAAAAGTAAGACTCTTATTAATTATGTCAACTATTTTTAACAAACTACTCATATGGGATTCAAACGAATGATGGAGCTCCAGTGATCTTGTTACCACCAACGAAGTTGTTATTACAAAAAATACTTAAAACACTTCTTCAATTTATGCATCTAGCTTAAATCCTATGATTTAACTCCTTTTCCATTTTCCCATTATTTTGATATTTAAAACACCTGACTTGTGATTTGATATATGATCTTCAATTTTTACCACTAAATGAGCACCGTCACACCTTTGAGTAAGCTTATCTTTCATGTACTCTATCTTACTTCTACCGAAACAAGATATACGTGCTTTTCAAGCTTATCGTCTCTCATTTTTCATTTATTTTCTCTTTAGTGTCTCCCGGCAGTACAATATGATATGCGAAAAAATGGAGCTTGGAGGCAAGCACGTCCAAGAATAAGAGAAAGCGATATGTGTACTTTGAAAAGTAAGAACCAATTGAAAATGTACTTACAAGTTAGGTCTACAGATACCTGTACCTGCAATCACGAGTCAAGTATTATTTTGTTCACCAAAAGGCAAATACAAGTGGGGATTTTGAAAGAGCAAATAAATGGGATTAAAAAATAAGTATAGTAAATAATTTTGATGATAATTTGTATGCACCCATAGTAAAAGTCAAATAATATGCACCGTTTTTAAACCCTAATTTTTGGTCGGTAGGGGCATCTAGTTTAAGATATTCCGATTCCACAATTTCAGGGTTCGTCGTTTCGTGATAGAACTTGCTTGAGTATCAGGAAATACAGTCCCGCAACTTATCCAAAATACCACATGGCGGATAAACACTAACCAGTAACCTCAACCGGCACGCAACTCAAATCTTGAAACTGCCCCCGGTTCAAAAGAACATATGTAGTGGGGACGCATCCGACATTCCCGAAAATGTGATGGGGCGTTAGTGACATTTCGTTACAGAATAAGAAAGCAAACCGTCTTTGGTGTTCTTCTTGTTAAGGTTGGGTCAAATCAACGTCGAGATTTCTCATGGTATATTCCAATTAGCGTGGTTGGCGGTGACTCACCGGTGACCGGTTGAAAATCCATTCCCCCTTTGGCTGAAGCACAGAGTATTATGAAGAACGGCGATATCAACAACAACAAGAGCAATGGATTCGTCCCTTCTTCTTTCAAGTTCATATCTAGTCGCATTAAGACTGCTTCTTCTGGTTCCCGTTCCAGCCCCAAGGATCAGGTAACCCAATCATAATCGCCGTTTTAAACTCGACCGCTGTCGTTTTGAATTCGATCATTCATTTAGCTCCGTGAATGAATGGATTCGACTAATATGAATGCATTTTAAGAATTTCGAGTTTCGTAGTTGCTTCTCAGCTGGCACGGTGCACTTGTCATTATTTTAATTAAACTATTTTGTTGTTATGTTATGTATAGGTGCTTTGGGCTTGCTTTGATAAGCTAGAACTTGGTCCGGGTTCTTTCAGGAATGTTCTGTTACTCGGTTATTCCAATGGCTTCCAAGTTCTTGATGTGGAAGGAGCCTCCAATGTCAGGGAAATTGTGTCGAAGCGCGATGATCCGGTTCCATTTTTACAGATGCAGCCGGTTCCAAGAAGATCCGAGGGTTGCCAAGGGTTTGGAGCGTCGCATCCTTTGCTCGTGGTTGTTGCCTGCGATAAATCCAAGATTCCGGGTACGGTGCAGAATGGCAGGGATGGAATTGTCAGAGATCATGCTGAGCCTCAAGCTGAGAATATTCTCGGCGCGGCTACTGCCGTTCGGTTTTACTCGCTAAGGTCTCATACCTATGTCCATGCTCTGAGATTTCGCTCCACTGTCTACATGGTTAGGTGTACTCCTCAAATAGTGGCTGTGGGTCTTGCTATGCAAGTAAGGTTTTGATTCAATTGTTTCTATTCAGTTTACGTTTAGCACTATGCATGGAAATGAGCACCTGAATTTGTTGGGGAAATGGAATTTATGGTAATTTTAGGCACATCCTGGATAGGTTTTTTGCTGTTTCCTTTGACATGTTGGAAACTGAGGTTGGAGGATGATGATGATTGATTTCTTATGTTGCCTAATGGATTATTTGTGTTGCCTAGATATGAATATATCATTTTAATGTAACGTACTGTAATTGATTTTTCAACTGTCAGCTAAAAACATGACTATTTTTTCACTGTTAATGTGCTTGTAGATATACTGTTTTGATGCTCTTACTCTTGAGAGTAAATTCAGTGTCCTCACTCACCCTGTACCTCAGTTGGGAGGCCAAGGGGTTAATATTGGGTATGGTCCCATGGCTTTAGGGCCCCGGTGGTTAGCCTACGCTTCTAACAGTCCTTTGATGTCAACCACAAGCCGGCTAAGTCCTCAGAGTGTGACACCTCCTGCTGTCAGCCCATCGACATCACCCAGCAATGGAAACCTGGTAGCACGGTATGCCCTAGAGTCCAGCAAGCACCTGGCTGCTGGGCTGATCAACCTCAGCGACAAGGGCTACAAAACATTGTCCAAATACTATCAGGATCTTATACCTGATGAGTCCAACTCTCCTGTTTCATCAAACTCAAGCTGGAAAGTTAGTTGGTTTGCATCACCTCCTACTGAGAATGATTCAGCTGGTGTGGTGAGTCTTCTATTGTTAGTGACAACTTGACAAGCTATAATCTGATTTTCTTGTGCAGCGTGCTGACTAGATATTTTCCTTGTAAAGTATATTGGCATCTTATTACAATTTGCATGAGATCATCTATTGGCTCAGCTTAGCCATAGAAGAAGGATTTTCTAAGGTAGTTAATAGTGCTTAGTATTTAATTGAAGTCTGTTCCCTTTACTTCGTCTTGTTTTTATGGTATGGCAGCTGAAAGTAATCATTCTATTCTAGTTTCTTATTGATCTGTATCACTGATCTATTGCAGGTTGTTGTCAAAGATTTTGTTTCTAGAGCTGTTGTGGCACAATTTAGAGCCCATAGTAGTCCAATATCAGCTTTGTGTTTTGACCCAAGTGGCACACTTCTAGTCACTGCATCAATTCATGGAAACAACATTAACATTTTTCGGATTATGCCTTCCTCTTCAAGGAATGGATCAGGTTCTCAAAGCAGTGATTGGAGCTATTCTCATGTGCACCTGTACAAGCTCCACCGTGGCTTGACATCAGCTGTATGCTCCTATTCTTAGTGTTTCTTGAAGGCCTTGATGTAGTATATACTCATGAAGGTTTTACTTGATTGTGTATTTTATGCAGGTAATACAAGATATTTGTTTTAGCCATTCCAGTCAGTGGATTGCCATTATTTCTTCCAAGGGCACTTGTCATATTTTTGTTCTTGCCCCTTTTGGCGGTGAGACAGTTCTTCAGATACATAATACAGAGGGGCCGGCTCTTTTTCCAACTTTGCCACTACCATGGTGGTTCACTCCACTTTTTGTTGTAAACCAGCAACAGTCTTACCTAGCACCCCCACCTCCTGTTGTCCTCTTTGTGGTTGGCAGAATAAAGAATAATAATGCCGGATGGCTCAATATAGTTAGTAATGCTGCATCTTCTGCATCAGGAAAAGTCTCCATTCCTTCTGGTGCTGTTTCTGCTGTCTTTCATAGTTCCATATCTTGTGATGTAGGTGACACATTATCTAAATTTCATGCTCTGGAGCATTTATTGGTTTATACCCCTTCTGGTCATTTAATTCAATATAAACTATTACCATCACTGGGGCCAGAGCCTAGTGGAACTGTTTCAAGAATGGACCTAGTTCCTTCAGCACAGACAGAAGATGATGATTTAAGAGTGAAAGTTGAACCTGTTCAATGGTGGGATGTTTGTAGGAGAAATGATTGGCCAGAAAGAGAGGTGCATGTATTAGTGAATAATCCTGGTGTGCTGGAAGCTGCAGAAATAGTCTTGGAAAGTACAGATTATCATGATAATAGTGTTGGGAACAATAATTCCATTAAACATCAGGAGCGATGTCACTTTTCAAATGCAGAGGTACAAATAAGCTCTGGGAGGATACCAATTTGGCAGAAGTCGAAGGTATTTAATGTGGTTTCTGTTGTTCTGGATACTACTGCTTGTTACCTCTCCCAACATTCTTATTTTCTTTCAACTAAATTCATTTCCCCTCAATACGTAGGTGTCTTTCTCTGTGATGAATCCTTGTGAGACCAAGGAGCTGAACTTATGTGAAGGCAGTTCCAGTGGAGAGATTGAAATTGAGAATATTCCTATTGATGAGATTGAAATAAGACAAAAGGATTTGTTGCCTATCTTTGACCATTTCCATGGAATTGAGGCTACTTGGGTTGACAGGTAATGGTCATCTGCCTTTTCTTTGGTCCATTAGAGAGGTCGTTGTTATAACTGGCCACCCAGATCATTTCTGTTCTAGATATGAGTTTTGCCTTCAATTCAACGAATTGCCATTTGCATTTACGTGGTACCAGTGTGGAGTCTAGATATAGATTGTTTTGTAGAGAGGGTTTAAATTTTTGCTTGCACTAACTACTTTTTTAGTCACTAGTTTTACTTCTTTTGTGTCTATTTAATATGTAAATGATATGGAGCATAAACTTTTGAGGGATGGTATTTACTTATTGTCTTTGGAGGGTTGCTCGATTGCCTTTTTCCTTTTGAGAGAAGTTTAAATATGACAATAAGCCAACTATTTTTTGGTTTTCTTTTATATAAATTTCTGAAGTTTTGGCAGAGGTATTGTACTGGGAAAATGCTCTAGCTCTTCTTCGTCTGATTCCCATGGAGCTGAAGAGTTGTTGTCTAGAGATGCTGTAATTTCCCATTCAAAGTCGAAGATACCTGGCTCAGCTTTGAAGGCAAATACTGGTAAGATAAGCAATTCAAAATTGCATCTTCTATTAGAGTGACCCATGTTAGTTAACTTTTGTTTTTGACCATTCTCTCAGGTGTGTCAGCGTATTTTTCTTCATCAATTGATTTTTCTGGAAGTGAGGTTAATGAAAAGAATGGAGAGGAAGTTGTGTTGGAATCACCTCTTCCAAGCCTTAAAACTGTTAACATGGATGACATTGCAGCAGATGCCTCACATTTTCGTGATAGCATAACTACTATAGCTAAATCAACAAAAGGTAGCATAGCTAATGAGGAGCCAATACATGACTCACCTAACTCTGAGCAATTTTTTCAAGAGGGTTTTTTAAAAGCATCAATTTACTGCCCGGAATCGGTAGAAGTTGTTTCTGATGTGGATTGTAGCAGTCCCTGTGGCAGGGATAAGTATGAGGATGATGGCAACGACGAAGACGATGACTTGCTTGGTGGTGTATTTGACTTTTCTGAGTAAGGTATCAATCTGAAGCCGTTTCCTTTTATTTTTTTAGTTGAATTTTAGTTTAGCAGTTGTTGCTTTTTGCCTCTGTGGTTTGTGGACTTACTTGAAGATGAATATACTACATAAACAGAAGTTATATTGAACAAAAAAATCTTTTATTATCTTACCTGTTTGGTTCATGTTTTACTTTGAATTACTAAGTTTTCTGTATTTGCAGGCTAATGATCGCTTTTCTTCACGCTTGCCTATCCCTTCAAGTTGTTGTAAATTGGTGGTGTAAAGGATTTTTAATTGACATTTTTTTTTTCGATACTTTCATTGAAGGCTTAAACCCACGAAAGGCAAAGAAGTACAACGTAAACAAATGCGGGTGATTTTCTTGCAACAAGCTAAATGCTACTGACCATTGATTGAAGGAGTTTTAAAATTTTTAATGTTTGCTCACAATATTCCTTCCCAGGCGAATGATTTCTCTCGCCCTGTAATTTCGATGTAAATGTTGTAAACTGAAATTGAAATTCAGAATCAATCTAATATATTGATTCTGATACCAAACTATACCTTATGTTCACAATGACATACAATGCCATGGAGATATACCCTCTCTAAAGTGAATTTTTTGTCATGTGATGTTAAGTGTGTGTGATTTCTAACCATTACTTTCTTTGTTGCTTATGTCATGCATGTCTCACCTTAATTAATTGTGAAAGATCACACTTAACTTTGTGTGATAAGAAATTCAATTGAGAGAATTCATTTTCTAGTGACACATAATACACTTGTCTAGAGTTATATCAGCTATATTTTGAAGTTATATCTCTGGTTGCCCACAAGCCACAAAACACTCCCTTCCCCCTTCCTAAAGTTGCAACTCCATACTCTACAATAAAATTAACAAAGTGTTACATGTACACCCAATTTTATACACTCATACATACACTATTAATAATGCACAAACTTTATTCTCACGAGTGCACAAACATTACAAACTTGTAAATGATACTCTCAACTATATTTAATTAAGTGCATAAACATTACATGAGTTAAAACACAAACTTTATGTATATAAGTACGATTTGTATGTATGATGTATGGTTTTTGGTATACGTGTAGTAGAATTCTAAAATTAAATACACCCAATTAGATTCACCTACACCCCCTCACACCTCTATCCCTTCCATTTCCCTTTACTTGTAACTCCCAAATCATAATTGTGAGGTTAATGGCGGCAACATTCCAGAAACCACAGCAAATTTCCCATCATTTTATCTTTCCTGAAAACCAAACCAAGCTTAGGGAGGAGAGGGGGGATAAAATCAAACTAAGTAGCTTGCTACTCTGCTCCCTTTTGTACTCATTCAAGCAGGATTATTTATTTTTCTCATTTCTCGTAACATCCGTATTGGATTAATGAAATATATTCCGTTGGAAAAGAGAAAAATGTGATTGTGTAAGGTATGACAATTTCTCATGAGTTTGTGGCTCAATTGATATAAGTTTTTCTTGTTGATGTCGAAAAACAATTTTTCTTTTTGGTGGGGTGGGGTTAACCACCATAAATGGTACACACTATGATAAGTTATTCAAATCAAGATCAAAATAGTATTCAAATAAACTTCTATTAAGCTTTATCATTTCATAAACTCCATCTAGCAAAGCAAAAATTTGGTTGCTTTGTGGATGTGTTCGATCCTCCACAATGAACTTATGCAATTGGCCTCCCTCTTCAATGAAACTATGTCCAGCTGCCTTTGTAATTTGACTGCCTTTCATCACCTTCCTAAGCTTTGCAACTCCATCCCATTTTCCAGCTGATGCATAAATGTTTGAAAGAATGACATAGTTTCCTGGATTCCAAGGTTCAAGTTTAAACAGTGACTCAGCTGCTATCTCAGCCAGCTCAACATTATTACCATGGAAGCTGCAAGCTCCCAAGAGAGCTCCCCATATTACTGAGTCTGACTTCATGGGCATGCTTTGTATGACTTTGTAAGCTTCTCTTAGTTCCCCGGCGCGGCCTAGGAGATCAACCATGCAGCCATAGTGTTCTAGTTTCGGAGCGATGCGGAACTCTTTTGTCATTGACTTGAAGATTTGCCTGCCTTTGACAACCATGCCGCCGTGGGTGCATGCCAAGAGGAGCCCCACAAATGTCACATCATCAGGTGAAGTTCCTTCTCTGAGCATTTGGTCATAAAGCTCAAGGGCCTTGCAGCATTTTCCATGGACAGCCAAACCCATGATCATTGAATTCCAAGAGCAGAGGTTCCTCAATCTGCCAATCTCACCAAACACCCTCCAAGCAACATCAATCTTGCCACATTTTGCATACATCTCCAACACAGCATTGCTCACATACAGATTCTTAAAGAACCCATTTTGTCTTGCATAGGCTTCAATCCTCTGCCCAATCTCCAATGCCCCAAGGTTAGCACAAGCCGGCAAAATGCTCGCCAAGGTTACTTCATTGGGCTTTACGACACTCTCCCTTTCCATCCTCAGAAACAACCCCAAAGCCTTCTCATACCGTTTGTTCTGCGAGTAACCGGATATCATGGTGGTCCACGACACCACATTCCTAGAAGGCATCATCATAAACAACTCCAACGCTCCCTCCATGTCCCCAAACCTCGCACACCCGGCAATCATGGCATTCCAACACGGCACCCCTCTCACAGGCATTCCATCAAACACCTCGCGTGCCATATCCAATGCACCCAGTTTGGCATACATGTCAAGCAAAGCAGTGGAGGCAAATGCATCAGGTTCAAATCCTGATTTGATGAAATGGGTCTGTAGCATTTGGGCAAGTGAGAGGGAGGAGAGGGAGGTGCAAGCAGAGAAGAGGAAATTGAAGGTGTGTTCATTTGGTTGGTAGCCATGGAAGAGCATTTGGGAATAAAGGGAGAAGCATTGGCGTGGATTTTGTTCATGAGAGGAAGAGGAATAGGCTTGGATGAGCCTGTTGTAGAGGAAGAGGGTGGGCTTGGAGGTTTGGTGTTGGAAGAAGGAACGTGCATAGTGAAGGTTTGGGATTTCTAGAAGCTTCTCAATGAGGATTTTGGTTTGGTCTATGCAGTTTCTAAGAGTGTAGGCATGGATTTGCTTCACTTGGTTCATCGCATCACAGTGAAACAACAGAAACAGCCCCTCCTCAAAAGTAGGAAAACTTTCAACTGTTACCTAGGATCATAGTGACAGGTCCACTTGTCAAAGAGGTTTTTGATGACTCTGACAATGTCACCTCATAGTACCGTCATTTTATGGGTTTATAAGAAATGGGCTTCTTTTTTTATGTATATAAGCCCATTCTTCCAAATGATTCCCGGCCAATAGGCCCAATACCATTTGAATAAAGAGGGGTTTTAACATGTTTGTGGTTTTGGGAGTGAAAAATTCCCAAAATATGGGTTAGAATGAGAAATTACGAAAATATAGGGTAAATTTCTGAAATTGCCACAGGGGGTGGCGATTTCAGAAAATCTGAAAATTAAAAAAAATAAAAATTTCAGATGTCTGAAATCGCCACAGAGGGTGGCGATTTCAGAGTCTGAAATCTCTGAAATCGCCACCCCCTGTGGCGATTTCAGACTAAAAAAAATAAAAATTCAAAAAGTCTGAAATTGCCACAGGGGGTGGCGATTTCAGACTCTGAAATCGCCACCCCCTGCGGCGATTTCAGACTTTAAAAAAATAAAAAATGAAAAAAATTACAATCTCTGAAATCGACACAGTAAGTGGCGATTTCAGAGAATAAAACCGTACATCCGTCATTTTTTTCCTAACACCATACTTTGGGAATATTAAAGTTTTGAAACCATAAAAATGTAAAAAATTCGAATAAAAGAAAATTAGGCCCAATACGCTTCGATTTCATTGGAAACCAATGTTTTCGACATTTAGTCGATTAAACTATAAATCAGTAAAATGAGTTTGTTTGAACATTTTTTTAGATATAATTGTAAATTTAATTAGTTGAACTGTAAATTTAAAAATCAATTTCATTTTTGATTTGGATTTGGATTTGGATTTTAAACCCTTAAAACAACCACGGGTTGGGTTGTTTTTCTAAAAATTTATTGTGTGAACACAAGTTTAACATATCATCAATCTTGAATATACACACAACAAAAGTCGCCGATAATAATATTATGTTAGACGCATGTTTATACAAGAATTTCTTTGTTCCCCTTTGTGAGTTTGTATGCACTTGTATTTATTTTTCTAGCTACAGCCAATTCTCCGCTTTCGAATCTTGTTGGAGTTCGTTGCCAAACAAGATAATTAAAATATTCTATTCCTAGAATGAAGCGACAGGCAAATTAACTTTCTTTTTCTTGCCCATGTTTAAAAGTTCTCTCTTATTAAAGCAAAAACTTTGTGATTTGATGTTTGAACTTGGAGCCAACTATTGCTTTGTTTGCAGTTCTTTTCAATGTCATTAGTCATTACTCATTAGTCAATAATCGTGACATTAAAGACGGACAGGGGAGTGCATTATATTTTATATCAATGGCATGCTTTTTTTCTTCTTTTTTCTTGGTTTACTTTTGGTGGGTGTGTGTGTGTGTGTGTGTGTGTGTGTGTGTGTGTGTGTGTGTGTGTGTTTTATTATCTGAAGTGACTTCTGGTGGCAATGACACGTGAATTCAAACTTGTGATTGGAACACACAATTTTTGTCCTTGGCTTGTAGGCACCAAAAAATTGTTTCTTAATAATGTTATATCCCATCAATCAATATTTTTACATTCTCTTAATTATTTTAATAAGAAAAGTTGTAAAAATAGATATATTTAATATTCTAATAATATTATAAATATCTAATATTTTTTCTTAATAATTGAAAGATATAAGAAAAGTTAACTCTATTTACAGATTCCTAGGCCAATGTTATCTTTCGATCATGCTCTTCCCGTGGCAAAGTGCAGTAATTGCACGAAATCTACCCAATAATGGCAACAAAGTGGGCTCTGTCCCACTCCCACTATCATGGTTTGGTATCAAAACAAGAGGTTTCAGTCCTAGCTAGTACAACAAGGGTGGTCCCTTTGCAAGTGTTACTTCAAAGTCTCCAATTATTAATCAACAATATACAGTACTTGTTCTATTACTTCCAAATCCTTCATTTGTCTTATTGATTGGACATTCTGAGCCTTCTTTGCAGAGATTTTTGTGTGTATTTGAGTAACCATATAACTTTTTTAAAGAGAGATGATATATTTATTTGTTTGACGTAAATTATTGTGTTAATTTATATTTTATTTATTATTAATAGATGCGATTTTATTAGAGTAAGAATTTTATTAATTTAAAATTTTATTTATTGATAAATGATACTTGAATTGGTACAATATTTTATTTATAATGAAGGGATAAAACATAACTCTTTATAAATTATCTTAAATTTAATAATTAAAATAGAATTTAAATTTTATTCACTAATACTCAATCAATCAAATATTATCACATTAATATAAATAGTTCATCTTCTCTCTTATTCTTTCAAAATTCATGCAAATGGAAATCTATAATTGAATGACAGTGTAAAAAAAACTTTGCACAATCTATAAATAAAAATTAAACTCATTAAAATAAGTGTTAATATATTTTTTTAAGTTTTTCCATCATTATAATTATTTATTGATTTAATTGAAATATGCTAATGGTGTCAATAAATTTTATATTATCATCTAATTATACATCAATATATTAGCAAATATGATTGATTATCACACCCTACTTAAAAGGTTTTCTAAATAAAAAATGTGATTAAGCTATTGTATAAAAAATTTATCAGTACATGAAAATTAAACTCTTATTTATTTTTAAAAAAATGAATTATTTTATTTTATTTTATTGAGTAGATATAGAGTATGGTAGAATTTGTAGCAGAATATATCATTAGTAGTATTTGTGATGTTACATTGTTGATGTAAGTGTTGGTGCCCAAACAGACAGCTCGTGCTAACTAAGGCACGCGCCATAACTGCAAGAGTTGTTTCACTGTTCAAAGATTGCCCCCTACAACTTACCTTCTGACACGTGTCCAAATGCACCTCCTGGTAGGAATCGAATATAATGCAGTCACCACAATTTTGTGGAGCAACTAAAAGCTGTAGGGCTTTAGTTTCAGTGGTACCAAGTCTTTTAAAAAGCAAATTCATGGGGATTTTTTTTTTTTAATCAATGGTGGACCTCAACATTTTTGTATGATTATATGAATTGCATGGAGGCAAGATAAAATTATAATATGCTTTGCAATAATTATAAATGTAGTCCTATCATACCATAATATAAAACATTTCATGTAAAAGAAGTCAAGATGTGCTTGTATTTAGCAAGAAAGAGATATTCTCATGTCTTTCTGGAAGAAGAATTTTGAAAGTTGCAAAAGTAGCAAGACCTTTAACAAAGTGGATGTTGATTATGTTGAGAATGGAAACATTCACGTAACCCAGTCATATGCAGATTTTATCTCTAATTACGTTATTTTGTGGGCTCCAAATTTGGCTCATGTATTTTCATAATCAATTGTAAAAATCTGTGCATAACTTGATTACTATGAAATTTTTAAAATTTTGGGTCAAAATATAACATATAACTTGTTATTATGAATTTTCACTTAATCTATTGATGTAGAATTAAAAAGATCTTGTATTCTGAGTCCCTTCCAAAAAAGATTATCCATATCTCATAACGTTAGGTGGATGACGAAGCGCTTCAAATGTCATTCATTATACAAGAATTTTTCGTGAGACAATAACTCTTCCTCCTAATTTTGATTTCAAAGATTGAATTATTGAATAATAATAATATGACTATCAAAATGAGACAATTATATTTACAAAAATACGGAGTCTACTATAATGAACCTACTATAAACTTCAAACTTTTATGAATATGATTATTTTAAGCTTGTTAATTTTAACCGTGACTAGAACATCACTTCTGAATCATTATGTTCGCTAAATCAAGGCTTATATTATATTAAGAGGGAATGCTATTTTGTGTTAAAAAACTTAAAATGCTAGTTTATTCAAAACTAAAACTAAACTATTAAGAGTTTAAGGTGCCCTCAAACTATTGGTTGATGAGGAACCTAATAACAGAAACACAGTATATAGACTGGTTCTCTAGATATATATAAAAAATACACCACCATATCATCAAGTACCAGAAGCAGGGATGTGAGAGTTCGCCAGAGATTTTGAGATTTATTTAATCAAATCTCTCCAAGCATTTCTAGTAGTTGCCTTTTGACAACAAAAAAAAAGAAAACATTATATAAACCGAGTAGCAGAGAAGGAAGAAGAAGAAAAAATTAAACGAATATCTAAGATCATTGTGTAGTGGCTGATCAGAACTTTAGCGAGATATTTTCAACAATGGATGGTTTGATTCAGATGCAGAGACAGCTAGTTGCATATACTTCCTCCTTGTTTCAAGAGGTAAACTAATTAGTTATGCAACTTTGCATATTCCCTACTGTATCAAATTTCAGCTTTGGTGATTGATATCTTTGTTTCTCTTATGTGTAAAAAAGGGGTTCCTAGATGAACAGTTTAGCCAGCTCCAGCAGCTTCAAGATGAAAGCAACCCAGATTTTGTTGTTGAAGTTGTCACTCTCTTCTTTGAGGATGCAGAGAGGCTTCTTAATGAGCTCTCAAAAACACTGTTAAGGCCACACAACAATTTCCCATTTCTTTTTTCTTTTCTGATGACTTAGGACTAAAAATAAGGTATTTTTTTGAGAATATGTTTCTGAACTCCTTATGTTAATGCTGATTTCATGCCAATCAGAAACCAGAAAAGCATTGATTTTAAAAAGGTGGATGCTCATGTTCACCAGTTAAAGGGTAGCAGTTCCAGGTAAAATTCTTCATCACTAGTTCCTCCATATCTGGAAAAAAATCATCAAGTAGTGTTAGTGGACTACTGTGAATTGCGGTTGCAGATGCAGCTGCAGATGCAGTTGCGTTGCCATTACTGCAATTGTGAAAAGAAGTCCTAATGGACTACCAATATAGCCACATTTGCTTCTGCGATGCGGTTACAATATTGCGGCCGCAATTGTGATCGCAGATCACAATTTAGAACCATTTAACATTTAAATTTTTTGGTCACCTCACTTAGAAGGAAGCAAACAAGAGCAAAGATTTGAGTCTATCTTTTGTTGTTCTTAAAACAAGAAAGCCTAATAAAGGACAAATATCCCTCCTTATCTCTACTGTGTGCTGTTTATACTACAATTCTACAAGTAGCATAATTTTGATAAGGTTGATTTGGTTATTATTGGGAAAAATACAGCATTGGAGCGCAGAGAGTTCAGAAAGTCTGCGTTGCCTTCAGAAACTTTTGTGAGGAGCAGAATGTTGAAGGGTAAGCTTCCTAAAAATTCAATACTATATAAAAAGATTTTATATATTATGGTTATGAATCTTTTCAAGATATTATACATATATGTATGTATGTATATATGGTTTGAGATTACTCAAAACTGATAAGAAAAATGGCTTGGTGTTCAGGTGCCTTCAAAGCTTACAAGAGATAAAACAGGAGTATTCATTGGTGAAAAGCAAACTTGAAACTCTCTTCATGGTAAGGGGGATGAAGGTCCTGTCTTGAGTTCTTGATCAATGTATTAACTTAAATCACGAGAAAATGATTTTAAATCCTTGTAAAGTTGTCCGAAAAATTTCTTCACTCCCCCCCCCCCAATATTTAATGTGTTCTAGGAACACTATCAATTATTGATTATTTGTTTATTATAGATTTTTAAATACTATAAGTTGAAATAATGGATAATAATATTGATAAATCACATATTAAATGTATTATATAAACATACAAAAATTTCTCCACTTATTTTTCCACTAATCGTATTGTAGATGGGGCAGCAGCTTTTTGCCGCGGGGGGTTCCAGTTTCTAAGCAGTGGCTAGTGAAGGATAGGGGCAAAGATGTTTGCTGCAATTTGCAATACCAAGAAATTAGCATCAATCTTGTCCAATTTGCATATAAAGCAACCACTTCTCTGTTGTAATTTTTTCTTTTGTTTATGATTTTGTTCAGTCTAGCTTGATTGTTGTTGAATTGGATTTACTATCATGTAAGCCAGAGATTGATCCATTAGTCCCTAAGGAAAATGAATAACCCCTGTATCTTTGAATAATAGAAGCTGCGTTGTAATATTAGTTGTCTTTTCTCTCTGCCAACGAAGCAAAAGAAATGGCACTATTAAACAGTACCTTAGAAGGATACATGCATCACCACCACATAGATTAATTGACTAATTGTTTCAAATCTTTGAAGAACTTATAATAGGGTGACAATAAACTTTGGAGAACTAAAATAAAGTTTATATTTGTGTCTTTAACTTAAATAAATAAATGTTTTTATTGCCTTAAGGCGCCAAACTTGATTGCTTCATCCATGAGGATGCTTTCATGGACAAGATATAATATTCTCGTGCATAGTCATGATCCTTATCTTACCCATCCTAGCGTTGGGGTAAGAGATTTTAAATTTTGTAACGTGCAAAACATGTGGTTATCCCTCCAACTCAAATTGCAAACTCCTAAGATCAATCAATTATATTCCACCGGCCATGGCCATCTGCTCGTAGAATCTAGTCCAATGTAGCAAGTTCAAAAAACCATCACAAACAATTTGTCAGCAATAATATTACCCATGGAAGCAAAGAAAAAAAGAAAAAAGTTATGTGTACAATAAAATAGGTGTCAACGTATAATCAATGTATTATTATACGTAAAAATATTCATAATTAATGGCCAAGTGAGCAGCAATTATTTTTATTAATAATGGGTTAATGTACATTTAAAATAGTGATGATTATACATTGATATAATATTTGATGTACACGTAACATCACTCAAAGAAACTCTAACCTTATAAAAAACATATGTATTCTTATAGTGTCATATTAAATATATTTTTAATTAAATATAAAAAGATATTTTTTTATTTTAAAAGAACACATTACTTAAAATTAAAATATATTTTTTTTATATAATCAAAAGTGTATATAATGTAGCACTTTATTAACATCCAAATTTTTGCATTGATGATGTTTTGTTTTCAACTCCTCGTGGCGTGGGGCAGCACTATTTTTTTTTTCGCTATTGTTCTGTTGGTCTGAGAAATACAAGTATATGTGCTACATTCAATGAATTGGGTTGTGCATTTCGAGGTCAACTTCTTCCATATAGGTAAGGTGTCTCCCCTGGTCTCAAGCTAGTTTTCTGACAAGATCTCAAAAGCAAGCAGTAATACAGATCTCTTATTTTTGCCCCCTTGTTAGTTACAAAGACCATACTATCACATTAAGCAACATGTCTTCTTTGCGAAATACTTTCGTTGTATATTTATATATATGTTACGAGTTTCATGCAGAAAAAATAAGATAACTCAAAGTGATATTTAAGTCATGAAATTTTTACATTTAATGAATTCACATTTTACGTTGTGTTCTCATGATAAAGTTTGAGTCATAATAATTAATGTTGTCGTCGAGGGATTAGGCCCAATAAAAAGTTACTTATATGTTGGATTAAAGTTGATAATAGACCTTATTGTTGAATTGAATAAACTTAATATAGTATTTAAGTCATAAAGTTCTCTCATCTAATAGACTAATTTTTTGAGTTGAACTCTCTTATAAATTTCAATCATAACAATTGAAGATATATCAATTTAGTCATAAGCAACCTATACAATTCAATAGAAGGAAGGAAGTACATGTTAATCATAGTCATAAATGTTGGCTCACCTAGGTAAACCTCTAAATCAGCTTTTCCTGATCTAAGAATAAGGTATGTTTAAGGTTCTCTCTGCTTACAAAGCAGCTAGCATCTTCTATCTATCCAATAACTTCCGGAAAGGGAAAAAATAATAATAATAAAATTGAAGGAGTATTAATATGCATATGGATCTAGTGTATACTCATTCTCAAAACATGAATCAAAAAAAATGTTTTATATTTATATGGATGAAAAAATTAAAATCGTCATTGGTTAGGGCGATTTCAAAATTTTGGAAATGGCGATTTCAACACCTGTATTTTTTTTAATTTTAAAAATGGTGCTGAAATCACCATTGCTTGTGATGGCTTTAGTACCGTCGTTTTTTTTTAAAATGACCGTGAAATAGTCATAGGGAGTGACGATTTCTGTACCATCGCTCATACATTTATAAAAGATTTACCAAAAGCCTCTCACCGTACATATGTTTACTTTGAAAGCATATTTGTGTAATTTTCTCAATGAATGAACCACTTTATTGCCTTGCCTTGTCACACAATGTAAGATGCTGCCATATCCCTCTTGATATCATAAAATGTTGGCAATTTGTCTCCATTATGATATCATAATACGCAGTTCTCTTTTGTAAATACTATACTAGATTGTTCATGACTCAGCTACGGTTGATTCCAGTTTTTTCAGCAATGTCTATGAGAATAAGTTTTTTATTTGATTTCTTAAATCTAAAACATAATAATGAAACTTGCCATCCAAAAGCCTATGGGCTATGGCATCAAGTCATGATTAAACAATTGGACTACGATTAATTTCTGTTTTCATTTTTTATTTTTTCAAAATTCTGTGGATGAAATGGCGATGTGAAATATTGACAACAGTTTTCAAGTTTAACCCTCATTTTGTAACTAAGATGATAAGCATGCAAATAAAGAATCTCACGAGATTAAAAAAAAAGATCCTTTGGTGAGTGGATTAATTTAAGTTAGGGAAAGATCAAGAGAGTATTATTATAATTTTGAGGTTTGGATATGAAACAATTAAATATTGCTTGGAAAATGTCTTTTAGACATTAGCAAAGACGTTACAGCTGGGAAGATTCCACTTTCAAGTTGTTTCACCAATTTTTATTTCTTTCAGATCACACCAAATGCCTTGTTCCGCATTCTTCATGTCCTAAACTTATTACAAGATGTCAAGATCAATATGATTCGGTGCATGCATTAAGATCAATACGAAGTCCTACGCACATTTTCTATTTTAAGAAAACAATAAAATAAGAGAAAATTACATTTAAATTAAATTATGTCGTAACAGGAACGAATTCTACATCGAGGGAGATGACATCATTCCCATGATAACCCCCCCATCTTATTCTCTTACTATTAAAAGCTTCCGATGACTATAAACTACCTATATATTGTTACCTACTAATATATATTCATGCTAATTAGTTTGAATAATATGCTATTGCATCAAATTTTCCATCGCTTCCACTAATTACTTAAATTTGTCTTGAGTACCGGCAACAATGACAAGCTGTGCAGCGTATTGGAATGTAATCACATGTGAAGTGTTGGATTTAAAGGGTGACAATGTGTTTCAATCTTAGTTTTTGGTTTGGCCAAAATGATAAATCTCACATTATTTAGAGTTGGCTTAAGTTATGTCTTTATATATAGACTTGTTTTTAAATTAATGCTTGCAGTATTTGATTGGCAATGTAGAAACGAGTCATTCTATATCACACACACGTTTTCCCATCACACCCCATATACCTTATTTTGTTTTTGGCCCTCATTTTGTGACAGTTGGGCCTCCTATCTTGTCACATAGTCATTCGGCTCATGAGTTTTTATTAAGCAACATTTGCATTATATATTTAGTACACCAAATGTCAAGACACGCATCACTTACCAACTCTTCCACTCAAGTTGTACCCTTCTCTTCTTCTTCCTCGATTTACAATTATTCTACTGTAGCAACAACTATTGTTCACATTAATTTTTCTTTCTCTGTTTTTGGCGAGCTCCGCAAGGTCACTCCCTCAACCTCAATTGTTCTTCCCAAATTGGAACAAAATCAGCTTCTTAATGTTGCTAAGAACTACGTGTAGACGAGTTTTTGAGGAACCGACATCTAATCCTATAAAAAATCTTATTAAGGCCTTTCTGCCAAACTTAAGCTTTGGGTAGGACAAACATAAGCACTTATGTAAGGATAGTACACTTACACAATTTGTAATATAATCATTTTATCTCTTCAGTGTCTTCCATTTTGTTACTAATTTACGGTTAGGACTTTTGCATTCCTAATAGCATCCCTAATAATCGTGTTCTCATTTTAACCCTTGTTAATTGGCTAAAATACTCTATCATCCACGCTATTTTCACTGCATGAAGACTTGCAGTGGCCTAGGCTTAAGTGATTGGTTCAATTTAGGTCATGCGGAACCAGAATCACTTGATCAAGGATTTTGCCCAAACATGTCTCCTCTAAAGACATATATAAACAGATCAGACTTGTTGAACCAAAAAATGGATTATAGATTCATGAAGAGCAATGGTACACTGTTGCTCTAATAAAAGCCAATTTTACTCCTAAAACTAAAAAAGCAAAAAATTTAAAAGCTATTCATTGATTGATTGCTCATGTCATTTTTTCAAATTAATTAGGTTTATAAAAATTGTAGACATTCTAGAAGTATCTAATGCATTACATGTGTCATCATCGAACTAACACGTATCCTATATTAATTACATCTAACCTATAATAAAATACTCCTAGAACATTCCCTCATACGTCATACACACACAGTGGAATGAGATTAATCAGGATTTTTTACCTTTATATGGTTTCAAAACAAAGTAAATCCAGATGTGTGGGGGGAGGGGAAAAATTTATGAAAATATGGTTTTGGGTTTTGAATTCGCCACCCCTTTTGACAAATTCAGAAGTGTGATTTTATTTTTTTTTTAGTACCGGGTTCTGAATTCGCCACCCCTGTGGCAAATTCAGAACCCGATATATTTTTTTTTTTTACTGATAGGGTCTGAATTCGCCAAATGATGTGGCAAATTCAAACCCTGAATTCTCCATACCCTAACCATAACTCTAACCATAACCCTAACCCTAACCTTAACATTAACCCTAACCCTAATCTTAACCATAACCCTAACCCTAACCCTACTCCTAACCCTAACATTAACCATAACCCTAACCCTAACATAACCCTAACCCTAAATCCTAAACCATAGTCATAACCCTAACATTAACCATACCCTTAACCCTAACATAACCATAACCCTAACCCTAACCTTGACCACAACCCTAACCCTAATATAACCTAACCCTAACCCTAACCCTATCCTAATATAACCCTAACACTAACACTAGCCCTAATATTAACCTTAACCCTAACCCTAACCCTAACCCTAACCCTAACCCTAAACCCTAAAATCTAACCCTAACACTAACCATAACCATAACCATAATCCTAACTCTACCATAACCATAACCCTAAATATTGTGTGACAAATTCAGGGTCTGAATTCAAGATATTAGGGTTATGGTTATGGTTATGGTTAGGGTTAAGGTTAAGGTTAGGGTATGTTTAGAGATGTTTTAATTTTTGGAATTATCTATCATCTCAATAAAGTTGTAACAAACATTTTAAAAAAATTGAATTATAGATATTTAACTGAAATTATCAAAGATACCGCCAAAGTTTTAAAAAAAATAGAATATCATAATATCTTCCAATATTGTTAAATGATATAGTATTAAATATCTTTAAAATTTGTATAGACTAATATCTTCCAATATCTTTAAATGATATAGTACACTAACCGATTTTGTTATAAACAACTTTCCCATCTCATTAAAAAAATATAGACTAAAGTTTTATTCAAAACTGAATTTATAAGTAAAAAATTTGCAAAAAAAAAAGAAGAAGTAAAATTTGAATTGTTTTGGGGAATATAATTTATTTGAAAATGAAAAATGTTATTTACAACTCTTTCATCATTATTCAACTCACATTTGTATTTATTTATATTTTTTTAAGGTTATTTATTTGTATTTTTTAAAATTATTTACAAATTGTTTGCTTTTAACTTGAAAACACTACTTTTCATTGCAAAAATATAAATACATATCTTAAATAATATGTTTTATTTTTTATTTTAAAATTATAAGAGTCATTATTTTCGCAATTTTACAAAATACAACAATAATAATATAATAATAACATAATATTAATAATATGATAACAACAATAATAATATAATATTAATAATAACAATAATAATAATAATGATAAAAAAAAGTGAACATAAACCTGATTATTCTCGAGGATTTGTTCTGAAATGTGTAGCAACGGATTTACAGTATCATCTTCTTTCCGTCTCACCATCGTAATACTACTTTTTCCCACCTAAATACAAAGACATCTTTTTTTATTATAACTAATTTAAAACGAAAAAATTTACAATTTAAATACAACAAATTAAACACTGCTGTATAACTACTTATAACTAAAATAGAAAAAAAATTTATTTATTTCTACCATAAAAAATATAAGAATTTACTAAATTAAAGTGCTTGGAAAAAATTTAAGAATAGTAAACCCAAAATAATATAACCAATAAATGAACTTACAAAAAAATTTGAGCAAAGTAAAAGAGACAGTTAGGAGGTTTTTTTTACCTTTTATGGCCTGAAAATAAAATGAAAGAGGGAGTTAGGAGAGGAGGGGAAACAGAATTCACAGGGAAGGAGGGAGGATTGTTAGAAAAAAAATTTCAAAGTGAAAGAAAGAGGAAGGTGAAAAAGAGGAAGGTGAAAGGGAAGTGAGGTGAGGGAGTGTGGGGGGACCAGGGTCGGATTTAAAGAGCTCCCCCTCCCCCGAATTTCCCTCGGTCAAAGGCGCCCACCTCTGCACCAATTAGAGCGCTGCAGCCTTCCTGAAAACGCCATGGAAGCAGGCAAGTTCAGGGCCCTGTCCGCATATTCCCGTGCGGTGCCACCTGCCCCCTATGCCGCTGCCATCTGAATTCGCCCAGGGTAGTGGCAAATTCGGGAACCAACTTTTTCAGTTTCCCATGCCCAGCAGACCTACCCCTGCACTTGCAGACCTGTCCCCGTCAACGGACTGAATTTGACGGGTTCCATGGCGAATTCAGGTCTTTTCTTCTTTTTTTTTAATTTTCAAAAATTTTGAATCCGACCTAGACAGTGGCGAATTCAGAATTGCCCCCCATACATTCGTAATTTTCTATTTTAACCCATATTTTGAGATTTTTCTACCTCTAAAATCACACATCTGTCATTAACCCGCTTTACTCATGGCGAAACCCAAAATAACCCACGAAAAGGGCATTCGGGTTAGGGCCCAAAATTTGAATTTAAATTCAAAGAAGCGAAAACAAAACATTGACATCCACACTGAACGGCGCAGACAAGTTTCACAGAAGAAACAAGGTTCCATTTCCACCACCAAACCTAAACCCTAAATCCTCTAATCTTCTCGGACAGGTATGGCCAAAAAGAAGCTGACCCACCAATCCAAACAAGAAGAAACCCATCCCCAACCCACCAAACCCCAGCAACACTTGGCTCCCTCACAACCCTTCACTATGGACAACAACTCAGAGAAGCTTCAAAGCCTCAAGAACCTCAACTCCATGCTCCTCAAGGAGACCTCGCAGCGCAGGCAACAGGTCGAATCCCTCGTTGAGGCCAAGGAGTCCTTGGAATCTATGGTCTCTGCGGCCTCGGACGACAATGTCGTTTTGGAGATCGAGAAGGCCGTCACCCTCGTCGTCGTCGAGGCCCACGTCAGGGAAATGGGGCTCCGATTTGAGGGATTGGAGCGCGCCGCCAAGCAGAGTGGGTCCCGGGTTGGGCTTCTCGAAGAGGAGAGGGACCGATTGAAACGCGATTTGGATGCCGCGGTTGAGGATGCGAATGAGCTTAAGGTGAAGGTTGTCGAGAAGGAGAGAATGGAGAGGGAGATTAGGGAGGAGGTGCAGAAATTGAGGCTGGAACGCGAGAAGTTGTTGGAGGAAGTTTCTGTGAATGAGAGGGCGATTGAAGAAGCGGTGGTGGAGAGGGATTTTGCTCTGAGGGACTCTGCTGAGACGGCGAGGGTGATTGATGAGCTGAGGGGGGAGATTGAGGTTGTTACGAGGGAGAAAAGTGAGATTTTGGAGCAGAAGAATGGGCACGAAGTTAAAATCGCTGGCTTGGAATTGGAGTTGAAGGAGCTCGATGAGTCTTTGTGTGATTCGCGCAAGGAGGCGGCAGCGATGAGGGAGGAGGTTTTTCGCTTGGAGGGGACTCTTGGCTTGGCTGCTGAGAAGGAAGAGGCGATGGTGTTGGAGAAGGAGGAGATGGAAAAAAGTGTTGAGATGTTGAGGGAGGGAAGAGATGGTCTTCAGAAGGCTCTGGGTGTGGTTCAGAGAGAATTGGAAGATAAGCGGCGTGAGATCGATGAAAGGGTTCGGGAGAAGAACGAGATTGAGCTTGTGAAAGTTGAGCACGAGGGTGAAATTGTTGAGCTGCAAAGAGAATTGGATGCACTGAGGGATGTTGTGCATAAGTTGAAAGAGTCCTGCAGAGATTTCCAAGAGAAGAATAAGCATTTGGTTTCTGAAGTCGACAATTACAGGAAATCCATTCAGGAAGTGATTCTTGATAAGGATAACATCAGAAAGGGATTTGATGAGGAGAAAGACAAAGCAAAGAGCTTGGCATTGCTAGTTGCCGGAATGGAGGATAAAATCAAGAAAATGGCAATCGAGTTAGAACAGGTGAGAAGCAATCGGGAGAAGCTAGTTGAGAAAAATGAGATTATGGAAAGCAGTGTGGGAAATTTGATGAATGAAAAGGATGCACTGCAGCGTAGCCTTCTGGAGGCGCAACAAGAGTCGGAAAACTTGAGAGCTAAGGTTGAGTTTTCCTGCAATAATTCAAGCCGGGCACTGGCATTGTTGATGAGTACTGCTACACTTGTGTCTCAGAACAATGACAGCATGGGGGAAGCGCTATCCGATAAGCCAGAGGTTGAGGAAGAAGTTCAGCCTTATGCTGAACAACTGGGTGCAATCAAGAATGCATTCAGGGGCAAGAATAAGATGGTGGCTGATATGAAGAAACAACTTGAGTTGATGCAGAACTCTGTGGCCTCAGCAAATAAAATGAAAAGCTTCTGGACCGTCATATCCTCTGCAACTACAATTTTGGCTGCGGCATTAGCTGTGTATGTTGTTAAAGGTTAATGAATGTTTTTGTCTTTGTTCCTTCCCAGACATGTTGGTTTGGTAGAAGGACTGTAGTAACTATTAGTTGAGCTATCTTGATCTCTTATCATGAAATGAGCATTATTTTGTTGTTAGTTAACATCTCTGCTATTCCAAAACCAGTAAGAAATGAGAATGCATACTTGGCCAACATATATCGTCCGTCACTTCTATTAAATAAATGCAGTTATCAGGAAAATTCTGAATAAGCCTGGTTCGTGGTTCTTACAGTTGGTTACATGCTCTTCTCTATAGCTGTTATCTTGATTGTATCTTTTCTGCTGTTTTTTTCCTTTTGTTTTTGTCCTGCTTGTTTCATTTTTATGTAACAGTAGCAGTATATGATTCGAACGGAATTAGAGAGAACTTGTGCTGTAGGAAATCCTCGTGTTCTGTTAATATAGATTTACAGTAAACTTGCTGAGAAAAAACTTAGAATTTAGGAGGTGAATCTAACTGCTTAATCCCAATTGCATGCTTTTGTTTTCATCATTTATGTAGTATTTGAATTGACTAAACGGGCATCTGCAGTTTTAATGTTGTACATAATGAGTGAACAAAAGATGAAACATTTTAGTGCCAATTAGCATGGATACACCCAAGTTACATGTGCATAATTATCATAGGAGGGTTCATATGAAGGCCCCAGATGACACATGACCCAAGAACTGCTGTTTCAATTACCCCACCCCACCCCACCCCCACCACTTGAAGCTTTCCAGTTCCACTCGTGCTGGTGCCTGTGCCCTATGATTGATGTGGGGCACTGGCTTAGAAGAAAGTGGAGGAAAGAGGGTATGAATGAGTGTGCCTTAATAGCAACTCGTTCATCGGCTTTTTCTATTCCAAGCTAGACAATTCGGAGTATCTTATGCCATCAACGATACGCTTTCCAAACTAGTCATTGCCTTTTAATCAAATATAGGCATTTCATTTGAACCAAAGTTTGAGACTATTTGTCTTCGACTGGTGGCCAAAAAACCTGTGGTACACAATATTTCACAGATATTAATTTTGCTCGCGATTTTTGCCCGTTCATCTTTCAATCACTCTCATTAGTGAACAATGATTCACAAACACATTGGAAAAAGATTCAATATAAACAGAAGCAAACATAATACTAATACAAGCCTTGATATTACACTGAAAATATATATATATATATATAAAAAATATATTCCATTTACATTGCCAAAGACTGTCTATCGTAGAACAAGACAACTCATAATAAGCTGAATAGTCGTAACAAACTTAGATGAATAATCATGACGTATAATCATAGAGCACCATAATATTGTGTGATACTTTCCCTATCCGTGTTCCAAAATTAGCTATATATAACATATATAGAAGACGAGCGCCATCGATTAGCAATCAAGGTCACATGCCCACAGTCCTATCTTCCTGTCCTTGGCTGGATCTCAGACAGGGTAATCTTAAGTTTAACGGTTCAATAGACATAGTCATAGCTCCCTTTGTCCTAAAAACTACCTATCCACATCACCTAAGCCATGATGATGCGCACCGGAAAACTTCACGCAGCTACATGCTGGCTACACCAATGCTACAACACATTTAATACCATAGAAGTACCAAATCACGGGAGCAGCAGGGTCCTATATTATATAGAATAGAAACACAATCAATTAACAAAAGTTAAGTGCCATACCTATTTATGCCTACACAATCTTCTAAGCTGCCCTTGTGAATGGGAAAAAAGTTAGGCCTGTGATGAGTTAGAGCTCACAAAATCTTTTATCTCATCCATCACAGTAGAGAAGTGCTCGTTATTTGGCAACAGGTAGAACCCTATTGTTGCCTGCTCCAGGAACAGTAATTTCGTATTTTGGCCAGCCTTCTCGAGCCCTTTTGCATAAGCTACCTGCCAGTCCTGAACAAGGTCTAAACCGGCTACCACTATGAGGCTCTTGGGAAAGGGAACCCCTTCAAGATTTCTTCCCTTGGGACCGAATGGGTTACATGCCTGATGGTCTCTATTTTCCCCTTCTGGAAGAAAAGCTCGCCAATACCAGTCTCTATCTTTAACTCTAACAAAATATTTCCCATCAAGGCGCTTCTCGGACTCAGTTCTTTCTTCCCCACCAAACAATGGGTTCAGCAGTATATTCCCCATTACTTCAATTCCAGATTCTACTGCTCTCAGGGCAACATGATGCACAATATTGCCACCTGAGCTGTCGCCAGCCAAGTATATGTGAACTTTCTTGTCCTTCCTACTCTGTAGCCATGACCTAGAACAGATCCATTTAAGAGCCATCCACCCATCATCATATGCACAAGGAAACCTGTTTTCAGGCGCTCGTCTATAATTCACCGACACCACAACAGCATTACAAATGCCTACCAGCCGACGGCATAGAGTATCATATATAGCACTATTAGCCGAAGAGTGTGCAAAGCTTCCGCCATGGAAAAATAAGATAACAGGAACAACCTCAGAGGCTACCGGCTTCTCAAGGTCCACAATACTCACATTTTGTTCTCCCTCAGCGGGCCGATAAATCCGACTGAGGAGATTAGTTCCTTGATCAACAATAACATCAAAAGAGAACACTCCATCCACAGGGTTGGCATTGGGAGGAACTTTCCTATCAAGGAACTCAGCTAAATCCCGGTTAAAAGTTCCATCAGGGCGGCGAAGAAGATTATATGCCAACTTAAAATTTGAGATGAGAACCCACATATTCAGTGGAACCACCATCTACATCAAATAAGGGGGAAAATGGTCTGGATCAGATAACAGCTATAAGAGGACAAAACAAATCCATAAATGCAAATAAATGAAAGCTTTTGGCAAAGCACAAGCTACAAACCCCCACCCCCCCTAAAAACAAACTTGATAAACTGAGCAACTGAAACTGCAACCCAAAAGGGGGGAACTGCCAAAGTCAGCACACAGCACATAAGTGACAAAACCCTAACCTCAAAAACACAAAAAAAAAATAAAATTCAAGGGTAAACAAGGATAACGCTATTCACAGATTTGACAAATATAAGTGATTATTTTATTCAAGAATTTCACAAATTAAAAAAAATCATAAAAAAAAATAATCATAAGCCTATAAGGTAACATTTAATATAAATAAACCAGCTGTATCATCATCATCATCATCATAGCAGCATAGTACCACATTAACGTTCAATATTACAATAGAGTGCAGGTTATTAAGTAAGACTTTCTATTTTCAAACCACAAAACAAGCTCAGATTCTCAAAACAACGAGAAACCGCGACAATCTGAAAATAACTTCGAGAAAAAGTAAATAAAAAGTAACAGGAAACAAAAGGGGGAAAAGGAGAAGAAAACTTAAAAAAAAAAAAAAAGAAAGAAAAAGAAAAAACCTTGGACTCGTTGAGATTGACTTGGTTACTACCAGCCATCGGAACTAGCAGATCGTGGAAAGAGGGAAGAAGGCGCTTCTTCACATATCCAATTTCGAATGAGAACAAAACGAAAGCCCCCTAATCTGCTGGAGATCGCCCACTGAGCGAGCTTGATAAATGTGGAACTTTACTGCCACACAAAAGAAAACAGAGGAGAGTGGGGTGCCAGTGGACGAGGTGAACGATAAGGAGTACGTACCGCGCACTTTAGCAAAACGGTTAGTGGAGAATGCTAACGTGCAACTCAAGTGTAGTGATGGACAGCCATAACGCGACAAAACGATTAGCCCAAAGTATACTGTTCGGTGGGGCCCAGACATGAATGAATTCGCTATTATTTTTTTTATTTTTATTTTTATTTTTTATTTTATTTTTTTATTTTTTATTTTTGGTTTTGTGTTGATGGCATTTACTCTTGTTGACATTGTTTTATTTGATAAGGGGAGAAGTGGAGAAAAAATGAAAGGAGGAACGGCCCAACGGGAACGGAGGAGACAAAAATGCTTTCCGTTCATACGGAATGCCACGTGTGCCACACGACACGCACCAACAACCCCTTGTTGTTGCGTGAACAGAAAAGTATATATTCCCACTTGCTCAATTTGAGGCACTTGATAGCGTTTCAATCAGCTTCAACGTCACAATAAAACTGCACAGTTCTTATGGTGATGGTTTGAAATGTGTCACATGGTTAGAAACTAATTTTTTTAAAATAAAAACTGTTATAGTAAATTGATTCAATTTTTTTTTTTAAATGAACTTTTGTTTTCAAATTATGAGTTTGTAAGCTTAAAATAAAGTTTGTGAAAAAGACCTATAAAGGGTGAACAGTCACAATACAAGGGAAGCTCCCAAGAGATGATCCAAGTCAAGCTCCAATTCAAAATAGCATAGCACAAAAGGACACCCGGGTGATTAACAATGTCATAGGTTCAAGGTTTTATATGGTTTCAACTTGGGTTTTTCAAGGTAAAGAGAAAGCTCAGTTCAAAGGTTGAAGGGGGAGTATTCAGAGAGGTTTGGGTGAGGTCAAGGAGTTGGGGTGAGGTGCTAGGTTGTGACTTTTTGCTGTTGAAATTAGGGCTTAAGGGAAGATGGAGGAGAAAAGGGAGTGGTGAGCTGTTTTCTTGAGACACACCCATCGCCTTTTCTTAGCCTTGCTTTTCCCTTTCTTGCTAGTAAAATCAGCTGAAGTCCTTAATTTACAAAGTCTTTTTTTGACAACTCTCTCGGGCAGATTTGGTTTAGTTATCGGAAAAATTAAGTTTAAAATAATTAAATTTGTAATATTATTTTTAAAGGAATTAAGTTTTGAAGAATTAATTTTTATTTGATTTGAATATTTTAAAATTAAGTTTAAAAAAATTATCTTTTTTAAGATGAGATAAAGCAAAAATACTTTTAGAGATAAAATTATCAAAAAATACATAATATAACTTTAAGATAAATTAATATAATTTGAGTTAATATTTTAAAAAGTTAAAAATGTAATATCTCATTTTCAATTTCAAAATTAAATTAAAAAGTAAGTTTATTTTTCTTTTGCTAAACTTAAGTTTAAATTGTTCCAAACTTAAGTTTAATGAATTAAAAAATAACCCAATAAAATGATTTATTATTTAAAGTTATTTTTAATTTGTAAGTTGAGTACTCAAACTCAAAACTAGGGGTGTCAAACGGGTCGGGCCGGCCCGTTTAGGCCCGACCCGCTAAGGCTTGATCCGTTTTGGCCTGCGCTCCTAAACGGGTCAGCCCGCTAGCCCGTTTATTTTTTGTAAAAAAAAATTTGTCTATTTTTTTATGATTTAAATACAAAGTTGTGAATAAATATGCGCGGTCATTTTTAACTATTTTTTATCGTCTATCTATTAATTAATCAGAAAGAAATAGTTTAAATGGTTGATTGCGATATTATATTATCTTTTTTGTTCCTTCGACTATCTTGCTTGAAAGATATCAAATGCTTTCAAATGTTATTTGAAATCGATTCATAAATTAATACAACTTTCATTAATTAAATGACGACATATAACATTAATGTGAGTACTGTTATGTTATTGATCAAAAACACAATTGGAACTCTTTCTCGTAAATTAATCAATAATAAACAAGGTTTGAAAGTATATATCAACTTGTAGGGTGTAGACACTCATTGAGGAATAGAATGCAAAATTTATCAATATCTATGTCATAGCACTTCAGCTGTATAACAATATAAATATAATTAAGTAGTTAAGCATAACAAATAGTTAAACATGCTCAATTATAATTAAACTCTTAAGCTCCAAAATAAAATTTAGAGTCCAAAATGAAACTTTTAAAATTTTGATTTTTTTATAAATAAATAAAAAACACGAGCTTACGGGCTAGCCCGCGGCCCTTAACGGGTCGGGCCAATTTTTTTTTCAAATTTTCACCAGTCTATTTTTTGCATGTAAAACCCGTTCATTTAATCGGGTAAACGGGTCAGGCTCATTTTGACAGCCCTACTCAAAACTAATCAAGCACTCAGTATTGGTAGGATTTTGTGGGAGACGTTCCATTGTGCTAAGCCTTATGCTGTTGGAACTTGTTTGTCTCAAGATTTCATTGTCCCTCAGGTATTACTCAAGAGGTTAAGGTCATGACCCAAAGCCTTCCCAGGACCAAATACCTAAGTGATTCCTTTACCTCTACTTATGATTCACAAAATCTTTTTCACATTATAAGAATGCAATATTTTTATGTTTAGTTTAAGGTTTTAAAAAATATTTATAGATAATTTGTATTTTTTATAATAAAAATTATCTCATTTTTATTCTCATCTCTCTAATGTGATTGTTGAATTTCCATGAGACACATGAAAATACCAAATTGCCCCCAAACCTTATATCCTAAGTCAACATCACCCATTGGCCAACCATCGTCTGTGAACCACCGTCAGGAGGCGCCAAACCACTATAGAACGACGACGGACCACTACTTACATATATCATTTTGTCATGGGTATTTTTGTAAAAATATATTGTAATCTCATAAATGTTACTAAGAGTTCAATTTGCATTCAAACACTTTTAAAATATATTTCTAAGAAAGATTTTCCTATAAATAACATTTGTAGTAATAGTTTTCCCGGGAATAATAAAGATTCGGGGAACCACACGCCCCAAAAGGATTTTATAGCAATGACATCCCTACATCCCTTTCTTTGGGGCACATGGCTAGGTCATGCTTTACTTGTTAATGACCACTAATCATTATTAATCCCTTAATAAACTAATCATAATATTTGGTATTGAATCATAGAGTTTAACGCATAATATGAGTACTGATACCATGACCTAAATTGTTACTTGTTAAATGCATTGCAAATTATTCTTATTTTAATTTTTTTAATTTAATTTTTTTAATTTATTAACAAATCATTTGATGACACGTGGACAAAGTATCAATACCTATATAATTGGATAAGTACCGAAAGAGAGACCTTAATTTAATGTATTCAAAATTTGAAAGTTGAAGTTTTGTTTTCTTAATACTTTACCAAGTGTTGTGCAATAATTTTTTTTTAAATAGATCATCTCACATAAAAATTTACAAATGACATTATTATGTATACATCTTCACCATTTTTTTTTTACTTTTTACTTGTTTTAACTAAGGTATGCACATGACATTGTCATAGACAATTTTCATACGAGAAGATCCACTCCCTATAGCAAAACCCTACAAAATAAAATTAGGTTAACATGTGATTTTAGTTTGTTTACGAATAATGATAACAAAGTTTACTCCAATAATAAATAGTGAATAAAAGAACATTGTGTATACGGATAATGATAACACAACTTACTATAATAATAAAGAGTGAATATAAAAAGCACCGTTTATACATGAATTATATAAAATAAAATAAAAAGTGCTAACATTTAACTAATTACCGTATTTATGCTAAGTATGCCAAAAAAAAATAGGCTTAAAAAATTGTAAATTCAATTGCAATTAAATGACAAACAAGTGATTAAATAAATAAAAAAACACACTAAAAAAACTCGAAATTGAGAGATTGACAAGGATTAAACTTTAGGTGTCATTCTCCACCTTCTATTATAGGAGTTTACACGTAAAAATTGTTTTCATGGGCTAGGGGTGAAATTTACAAATGTATGGTTTTTGTCTTGAAATCGACATATGTAGCGCCAATTTCAAGTATTTCAAAAAAAACTTAAAATTGGTACATGTGGCACCGATTTTAGTTTTTATTTTTTTAAACCTGAAATCAACACACGTGGCACCGATTTCAAGAAATCATAGAATTGTAAATTTTACTAGGGGTGATCAGCGGGTGGGTCCAACCCGCCGACCCAACCCAACTCACTTTGGGTCAGATTAGGTCAGGTCGGACTCGTCTGACCCATAACTTGTGTTGGGTTGGATGTTGGGTCTAACTTGTCAAAACTGACCCGACCTGTCATTTATTTTATTATTTTTATTATATATTAAAAATAAAAAATATTTTTTTCTTTTTATTATTAGATTTATTTTTTTTGCGTAAGATCATTTTATGCATCAAAACATAATATATATATATATATAAAATTAAAAATAATTTTTTTAAAATGACGGGTCACCCGCTGACCCGACCCGACCCAAACGGCCACGGGTCCAGTGAGTACCCACTCAAAAACAAAATTTGACTCAACCTGATCCAACCCACCAAAGTCGGGTCAGATCCAAAACATGATCAAGTCCGACCTGACCCAACCCATGTTCACCCCTAAATTTTACAATGAACTCATATATTATTTTTTTCATTTAAAAAAAAAAAATCCTCTATTTTACTTGGATAAGCAACATTTCCAAATAAGCATTAACAATACGGTTTTGTTAGCATGTTAAGTTTAGTTAAACTAAAAAGCTCATGTATACATCAATTATTCGTGCCTCCTTCACTTTGTATTGCTTAACAACATTTATCAAATATGGGTTGTGCAAAGCCAATATGTATTTTAGCCAATTGTTTTTTCCCAAAAAAGTATTAATCTCAACCTACAAGACAACTTGGCCCAATTTAACATGTGAGTTAAATGAGTTAGCCCACGCGAGTTGAAAAATTTAAACGGTCAAAAAATTTGTATCCACCTTGCAAAAATTGATGGTCGACCTACCCTGTCTTTGTGGCTTATGCTCGTTTTGTCATCCCTAAACAGGTGTATAGAAAAAGTTTTATTGAAAGAGGCACACTCACCTTGGTCATCTCAAAGACTCAAAGGGAGATTAATTGTTCTCGACGACGGGCACCTCCTAAACAGAGGTGGAACAACAATATGACAAAAATAAAATGAAATATTCAACTATGAACTAGCTTCATTGCAATGTGACAACATACTTAATCCTAAGGGTAATATAGAGTAATATATGAGAGAGATTAAATGAAAAGTGAGATATTAATAGGGATAAATTTGTAATTTACTCTTAAATTTTGTTGACTTTCATACTTTTCCAAACATTTTTTTTTGGTATACCTAGGGTGTTCATTGAACATTGTCAACAATAGTAATTAATTCTCTCACAGCAATTGAACTCACATAAAATAATAGATTGTTAACCACGAAATATTATTCCATTCTTATATGTGAGAATCAAATTCACACTAACGTGATTAAAAGATAAGATGAGCTATCACAACGCCACACCTTCTGATTTCCAAACATTTATTAGTATATGTGTAAAATTAAAAGTTGACAATTATTAGAGAACGAACAAAGTATTTGCTAGTACAACAAACTATTGACATATATTATTTTAATATTTTTTGAGTAAAGATTATTTTTAGTTTTAACATTTTGAAGTTAACATCAATTTTATTTTCAAAATTTTTTGAATCAGTTTAATCCTTTATTTTGAATTTTGGTATTTGTTTTTTTTGTTTTTGTTTTTGTTTTTCTATGGAAAAAGTAGTTTTATATTAGTTTAGTATAAGAATGTATTAACGGTGGTTAATTAAATACCATGAGGTAAACACATTGTACTGTTTAATTAATTGATTAATTTATTTATAATTTTAAAAACTAAATTTATCGAATTTTATTATTATTTCATTTTCTATAGGATCGTAATAAATTTTTTATTAGTCAAATTATTTAAAAAATCAATTTATAAAATGTTTTAAAATTTGTGAGCCATTTAAGCTTACGATGCACCTCTCTACCAATATTATATTAAAAGATATTAATTTATCACATTAGATCATATAATTCATTAATATGTCATATTAAATCATAAAATGATAATAAAATTTGATAAATTTAATTATAAAAATTATAAAAAAATGAATAAATTAAATAGCAAAGGGTTTTTACCCCATGTGGTATTTGTCAAATCACCTATATTAATATTATTAATATTACAATTTAAAATATTGAACCTAACTTGATGTGAATTTTTTTATAGGATAAATAGATGCTAAATTCATCAAAATGTTAGGATTATGTTATGTTACTGTCAATTTTTTGTTTTTGGAGAACGTTGATGTCACTTCAAATCAAAATCTTAGGGGGAAAAAACGAGAAATATTTACTCATAGTAATAATAGTTTTTTAAAATTAATCGTTTGCGCCATATTTTTGTTTTTGGTTTTCAGGGTGCGAGTTATTCGAAAATGCTGAAAAACGAAAACAAGCAGTTTCCCGCGAATCTCAGTGAAGGACGCCACGCTGGCAATCCGTGTCTTACCATCTCGACCAATCAGCGTGTAGGTTAGGCCATTATATAATTTCGCTCCACCGAGTGTTCTCCAATGTGCTTTCCCTCTCTCTCACTCTCCAATCCTCCGCACACCGAATCGCGAATCCTAGGGTTAGGGTTTCCCAATTTCCTCTCTCACATCAAAGAAAATGAGTTCCACCACCGCTGGATCAACCAAGGGCGGAAGGGGCAAGCCCAAGGCCTCCAAATCCGTTTCCAGGTCGCAGAAGGCCGGTCTCCAGTTCCCAGTCGGAAGGATCGCCAGATTCCTCAAGGCCGGCAAATACGCCGAGCGCGTCGGTGCCGGTGCTCCGGTGTACCTCTCTGCGGTGCTCGAGTATCTCGCTGCTGAGGTTTGTTACTTTTCTTCGATTCAGTTTTCTGGTATTTTAATTTTTATCGGTGATTAGGTTCCTCTTGATCGGTGCTTTTTTAATCGTGATTTTAGGGTTTCTGGTGAGATTTCTGTGAAATTGAATTTGTTTGTGATTTTTATGTGTGATTAGGTTTTGGAGTTGGCTGGGAACGCTGCCAGGGACAACAAGAAGAACCGTATTGTTCCGAGGCACATTCAGCTTGCGGTGAGGAACGATGAAGAGCTCAGCAAGCTTCTGGGATCTGTGACAATTGCTAATGGCGGTGTTTTGCCCAACATTCACCAGACTCTTCTTCCGAAGAAGGCTGGCAAGGGGAAAGATGAGATTGGATCTGCTTCTCAAGAATTTTAGTGTTTTTTAGGGGCTCGGTGCTTAGGGTTATAGCTTTTTAAATTTAATGTAGTTGTAATATACATGTTCCCCCCCCCCCCCCCNGGTTTCTACCGAGAGACATAATGGTTATCGGTGCGCTGATCTGAATGGTGTAGCGGCTGATTTTGAATTGTTGATGAATGCGATAGGGTTTAGATTATATTGGCAATGCGATGGTTTTTGTTGAATGAAGGGTCACAATGATAACCCTTGGCTAGTTTTTGTTGGGCAGCGTGCTTTGCAGAACGTAATTCCTTTACGTGTTCTTCTCGTTTACGCGTGTTCCATCACCCTTTTCATCTATAGATATTTGCTGGTCGAAGCTTATTACTCTGTTGAAGGTATTTTGTTCTGTAATTTGCTAAGTTGTGCGCTTGAAACCGTTTCCTCTGTGAAGTGAAATGTATTTCTGTAATTCCCGATCTTCCTTTTCTTGATTCTTTTTTACGTATTCAACTTGTTTTGCTATTGTGTGTTTTTTCCGGTGGGTTTTGAATGTGTTCTTATTCGAATTTTACATTCCAAAACTATGACGTCTTTCCAAGAGTCTTTTTGGTTGATCAATGCGGGCTGCTTTGTCATGTTTGGCCTTTGTAACAACCCGACACGTGTTTCGGTTGAAATTGTTTGTTTTTGAAGGGTCGAGTTTACCTGATATATTCCCATTGAAGTTTGAGGACTACTAATAGCTGATTATTTACTTTGTTGAACTCGCGCAGTCCTTGTAAAAGTAACGATTCTTTTGGCTACCTAGTACTAAATTCATATGGTTGAAAAGTACTAATGCATCTAGCTTGCAGCAACGCAGAACTTTGGAAAACAGGAACAAAACTGATTTTAGATTGAAGTAACAACTTTGGATCGATTTTGTAAACAATAATTTACCTTTGGGTATCCATACCGGGTTTGGCAAAGGGTTTTTGGCAACCATTCCCAAGCCAAGAACTCAAACGGTGAATTATAGTGGGTTTTGCGAGCCAGAAGAATTACTTATTCTAATAATAAATTAATGGTTTATGTTATTTGACTATTTTTCTTATTAATCTTGAATTATACTTTTTTTTATAATGTTAATCCATTTACAATTTTTAGGTTCATTTACAATTCAATGTATTTAAACACCATTTTTTTTATTTATAATGTTAGTTTATTTTACTTTTTTAAGTTCATTTATAATTTAATTTATAGGCATAATATTTGACTATTTTTCTTGTTAATCTTAAAGTGTTACTCTTTTTGTTTCATAATGTTAGTTCATTTTCACATTTAATATTCATTTATAATCTAATCTATCTAAATACAATTCTCTCTATTTCATAATGTTAGTCTATTTTGTTTTTTTTTATTCATTCATAATTTAATGTATTTAGATACACTTGTGTTTGAATACATTAAATTATGAATGAATTTAAAATGTGAAATGTATCCTGACATAAATGTGTCTAAATACATTAAATTATGAATAAATCTAAAAGGTGAAAATAGACTAGCATTATGGAACAAAAAGAGTATTTCTTATTAATCTTAAAATACTATTGAAATCTCTGGTTCATAATGTTAGTCTATTTTCACTTTTTGAGTTCATTTATGTATCTCGAGATATATTAAATTATGAATGAACTTAAAAAGAAAGTGTAAATATTTTAAATTATGAATTTAAAGAGTAAAAATGCTGTAGAATATGGAACCGAGGAAGTATTAAGCAACTATAAATATTTGTTTAACTTATTTGTGATTGTTAAGCAGTGACTTCTGGAATGTACCAAAAAAATTAAATAAATAACAGTAGCTAATTATTTTTTTTGTGTGCGCTGTGGTTTAAAAAAGTAAACAGTAACTTTTGGTTAATGTAGTAGGAGCCTTGCAGCTGGAGGACCCAAAAAAAAGGTTCTCTCTGATGTGAAAAATGGTTAGTAGTACGGTACTATTCTTCTCTATATTGTGTGGTGAAGAACGCAACGCATGGATTTTGCAAAAGCAACAAATGGCCTTGGGAATTTCATTTTCATCTATCATAAGAATATTGATTGAATGGGCGCTTTGCCTTTGATGTACTACTACATGGGTTCATCTCCCCCGCGACTGAAATCTCTAACTTGTGAAATTAGGGTCAGAGTCCGATGCTCCTCCGAAGTTGAGATCAATAGGCGACAAGTGCTGGAGCAAGTGGACAAGGAGCTAACAAAGGGGGATGAAAGAGCTGCGCTCGCACTTGTTAAGGATTTGCAGGGTAAACCCGGTGGCCTTCGCTGTTTCGGTGCTGCCAGGCAGGTTAGTCTTGTTTACTTGTTCGTGTTATTATTATAGTTTATAATTATGATTATTATTATATTGATTTATAACCTTGTTGGTGTTATTGTTATAGTTTATAAATCAAAATTGTGCGAAGTTCATTTCTCGATCTGCGCACTATGTAGTGTCAAATTATGATTTTTTGAAGTACGGGTATGAAAGAAGATGAGGGTCTGCTTCGTTCATTCATTGTGTGGATGCATGTGTAGGTGCCTCAAAGGCTTTACACCTTGGATGAATTGAAGCTAAATGGAATAGAAACTTTGTCTCTTCTTTCACCAGAGGATACGACTCTTGGTTCAATAGAGAGAAACCTGCAGATTGCTGCTATTGTAGGAGGGCTTGCTGCGTGGAATGCCTTTGGGGTTTCCCCACAACAGATGTTCTATGTATCGTTGGGATTGTTATTTCTATGGACGCTAGATGCGGTAATGTGCTTCCAGTTTGATTGAAACATGTGTTTGTTTGACCAGATGAATCAAGTGAAGTTCTCATTGAAGAGCCATATGTTTCATATTTGTTAGCACTTAGCATGTTCTGCCGATCCTTTTCTGATAAATGTGACCCTCTTCTTGCATGTTTAGCTGACTTGATTATCTTTTCTCGTGCTTTGTTCGTCTAATTCTTCGTGGTTGGGATGTTAATAATTTGCTAACCGTCTTAAAAATGCTGTTTCCTGTTTGATTCATTTCCAATATGACGGAAAGGCTTTAAATCCAAATATTCCCCCTTTACTCATAACACATCTTTTTAACTGCTATATAAGTTTTAAGAATATGAGATTCGCCTGTCACTGGCTAGGAGTTTAGTGATATCTATGTGGCTATATTTCTATTCTATACCTATTGCTTAGTTAAAAATCTGGACCAAGTTTGTTTACCTTTCATCTTGTTCCATTACATTCTTGTTTCTTATAGAAGACAGATTTTAATGACCATGCTCGTCAAATTTATTGTTTGCAGGTATCTTTCGGTGGTGGTCTTGTTAGCTTGGCTCTTGATACAATTTGTCACAGCTTCAGTCAGAAATACCACAATAGGGTTATTCAAGTCAGACTCATGTCATCCTCTTGTTGCTAGTACTTATATGTGAATCATCTTAATGGCCATGAAGTGACCATAGCAAAATTTATTTGTGCAGCATGAAGCTGGTCATTTTTTAGTTGCTTATCTAGTAGGAATACTTCCAAGAACATATACTCTTTCTAGTTTGGATGCTCTGAAGAAGGAAGGGTCTCTCAATGTTCAAGCAGGAACTGCTTTTGTGGATTTTGAGTTTCTTGAAGAAGTAGGTTTCTTTCTTTGTTCCTCGTATGTTAATGTTCCATATAGGTGTTTTTGCATGATTGTTTGTCGGTTCGCGACTGTTTCAGTTGGGCGACTCCATGTCAATTATGTAATTGAGATAATTCATTCTTCTAATTCACATTAAACAGTTTGCTTATCATGTATCCCATGAACCGCAATTATTTGTTAACTATATGTGTTGATTGTTATCGTCCTCCATGTCATGCAGGTTAATGCGGGAAAAGTATCGGCCACAGTATGTTGCTTTCTTACTGGCATCTATTTATCACTGCTTTTAAGTTTGTTTTAATTAATGCTATATGGATTGAATTATGTGACAAAACGTTTGCTTTATGTTATAAGACATTGAATAGATTTTCATGTATAGCACTGGCTGGTGTGTCGACTGAGTATCTTATATATGGATTTGCTGAAGGAGGTCTGGATGACATAAGAAAGGTTCATGCAGTTCTTAACTTACTTTTCATAGTCATGGCGAACTGAAATATCACAGGGCATTAACATTTTTAATTGTAATTTTTTCTTGATTGTAAGTAGTTGGATTTATTGCTCAAGGGCCTTGGCTTCACACAGAAGAAGGCAGACTCTCAAGTTAGATGGTCTGTGCTGAACACGGTCTTACTCTTGCGCCGGCACGAAGCGGCTCGAGCCAAGCTTGCCGAAGCTATGACCAGGGGATACTCTGTTGGTTCCTGCATTGACATTATAGAGAACTCTATTGATGTTTCAGACCTCTAATTGAAACTGAAACACCCTCGATGGTCTTCCTTACAACTGTGCTCCAGGATATATTGATTTTAGATTTCGAACAACTTTCATTTGGTGTTGCTCTGCTCCATTCTTGAGGGAGCAGAATGTTACCAAGGAGAGCATCAAATCAATACAGTTTCTTGATTTTTCCCGTAAGCACTTCTGGAGGCTCTATTTGTGAAAAATCATGTGTGTATAACCCTGCAAAAAATGTTATAGTTTACAAGGATCGACTTGTAACATATAGCTATGTAAATTTACCTTATACAAGTTTAAAATTAAAAAACTTCGCATTTTATTCTTGAGCATTTTCCGATTTTGACCATTTTTTTGAAGACCTCAAACAAATAAATCAAGTATTTGACCCTCTTATGCATTATCACTGGCTTCTTGGTCTCAGACCATTTCTATGCAACTTGTTGGAGAATTTAATACTCATTCATTTTCGTAAAGACCGGCTGCATCTACTCCTCGCCGTGGAAAACAATCAACATTGAAAATTCAATTGTAGGCAAGAAATTGACTTCTTCTTCTTCTTCTTCTTTTTTTTTAAATTATTTTTATATTAAGCCATGATAATGATAGGTCATTTAGAAGAGGCTGTTTCCTTGAATGTTAGGCCTAGTCTGAAGTATGCATAAATAAAGGAATAATAATAGTATAAATTAAAATTTTAATTAGTAAATTTGTAAAAACATATATCAAATATAAAAGAAAAGTAAATTCATCTAGCCTATGAAGCAAATTAAGTATTAATATATGAAATTAAATATGGAGTTGGAAAAATGTTAAAAATGGGAAGTAAAAAAAAATTGGTTTTTGTCTGTATTATCTAACGGAAAAAACATGAATGCGCAAGCAACAGAGATGCTTTAGCTTCAACTATGTTGAAAGTGAGAATCGTGTTAAGATGCATTTAATGTGAAATACCTAAACACCAAGGGAACATGAGGTGGATATTTTTATGTTAAAAATGATTATGTTTAACCATGTTAAGAGATAAAAAATATTAAATAAGTGAATTTTTTTAAAATTAATAAAATTTAATTTAAATTTGTCCGTCTTTTTCTTTTTTAACTTGATTTAAACATAATCATTTTAAACATAAATATGAGAATAACCAAATCTCAATTAATTGCTTTAGCTTCAAATAGGTGTAAAGTGAGAATCATATTTTTTTGTGATGCATAAAGTGAGAACCATATGCAAATGCATTTAACGTGAAATATCTAAACATACACGTACAAGTAATTAATCAAAGAACCCTGCTAGACGTACACCAAAAAATATACACCATACATACACTCTATACTTATATACATAAAGTTTGTGTTTTAATATCTGTAATGTTTGTGCACTTAATTAAGTATAATTGAGAATATCATCTATAAGTTTGTAATGTTTGTGCGCTCATGAAAATAAAGTTTGTGCATTATTAATAGTATATGTATGAGTGTATATGTAGTACTTTTGTTAATCAAAATAGAAAATAAAATGTGATGATAAATGGATCTTACGTATTACTTCATATTCAAATTGAGTAATCACTTTTGTTTTATATCAAAATAAAAAACCATTATCTTTCATTTCCTAATTTTGGTGCAATAATAATAGGGACAAAATAATAAAAATAAATAATTTTTTTAATAATATAAATAATTGGAAGCTCTTGGAAGCGACCGAACTAACTGT
>QANU01001671.1:572361-814277 GCA_003254905.1 Nissolia schottii
CCCCCAATTACAGATTAACAAAATGGAATCCTCATCTTCGCAGGGAAACTGGAACAGTGGGCTAGTTGAGGTTTAAGGCTGATTCTATAAGAGCTGGCTTTGAGGCACACTAGCATTTTTGGGGGATATATGAGTGTTGTTGTTGTAAGTTATGTTGTTTTGCGTCATCAGTCTTTGCTTCGGTTTTGTGTATTGTTTGATGGTAAGCAAGGTTGGTAAGATTTCGATTTAAATTTTGAAATCTTATGATTTTGAAGAAGTTAGTTAATCCCACTACTTTTAGTTAGATTTAACGATCTTACGATTTAGATCGTCTTACGATTTCATGTTTTACAATTTTATTTTGTTTTTCTGATTTTATGTAAGATTTCAATTTTAACTTGATTGCGAGGCTAATGGTTCCTTCCCTTCTAGAAGTTGAGCAGTTTCTGTTATTAAAAAAAATTTCATCCCTTACAAGTTTTTGCATGCAATCACTGGCTGGTTTGAAATTTGAAACAACCCTTTTATTGATTCATCTACTATGATTGTTCTTTTTAAATGTTAGTTTAATGTGGATAAAAATATTAATGGTCTTAATATTAATTGTGCTTTTACATCATCTTTTCATAATCAACTTATGGTATTAAAATGATCTCTAATAAAAAAGAGAGTAAAATGTGTTTAATGGTGAAAACTTGCTTTAAACCAAAATCTCTTTCTAACTATGTTATTAAAAAAAATAGACAATTTTAGGGAGGGGATAATATGTGGGATTTTGACAAAAGAAGATAATGGTAACCTAAGCATTGCAAACCCAATCCAACCCACGCACATCAAACCCAACCTAACTAAAGCCTCACAAGTTCACAACCATCCCTATCTAACCCACATTCAACTCACATCAAACCTAACCCACATCCAACCAAACCTAAGCCTCTTAACCCAATCCAACTTGCATCTAACCCAACCCAATTCAACCTGCATCCAACACAACCCCACATTCAATCCACATCAAACCCAAATCAACCCAACCGAAGTCTCACAACTCTACCTAACCTACACTCAACCCGCATCAAACTCAACCCAATTCAATCCGTATAGAAACCAACCTAACCCGAACCTAACCCACATCAAACTCATCATAACCCAACCCACATCAAATGTAACCTAGTTTTACCCACACCCAACCTAACCTAAGCCTCTTAACCCAACCCCTATCTAACCCAACCCACATTAAGCCTAAGCCAACTATATCCACATCCAACCCAACCCATATCCAACTCAACCCTATCCATCTCGCATCCAACCTAACCCACTTTCAATCCTCATCAAACCCAACCCAACCTAAGCCTCACAAATTAATAACCTTGCCCAACCCATATTCAACCCGCATCAAACCCAACCCAACTCAACCTGCATCCAATTTTACCTAATTCACATTCAACCCAACCTACATCTAACTCAATCCAATTTGGCCCGCATCTAACCTAACCCGCATTAAACCTAACTCCATTACACCCACGTCCAACCCAACCTAAGCCTCACAAGTTCACTATCCCATGTCCAACCCAACCCATATTCAACCTGCATCAAAACCAACCCTATTCACATCAAACCCAAACCAACCCAACCCAACCTGCATTAAACCCAACCCATCTCAACATGCATCCAACTTTACCTAACACACATTCAACCCAATCCATCTCGCATCCAACCCAACCCAACTCAACTCAACCCGCATTAAACCTAACCCAACTATACCCACATCCAACCCAACCTGCATTCAACCCAATCTAAGCCTTCCAAGCCACCCAACTCAACCCGCATCAAAACCAAACCAACCCAACTCTCATCAAACCCAACCCACCTCAACCCTCATCCAACCTTACCCAACCCACATTCAGCTTAACTTAAGCCTCCCAACCCAACCGACATCCAATTCAATCCAACATGCATTAAACCTAACCCAATTATACCTAGATCGAACCCATCCCAACTCAACTCGCATTACCCCACCCACATTCAACCTAACCCAACTCAACCCAACCCAAGCCTCATGTAATTCAACTCAACCCGTATTTAACCCACATCAAACCTGATCTAATTCAACTCAACCTGCATCAAACCTAACTTGAGCCTTATGTAATTCATCCCAACATGGCATCAAATCTAAGCCAACTCAACCCGCATCCAACTAAGTGAATTTTATTACAAGTGTTTATGGATTGGTTTGAATTAGGAAAACAATACACAAACTAATAAAATTTATTTGAGTTGATTTGATTTCTTAAAATTGTATATAGCCAATTCGATCAAGATTATTTTAGTACCATCAGGGCACTTGCGTTAAAGTAAACCATACATGTTTTTAGTTTTCTCAAAGTATTTGATGCGAACTTCCCTGATTAACCAATGGTATTTAATTTGAATAAAGTTTTACGTAAGGTGATTTGATTATCAGAATTATTCTAAATTAATTTGATTAGTTCGATGTATGGTTTTTAGTTAATGGGATGCATGAATACACCTAGACTAAATCAGGCTGTATGAAACATCCAAAGTAATATATCTTTAAGGCAAACCATTACCCTTTACAATAATATGTGACTGAGATTCATGCTTCTTCTATCTACATTTCATTTGAAAGTTAAGTACTAATGGCTTGTAAGTGGTTTCCATTCTCCAATATTGACTATTGAGGTCAATGGGAAGGAAGTGGCTTGATATCCCTACATCGCATGAAAGCCAAAAACTGATCAGGTAGTTCTTCCAAAAGAGCTTGCACTGCAGAGATCTGCCCACCTGTCAAAAACGCCATGAAACAAGGTTAGTTTTAAATGGGATGAACTGAATGAACATAAAATGGAGGGGGCACATTAAAAAAAGCAACAAATAGAAATAAACAAGATAACTTGAGGAGCAAATGGTGCTTAGTGCTTACTGTGTACTTGTCTCATTTGGACAAACTGCACTGTATCTCGTGTAGCTATACGACCACTAGAACTCTCTAACCGACGACCATTATCAGCATCCAGTACCTGCGCAAGCCAAACAAGTGCACATTTTATTCTCTCTAGCTAGGAATTGGTTACTTTACATCTCCCTCTAATGATCATGAAATCAAAAACATTGCCATGCAACTGAATAATTAATTAATGGAGTGCAAGGAGAAATCTTGAACAAGGGTAAGTAGGTAGACCTCCATGCTCTTGAAATCGGCAGATCCAACTCCAACTATAAGAACCGATAGGGGAAGATCAGATGCTTTAACCAGGGCATTTATTGTTTCTTGAAGATCCGAAACAACTCCATCCTATAAAATGATAGACATATTTAATTGCTTCTTCATAAGCATACCATTTGTTATGGAAAAGTTCATGCATAAGAAAACAACTTAGCCATATTAATTCCATTGTCTTCTCACCGTTATGATAAGCAATACATAGTAGTTGGTGCTGTTATGTAATGAAAGGGACTCAGCAGCCATTTGTGCAGCCTTGTTGATAATTGGGCCAAATAAAGTGGGTCCTGAAAGACTGACATTGTGCAAAGCACTAGCATATGCCTCCATTATGCCTTCAACTCCTACAACCTGCATCAATGGAAATCTAGCTCTTAATTTTTTGTTTCCCCATCAGAGCAGTGTAGAGAATAAAGAAAGAACCACAGCACCCAAAAAAAAAAAAGGCAAAAATTCTCACCTCTGAGCCACTTGGACTCCCGTTGAGATTAAAACAGTGAGACACACCACGACCATATGCATTTCCTCCAAAGCCCCAAGCAGGAAACTGCCTATCAGAGTCATAGAATTGAATAACTTCCCCAACCTCCATTATAGCCTGCAAATAATTACTAAGTTGATTAGGCAAGACAATATCAGATAATATCACCCTATTGTTGTTGTAGTTAGTCAGGACAAAAGGTAAGTTTTAAAAAAATGGGTCATGATCAGCCACGGACCAGAAATTTCACTCCATGGGGGTAAAATAAATATAGAATCTTGAATGTAAAAATATTCATATTTATATGACATACTAACTTTAAAAATACACAAACTATGATTGCTTTCTATCTTGTTTTATATTTTAAAATATGAAAATAATTTCTATGCATTAAAGCAATCTTATCCTATCATCCTATAGAAATTCATAAAGGCCTCTTGTCATGTTTTTCAAAGTTAACTATAATTTATCAATATAACGTGATATTATTTTGCATTTTTATTGGATGACATGACAATGTAAGTGCAAATAAGTCATTTTCTTAAAATATTGCGGGGTTCCTTAAACTCAAAAGAGATATGTTATTTGTACATACCATACATAGTACTTGATCTGTGGACCATAAGTTGCAAAACCTTGAATGTAATTAATTCTCGTATGTTTCGCAAGGTTATGGTTTGGAAGTTCAGAATTATTCATGGGGAAGAAAGTATCAAGCTTACCTTTTGGTATGAATTTAACCGACCGGATACATCAATGTAATGCAAAGAATCTGGAGATACAGGATTTCCATTTGAAGCTGGACAAATTTTGAAGCACTTAGCATAATATAAATATGAAGTTAGTTAGTAATCACCTTCACTAATAGAACGAATGTTACTTACCAGTGAAATCTACCGCAACCATGAAGTTCAGCTGAAATCCACTAGATATGTAGTCAATAAAACTGAATTGTTCCTTTTCACAAAAATTATCCACAAAAAGTTGACCCTTCAGAACCTGTATAGAACAAACTCTAAAATGTGACGTTTAAGCAGACGATTAGAGCCAAAATGTAATTCTATTAAACGGGTCAATAAACACCTTTTCTTTTCTGTGATGTATAAAATGTGTGCCTGTTCTCTCTTTGCTATGCCTTTCAAGCTCTACCATTGACGTCTTCAGTTTGCTGTTGGCAGTAAAATTTGATTTGATATCAATACATCTTGCGACTATGAACAAAAAAGGTAAAAACCCAAAGAAAGTTTGGGACCAACAAAATAAAGCAATAAACAATAGTTGTATAATTACCCGATAAGTACATGATTTCCACTACTATTGAAATCAAAACACTCGATAAGTAATGGATTGTCCTGCATGCAAGGGAAAAAATTTGAAAGCCAGATAAATATCTTGCTACTTGAGTAAGTATCTACCATATCTTAGTGATCCATGATCTAACATCAAATGTTAAGCACAAAGATGACAAGCTTACTTTACTTGCGAACTGATGGGAACCAAGAGAAAGTGGTCTCCATGTTGGATTTAAATTGTTGATAACTTCAGTCTTGCAGATTGGAACAGAACCTCCACTCTCAACTACTCTTGATATTCTTAGAAAGAGATCCTACAAGGAAATTAAAAAGAAAAAACAAATATGATAAGTTTTACAAATGACAAACAAACAAAAAATAAATATGCATTTTAAATAGAGAACATGTAGCTGGGCATCGAATATGTACAGATTTAGAGAAAAGATCCTTGTTATCCAAGTGAGAACAACGTAAGATCATCTCTACAGCAGTCTTTGAAGCAACAGTCTCTTCAGCATGAACAGTAAGCGCCCCTAGGTTTCTTGAACCACCATGCCCGCTTTTGTTTTGTAGCCTTAAGCTACTGCTGTGTTTAGTCACTATCTGCAACACACGGAGACACCAGTGTCAACAAAAAACAAAAAAGAACACAATCTCACACTAATTAATGTGACATAATAATGGGAAGAGCTGGAGGCAAGTTTTCTTTGCATCATCAAGGTCACATAATGTAGGTCACTTGAAAGTTACACATTAAAGAAGCAGCGACCTTATATAGGGTCAATTGTGTAAATGACTTTTATTTTAAATATAAAAGAATGAAAGTAAAGTAGCGGACCCAGTATACCAAATTAGCATTCTTGCAATGAAACTAACCTCAGATAAAGTGCAAGTGGCCACCCCAAGAAAATCTTGATCTTCCAGTTTTATTGTCTGCAAGAACAAACACATAAAATTTATCACTGTGAAATCCTGATTTAGCTAACAATACGGGGAGAACTCATGCTTCATTAAAGCATGAAATGTCGAAAAGTAAGTTATTAATAATAACTGATTATTGATTACAAACCTTGGTGGGAACGCCATAATATTTTGTATCAACATCGTATACATGAAATCTGGAAGAAAATGCAAAAGAGAGAGAGGGAGAGTAATAAGTCAAGAGGCCTTTTATTTGAACATAAATAACCAACACTGATTCTGTATCCGCCCTTTGAAGGAATGACTTTTCTATTTAATTTTAGGATTTGGATCATCTAAAGTGAGGGAGTTTCACCCTTAGATCAGTGGAATTCATTGACACTTTATTGATCTAAGAGTGAAAATTTTTATTTTATTCTCTAAAGTGAGCTCTTCACTTTAAAAGATTCATGTCCTTAATTTTATATTAATCACTTTTGACACATCTCAAGTGTGTGTCTACACATTGTGGAAAACAAAGATGAGTTCATAAAATATTTCTCGAGAAGTCAAATAAGTCACATTTGAAAAAAAAAAAGGTCATTACTTATAGTGAACACAGTGTTATCTAGAAATAGGCACAGATAACTTACTCAAGTGTTTGGACAGCCTCGAAGTGAAATGCGACAGTGATTTTTTCTATCCATTCTGGATTTAGACAATTCATTATGACTTCAGTTCGACCTATTTCTACCAATTTTCCATCTTGTTTCTTTTCATATACAACAACCATGGGGTCACTCTGAAATAAAATTAAGAGAAAAGAAATTAATATAAACCGTGCTAATAAAATCGATTTGAACAACCTGCAACCAAGGGATCACTTCATGGGCAAATTTGAACAAAAATTGTTCCAATTAAGTCAGGTCACTAAATTTCTGAAACTTATAAAATGCCCCTAATATGAAATTTAGGGATCATGTTATATACTCTCTTAAGTTTAAAGATTAAATCCTGACTAGAGTTTTGCCTACATATAATTTCTAACTGAAGTTCTTAAACATGACATTTACATGAGTTTGTGGAGGATCTGTGGCTCTACTCATAAACTTCTACACAAGAGTTTACTCAATCTAAAATATAACTTTTAGGGGGGTTGACAACAAAATTTGTGATTGGCATCACTTGATTGGCTTGACTTGCAATGATTTGACATGTGAGTTTGACACAACGATTTCTGAACCCTAGAATTGGGATTATTTTGACGTGCACTGAACATGATTGTGAACATAACCCTATTGCACTGAACATGATTATATTTTGAGGTGCATTCACTCATGAACCCTAGAATTGTCACGAACAATATATGACGATGACCAAGAAACAGGAGATATCAGAGCAGCATATTTGGTTTAAGCAGAAATTTAATTGTTCCATGTAATGAGAGTTACCTTTGATATTCTCACTATTGATTAGAGGTCATTGGCCATATTACCATGAAATAATCATATAAATGATGGTGAGAATATGAACATAATTCTCTTATTTTTATTTTTAAAAGGAAAGGATATTGATCCTAAACGACACCCTAAAAATGGCAACTAACAACAACGTAGAAAAGTGATTGCTTTTCCTAGCCACAAACGTGTGTGTGTTTGCGAACAAAGAAAAACAGCTGTTTCAATAAAAGCAAATGTGTTTGGCAACATAGATTATTTTAAGTAAAAGCTTTTTTTTCCTAAAATTTAAGCTGTTTTGTCACAAAATAATCAAAGCTACCTTTTGAGCATTATCTACAAAAGTTGTTTTGCTTTTTTCATTAAAAAAAATATTTTTTCTTTTTATCAAATTGACATTGAGTTTTAAATACTATATAATATAAAAAATTATTTAATATCTTTTTTGGTAATTTTCTTACAAATGTGATTTTTTTCAAGCAATCTAAATAAAATAAATTATCCTAAAATCAATATTTTCAGATGAAGTATCCAAAAATAAATTTATTCTTATACAATTTATTATATTAAAAGTAATTGTTAAAATAAGTGATTGGTAAAATAAATTTAATTTGTTAGCTTTTCTAAACACACATGTAAAGATATTAAGGTAAATGGGAAGGTGTGAAGAAAAGAAAGGTTTCCGATGAATAAACAAAGAAAATAAAGAAAACAAATGACGGAGGCAACCATTTCAGATCATCATATAATATAAGCAACATTAGCAAGAAGGAAAAATACCTTCGATATAATATCCCGATCAAGTAAGTTAGATGCCAAAAGGGATAACTGCAGCACAAGATTATAGAAGACCATAAATTTTTAATTATTTTTTGATAAAAAGAAGACCATAAATATTAGTCCACCTTGTACAAGTTTAAAAAATAACGAACAGTTTATATAGGAAAAAAGAATAAATGAACACAAAAGACACACACACACCCATAAAATCAACTTAGCTTCTCTAATATTGTTCATAGCGGTGCTTCAAATAAATCTGGTATCATTTGTTCAAACTATTGGAAAAGATTTGAAATGCCAAATGTAAATGTGTCAATTCCATCAGCTTGTACAAAATTCCCGAGGCTGCTGCTGAAAAGCACAATATACTCTTGGAACATGCTATTCTCAGCTCAATTAAATCGATTTAAAGTTCATCATATTCACCTGTACCTATATGAATCTTCATTTAAAAGTAGTTGGTCTGCTTCATGATAAGGGTAAGAAAGTTTTACATAAACAAAAGTAAAAGTATAAATCTTGAAGGAAATAAAGGGACTAGCAAGGATATATCTGAAAATAATCTCATATGATTTTCAAAATAAACAATTGGTTTTAAAAAAAAAATTATCTTCATAAAAAAAACTAGATGGGAATTTACAGTTTGTCACCTCCCAATGTTGATGTACTTTTCATTGAACCAACTTTGTTAAAAAATGCTAGAGACTTAATTTTTAAATTTACTTATTTATTTACACACTTTAATAAATAATATTTTATTTTTTATTTTGTCACTTAAAATGTCAAATATTATTTATCAAAATATATAAATTAAAATGTAAATTTAAAAGTTAATCACTTAACTTTGTTTTATGGTTTTAGATGATATCCAGATTTAACACTAGAGAAATCATTTGATTTTGACTTTCCACTTTTACTCCCAATCTTGAATTTGTTCTGACTCACAAATTCTTAATCTGTTTATAATCTCAGTTTGTGTTAAATATATAACGATGGTTAAAGTTGTTTCCTCGTTCGTTTTGAAGGCAAAAAAAAAAAAAAAATAAAACCCAAAGCTCAAACACACACTGACACGAATACGGATCCTGAAAACGGGTGTATCTTGGTCAACAAAAAAGGGTAGGGTGGGGGGAGACAATATGTCAGGGCAAGAGATAAATAAATATATTTGGTTGACTACTTGGCTTGACATTACTATTTTATAAAAATAAATAGTGTTAAAATATAATTTAAAAAATATTTTTTTTAAAATATGATAAAATATTTTTTAAAAAGTTTAAAAGATTCTACTTTAAAAACAAAAAATTAAAAAAAAAGTGTAATTTTTAATAAATTATCTTGTAATTATAAATTAAATTTCTTAAAAATAAATTACATTTAAAAATATAATTAAAATAAATATTTTTTTTAAATCAATCTAAACGACTCATAAGTCAATGTAGTGAAAAAAACTCAAAAGGCAAAAATTAAAGAATGAGACAAGAAGAAAATAAGTTTTGATTTAAGAGTGGATGTACTGATGCCTTCTTTTGTAAGCATGGAACAAAAGAAATAGAATCCTAAATTGATAGTTTGAACAATTTCTTGTTTTTTCTTTTAATTGAAAAAATTAGGTTGAGCGAAAATTTTGCCCCAATTTAAAATAAGAACATACAACCAAAACAGAAATTTTTGTTCAAATCATGATTTAGGGATCAAAATGTCACGATTTAGAGATCAATTTCCTTTTTTTATCACAACAGTGCAAGTGATAAATAAATGTCACGATTTTTCTCAAATTTTTGCTCAAAATCAAGATTTAGAAATCAAAATGCCACGAACTGAAAAAAAAAATCAAAATCATTATTGTTGAACAGAGAACAAAGGAAAAAGCTAATGTTGAACTTGAAACCATGATTTGGAGTGTTTTTAAATTAAAAGAAAAAAACAAATAATGAAGCTATAAACAGTGATAGAGATTGTTGAGTGTAGTAGCAGTTACTTTTCTTTACCTCAACCTGGACGAACATTGCTTGAAAACCCTGAGACTTGTAGAAGAGATCGACGGCGTCGTTGTGGGCTCCATTGTTGTTGTTTGATGTGGCTCCTTGATGTTGGTGCTCATTCAAATTCCTCAACCCCCCCACCGCTTGCTTTCCTCCTTTTAAATCTGAAAAGCACCCTCCCATTGTTCAAATTCCTCTCTCTCTCTAAATCTCGCTTTTCGTATTTTTTTCTTTTCCGATTTCACTTTCTCTGGGCCCTATTTTTTTTTTTTTGGCTTCCAATGCCAATGGTCCAGGGAAAAAAAAAAAACTTGAGCAATCACACTGCTTTTTCCCGATTATATACACTATTTGTTACGATTATTATTATTATTAGAGCAACAATAATAATAACTGTGCGTTTTAAATCCCTCGTTGCGAACCCCGATTGCGAAATCGGGTATACCAAATGCCAAACTAGAACGCAGTTATTGCTTCTTCAGAATTTCAGGGTTTTCCAGCTGCCTTTTAAACGGACACAAAAGCGTGTGGAATAAACTTTGGAAGCTACCCGGAAATACAATCGAATTCAATTCGAGTTTTTTTACTATATTGTCTCTCTTAATAAAATATATTACGAAAATACTTTTGTTTCAAAACATATTACAGAAATATATATATTTTAGCCAACATGACACTTGTAGTCATGTGACGAAGCCACGTCAGATTCGTCAATCTACTAGGCATGGTGAAATTCGCCAATGGGCTAGATGAGCATAGGTCGTATTTGCCAACCCGCTAGGCAAATGTGGGCTACATACGTCAGCCCGCTAGCCAAATCCTTTATACATTTGCCAACTGATTTAGCGAATTTAACACAAATTTGTCAACCAGTTTAGCAAATTTGCCCTTGGGTTATTTCCGCTATTTTACATTTAAATCCCCTTTTACCTTTTATTTGCAAATAAAGTCCCTAGTCAAAATCATTCATTCCCACATTTTATTTGGGATAAGGATACCATGGCACCCCTCATCTTTGGAACCATAGCATGGTGCCCCAAACATTGAGTTAAAACAAGAGTCAAAATTACTTGTCATGCCACCGCACAAGTCAGGCACAAGTTTTTAAAAATTGCAAAAAACAATTTGCACTCTTGATTTTACAAGACAATCCATTATTCTTTCTCTCACTTAAACTATCACACTCAGATCTAATCTCCTAACCATCATGTCAGTACATCGGCCTTATGTTTTGTTTACTTGCGACTCTAATTAGTTTCTCCTGCATCTACAAATCTCAAACCCATAAATCTCTCTTGAAATCTTGCTTAGCCATTTTTCTTGGGTCTTTGGGTGAGGCTTTGTGACATTCATGTTGTTTTTCAGTTCAGATTTAGGAGTTTGTGACCAGATTTGAGTAGATGGTGATTTAGGATTTTCCAAGTTTGGTTTTTGATGATGAATTAAGAATTGTTGGGGATGATTTTCATTGGTACTTAGAGAGAGATGTTTTTCCAAAAATTGTATTGAGAGAGAAATGAATTTTAGAAAATGAGAATGGGTGAAGTGGTTTGGGGTCGTGGGGGCCCGGGTGCAAATTCGCCAAACTGGTTGGCAAATTTGTGTTGAATTATTATTCGTCTAAAATAAATTGATACCATAAAAAAAATTATTACTTGTTATTATATAACAATCTTAGAAATATTGACATGGAAATGAGACGCAACATGACACACAATCCAGTCTCACAATTTAAAAATTTTAGTGGACACGACATATATAAATATAAAATTAAATATTTATAATAATATATTAATATTTTTATATCAAAATATTAATTTTTAATACTTTTCAAATTTCTTTCAAAATATACAGAACATTTAAAGTATTTTCATGTGTTAATACTAGTTAATTTTCTAAGGGTCTATATTATTATAAATTATTTAGTATTTAAAATATTTTTTTACTTTGACATGGCATAACCACAACTCAAAAAACTTTCGAATAAAGCTAAGACATACTTTGGACACAACTAATTATGAATCTTTCATTTATACATTTTCAGACATGTACGACACATGTGCCAGACACGGCGACATATAGTAGTCGCATGAAGTGTTCATGCTTCTTAGATAACAATAAACTCTATATCAATTTCATATATAATATGAAAAAATCCTTATCAACTATATATCTAATTGAAAAAGAATTTACATTATTATCTAATTATATATTGTAACTTTAATATATATAATTGATTATCATATTTACTATCTAAAAGATCATATCAAAATTAAACTAATTGAAAAAAAAAAAGATAATATAAGATTGAAATTAGCAAATATAATTTGCGCGTATCATGATGCTAAAATAGCAACGGTCTAACAAATTGAACACGAAAAAGAAGTTTATTTAAAGGGAAAAGAAATGAGAAAAACTGAATTATTCTCGTGGAAGTTGTCGTACAAGAAACAAAAACAAGCATGACACGGAAATTCAATTGAAGGAGTTATTGTTATTATATGTTTGAGTTGGACACGTTCAATGATTTTAGTTTGATCAAGCGAGGTCGCAGCAAAGACGTTCTAACGTGCAAATCATCACAAATTGATTTATTAATTTTCTACCAACTTTGAATATATTATTCTGTTTTTTGAATGACACCAGACAAACTGACCAGAAGGAAATGAAGCAGAAACTTATAACTTGTTTGCCTAAAATGTACTATAATTTGTTATTATTATTATTATTATTTAATACTAACTTAATTCACGACCTATATTTTTAAAAATTAAATAAACTCATTTTAAAATTTAAGAATAAAAATAATTCATATTTACACTTTTATTTTTAAGAACTAAAATCAACATTTAAAAAAAAAAAAGTTATGGTCATTCATTAAAATTAGCTGATCAAACGTCCATAGATCCTGAAGTTACACACACGTCTATTTCTTTTCAAGTGACAGGCTTTACTTGCTCGAGATTAGGAGATGAGTTGTTGATTGTTTGGTAGCGCTTGGGTAGTGTCTTTCGCCCCCTTCTTTTTAATTTTTTTTTAATTACAAAAATTAGTTTCATATTCTTGAAGAGGGGTCAAAGAGGTGCATAAGCAGCAGCACGGAGCTCAGCCTCTGAAACAAGCAAGAGTGCAGCAACAAGTTCGTTAGTCTGCTAGCTCTTAGAATTGCAGCACGTGCAAGTGTGCTGCTGTTAAGTTAGCTGTAAATTAATGCAAATGTAAATTCATTGTAAAGAGTTCATTTCAATTTCATTTGTAATTACACTTGTATATAAGCTGGTTTCTTTGTTAATGAGAATCAGACAAAAGAATTCTACATCATTGTGAATTGAGTCATCTAAACTTTCTCTCATCTTTCTCACACTTTCTGCCATTTTCTCAGCCATGGCCTTGAACTTTCACATTCTTCAAAATATGTCTGTGTCTCTTAAAATAAGAATAACCTTAAGTTCTTCTTTTGTTTTTATTCATAATGTTTCTATTCTTTAATCTCATAATGAAAACCAAAGGCTGCCATAATAATTTACTTCATTAAAATTAAAAACACACGTGAATCCCATTCAAAATTCAAACGCTGGCCAAATAAAACTTGAGCACACGCAAGCACTCGAAATTTCTAGGAGCAATATCGTTTTCTTTCTTTCTTCGTTGTAATGAGGGAGTAATTGTTCTATTTTGAATATGGAATGGTAGTTGTGGAGCATACAGTACAGCTATGTCAAGGAAAAGTATATTATTATCGGAAATATATGTTTATTTTATTAAATATAATCCCTCATCATTAATTAATGAGATGAGTCACATAAATAATTAAAAATAATAAAATAAATTACATTTAACAACACCTAATAAAAAAAAATCATTATAAAGGTCACTCTCGCTCCGATTTACTAAGCAGTAAGCCCTACTGAACTGCGGCACGTGAGAATAATGGGTAGTCTTTGTAGAGTACAGTGCTGTGTGGATAAGCATATAAGGTACAACTCAATGCAGAATAAACTTTCCTAGACTTGTGCAATGAATTTCCTGGGCTGACTTGACCAGCTCTTTGGGTCGTCTTACTCTTTTGGAAAAATGGTCTGTTTCAGCTAACACAGCATTATGGATGAGATACAGATCATATGGTCAATAACAAAAAAGTATTCATTCCTGCTGATGGGATAGTTGATGCAAATGGATGACGTCTACCTTGCGGATCACATAGAGTTGACAAAATACAATTCTTAATATAAGTTTGGCGTTCTTGAATTTCGCATCTTTGTTTTGCTTGTACTTTGGAATCTTTGGTTAATAAGCTTCAAAGTCAAAAAAATAAATAAATCGCGTCGTCTTTTATGCATTTTTTTTATACGTCACGATCACGTCATTTATATGAATGAATAGTAGTTAAAATAATTATTATCAATTTATTTTAAAGATATATGATAATTTAAAATTAATTAACAGTGAAACAAATTTATACTCATTATCCATTAAAATTAAATATTTAATTAAAACTAATTCTTTGAAGTCAGTTATGTCTATTTTGTCCAAAATAATGGTGTCCATGAAAATTGAGTGTTCAAACAAGTGTTAATATAGTATCTTTATGATAATCAACTTTAAAATCCTCAAAATTTAAAATCTCACTCACAGTAGCATGAATTGTAATTTACATAACAAAAAATAACTATAAATGATTCAGATTTTGAACTAAAACTATATTACCCAGCTAATGTAATAAACCAATGTCATTCACATGAATTGCTTCATGTTGCGAAACACATTATACTTGCTGTATTATTAAAATTAAATCTTATAATCCTTATTTTCTCTCTTTTCTCTCCTCTTCTTCTAATTTTAATTTTCAAAAGTTGTTCTTCTTCTTTAATGACTGTTCCACCGCTTTTACCTTTTCATTATTTAAGAAATTTAGTGTTTTTGTTTTTCTTTATGGTTATCATTGTTCCTCCATGTGGTGTTTTCATTTTATTTTATGGATGTTTTTGTTACTTTATGGTATCTCTTATTATAAAGATCTTACAAATAAAAATGATATTCAAATTTACAGTGAAAAAACATAATACATTATTTAAATTACGTTCTTCATGTTAATCTTCAATGTAAAAAATACTTAAATATCAATAGCATTTCAGCAAAAACAATACTAAATCTTCCAACAATTTAAAATGCAAAGTATATTTACATCCTGCCATGACTTCTCTATAAATGAAATTTCATTTTTTTCTCATTAAAAAAAATAAATTTTGTTAAATAATACCTTCGTAAATTGGCAAAATTGTATTAAAAAAAAGGTAAAATTTGCATATTTTCATTGACAATGAATGCTTCATAAAACTTAAAACTTGCTACTATTTTAACTTTCTTAATGAAGGTAGCAAAACCCATCTTATAAAAGCAAATTATTCAAAACCCAGTTGTCTATTTTGACCTACATATGGATGTTAATAGTTGAGAATGTACGAGCATTCAAAATTGTAAACCGCAATGTATAAAATATTCAGCGCTTTTCGAAAAGCTAAAGCACAATTTCTATGAGAATGACATGTCCATGTACCGTTAATCAATGCTGATGCAGGACACCATGCCTCTAATAAGAGTAATACTATATCCTCCTACAAAATTCTCACACCACCTTCTTTGAATGACACTTGACATCTTTAAAATGGAAAAAATATTGACAAGCGTCATTCATTAGAGCTAATAGAAGAATTTGTAAGAATATAACATTCCTCTCATTGAGCATGGATGACATCACATTGCATTCACATTCATAGAGGCGTTAGTTAATCTATCAATAGTAATAACGTGCAAATCAGCACATTGCGTATAATTTTCAGAGAAGAAACTCTCCCACCCTTCTTCATTGAGGACGTGAAGCAAACCTTCAAGAGAAAGGGGGCAAGAATGGTCCTATCCTACGAGCGTTAAGATATTCTCTTGATCCGAAGAATCAAACATGCACTACCCTTTGCCCCAATCTTCCCGAAAAAATAAGCAGTGCAGCTTAACCATGTCGCAGCCTGCCCAGTGCCAATGACAAGACGGATACAATAATCAATCGAAGCACAATAAGTCAATAACCAATCCATATGGATGATAAAAAGAAAAAAGTTTTACCAGAAAAAGGCCCCAATTTCTGACTTCTATCAGATTATCACCAAAATTAGTTTCCTCTGACGAGCGGTATAGTAAAAATATCAAATTGAGGCAAGTCAGAACATCATAAGAGACACTGTTAAGGAATGTCAGAAGTGCCAGTGCAAGATCAAGCTTCAAGTGTCAGAGGAACGGTGCTGAATCAAGCATCCACCAAAGTTAGATAAAAACAGCAGCTTCAAGCCTTCAACTAATGTTATGGACCAAAACATGGAAATGAAGAATTCCCTCGAACACATTTCCATACATTGCTTCCTCTTAGAAAAGCAGAAGCTGGTTAAACCACACAAGGAAACGTAAGTTCACAATTAACGAAAAGATCAACAAAGAGAGGATGAGAGAGAAGAAAAAGGCTATACTTCAGTCTATTTGTTTGACAAAGCCAGGAGTTGAGGAAGGATCAAGCACCCAACACCCTCTGAGATGAATATCTTCTTCCCCGTTGTGCTGGAAACCAGGAATTTGATGAGAAAATCTATCAACTTCTTCTCTTAAAACTTCAACTATACCAATTTTAGATCTCTGGATTCTAGGAGCCTTGAAAATTGGCTGAGAGCTGCTATGAGGCACAAGAATAACAGCTTGTATACTCTTGTCAGCATCTTCTAATACTTCTACTACATGACATTCACCTCTCCCCTGGTTTGAAGACGTCAGTTCATGGTTCTTGTCTTTGTATAAAGCCCAGATCTCACCTTTTCTTGGGTAGATCTCATACCTATTATTTCTCATGGGTTCAAGCTTTAGTTGATGAGAGAATGCTGAGAGAGAGAGAGTCTGTAATTTGGCTTTTTTAACTTTAAAGGTGCCACAAGATATTGTTCTTCCATCTTTTGCTGGTGTGCAGGGTTCAAGTAGGGACACGTGCAATCTAAAGTCGGGGGTAACTTCAACCTTCTTAATTTGAGCATAAATTTCAGGCTTATCCCCATCACTATATATTGCCCATATTTGATCACGCTCAAACCTACCCACAGATTTTTCCTTCTTAAATTCAAAAGGTGCTGTTCCCACAACTTTGCTATCATTTTTCACATTAGCACAGGCACTTCCTACAGACATATTTCTGTTGGCATTTGAATAATTATCAGTACCCTTGTCTGTTTTGCATTCACCTGCATCTACTTGAGCATTTTTCTTGCTTAAATCTCTAGGTGACCTTCGGACATTTAGTGTGTCTCTCTCATAATTACTTTTCTCATGCTTCTTTGGTGTCTTGACTTTCTCATTAGTCTGAAATGCAGCAGTAGCTCGACCAGGTTGGCCGTAGTCTCCATGGCCAATGTCTCTGCCATCCCCTCTACTAGTGTTTTCTTTACCACTATCCTCACCTTTTCTGTTTGACCTTGGTGGTCTTCTAGGGATTGATGAAACTCTTCCAGCATCCTTACTATCATACAACTTTGCATTGGGAATACTCTCATTAGACATTGCCCGTTCAACTTTACATTTTGAGGATTCGTGGCATGAACAATCAACTCCACTTTTTAAACTTCCATCCTCCATCTTCACACCACCAGCATAAGAAACTCCAAAAATATTACTAGGCAGGCCAGCAGGGTCAAGTTCAAAAGATCCTTTTGGAACACCTTCCCCTTCATCACCAGTCATCTCAAAAGAAGGAACCCGATGAGAGAACCTATATAGCTCATTACGTGGAACACAAAAGGAGTTAATTCCATTCTGCTTGGTTCGCTGAAAGAGACTAACAAACCCATTCACTTTGCCTAGATAAGCAACTTCAATGCCAACATTCTCATCAAAATCAGATAAGACTTCCACATATTCAAGTTGAGGCTCTGAATGCTTTTCTGGATTAGAACTCCATCCAATATCCCAATCTTTGAAAATTGCCCAGGTCTCTCCTATCCTTGGATATACCAAATAGGGACCTCTGCCACTTCCTGTTATTCGACACATCTTATGAGAGAACATACCCCGATGTGTAGTTGTCAGATTTCCACCAAGTGTGTACTTACCACAAGCAACAGGCAGACCTGCATCATCCCAATCAATTTCACCTTCATCATCCGGATGAGCTTCAAGCCAGGTAATCTGCAACTTGAAAGGGGAGAACACTTTCCTGACAAGAGCATAGAATCTTGGCATACTATCACAATCATCATATATAGCCCAGAATTGACCAGCACCAAAACAACCCTCTGCCTTTTCCTTCTCAAAATCACTAAAATCTGGATCAGGACAGGTAATTACTGTATGAGAAGAGGATTTCGAATTCAGTGGAGAACTAGTGTCAGCTTTTGACTTCCTATCATCAAGACCTGACTTGGACTCCTTTCTTTGCAAACGAGACTGCTCAACTTTGGTTTTATTCCTTAAAAGAGCTTCTTCAGGTTGATCACTTGCTTCCTTTCTAACCTCTGCAGTCTGACAACCCATTGCAGCAGTGGAACTAGAATTATTGAACAACCCACCACTGGCAGGAACTTCCCTTTTCTCCACTTTAGTTGTGTTAAATGATTCATATTGCCGTTGCCTTTTGGGAAAACCCTGAAAGTCACCATCTTGAGAAGTTTCTGCATATGAAACATGCTGCTTTTCACAGGAAGGTCTACGAGCATTGGTTACTTTCATGCCATTACCATTTCTAGCCTTGTTACCATCTCTTGAATCTGATGCTGACAGCCTTCCTCTCTTACATCCAACATATACTGAGGCTTCCGGTTCCTTGGCTTTGGATGCAGCAGGCTTGGATGTTCTAGCAGCAGGCTTGGATGATCCGGAGGCAGGCTTGGATCCATCTGCAGCCACATAGCCATCTTTAGCATCAACTCCAGCAGTACATTTTGACATAGATACAGGATTTGTTCCACCATTTCTTTCTGATGCTGGTTTCGGTGGCATGTGCTTTGGAACCTCTTTATAGTTATTAAATGCTGTCCATGTAAATCCTTGTGGCACACCCTGGAACCCCACATCACGAGCTCTAAAGAGTTTAGAACATTGTTGACATCGTATGGTTGCGTTTAAAATGGCTTTGTAGTACTGGTACCTAGTATTACAATGTTCACAAGATGTCCAGAATGTCTTGTGTTCATCCTGCTGGTGGTAATTTGAACTATTAGTGTGTGAATAAAATCTGTTGTTATGATTTCTTGCATCTCTGTCACATTTAGTCCCAAATGAACTCCCATTTGAGTGATTGGATGGAGGTTTCGGTACTGCAGTTCCCACAAAGACTCCATAGCTCGTGTCATATCTAGAACGCTTTAATTGGTCAGTCAACACCATGTTAGCTTCCCCAATCAACTTGAAAGCAGCCTCTGCACCATCACATTTATTTTTATCAGGATGAAGCAGTAGGGCAAGCTTCCTGTATTGTTTCTTTATGGCTAGCTCATCAGCCGATCGGTCAGCCTGAAGAATTCGATACCAGTCCATTTGAGACCCAGGGAGCTTGTTCTGTGCAGCACAGTGAACCTCACAAACAGTAAGTACCTGGCTAATGTTCTGAGCGTCAGGAAACAGCTTTTGGGCTTTCATAGCAAACTTCAGCGCCCCTACAAAGTCACCACTTTTCATTTTACTCTCAGCAATCTGCTTCGCCCTCAGCGCTTCATCCTTGTTGCACTCCATGGCTGAGCAGAAATCAAAACCCAACTGCTGCTGTTCGATCAGTCTCGCAACAATACAGCATACAGGGTAACTTTTCCTGTTTATCCACAAATTGACATTCCACTATTGGTGCTACACTTTTACCTGAATCCTGATTGACACAAACCAAGCAAGACTAAGCCAAAGCAGCAGTAAACCATTCACCAAGAACGTCACATATTATCTTCCATAAACAAAACAAAGTAAATATAAACATGCTTGACGCATGCACATGAAAAGCCACCAGCATAGAAACAGTTGTTTAGATTCCAAAGCAGAGACAACAATGCAACTGATACAAAAGCTATCTATCTCTTACAAAACACACAAAAAAAATAAACAAAAAAAAAATCCAATGACTTTCATTGATGCACTAACTAAACAAGTGAATCCAAGAAGCCTGATATTTTCATTTCTACCCTACGTCCAAACTTGTTTAGTTAGAATTACTAACTAAACAAGTAAATCTAAGAAGCCTGAGATTTTCATGTCTACTCTACATTTGTAGATGTAAGTAAGAATAAAAAGCACCACATGCCTTCACCTACACCTACAACAGATCAAAATTTCTCTAGCGAGCAAAGCATGGAAAACACGAAATGAACACATAACAATACAAAACACAAGCACCTCAGTCTCAGCAAACAAACAAGTTCAGGCACGAGCAAGCAGTTGCCGCAACAATCAGACAGTTCCTCCACTAGCATCAAAACCTAAAACCCTAAAGTCCGAGACTGAAATCGCAAACCTAAGCCGAAACAGAGAAGAAGTAACAGCAGCAAAGAAATCTCCAGGAAGAAAACGAAAAAGAAATAAACGCGAAACCTAAAACCCTAGAACCTCGGAATCTAAGAAGAAAATGGAGCGTAACATCTAAACCTAGACAATTAAGAGCGAGAAGAGAAAAAAAAAATGAAAGGCGAAAAAGGAAAAATGACAGAAGCAGAGAGAAAGGGGAACTTACCAATGGAGCGTAGTGCGGGAGCGAAGGTAGCTTGTGGAGACTCACACTCGCACCCAGGGACTCAGCTATATATATATACACACAGAAAGAGAAAGTGGGGAGAGAGTGCGGTAAAAGCGGGAAGTGTGGAAAAGGAGACAAAAAAATTTCAAGAGAGGAGAAGAGGGAAAAATTTATGTGTTGGGGGTTAAAGAGGCAATGGCTTCTCAGATTTGATAATAGTTTGTTGAAGGGAAAGTAAGACCCTGGGATTCCCCCAAATTGTTGTTTCAGCAGCTTCTCACTTTCCAAAAGAAACTTCCAGATTATAAAGCTGGGTCAGTTATGCAATTATCCCCCAAAATAATAGTAATATTTTTCAATCATTATCCCCCCAGGTTGGTTTGTCGCTTATTAAGCGTTGTGTTTATATTTTGTGAATGAAAATTAGTTAGTTTTAAAAGGCGTTTTAAAATCGTTGATTGTAATGAAAGCGGACATTAGCAAACTTTATGTATAAGTTGACTCAAAATTATATGAAAAATATTTGAAGGTAAAAATAGGTTTGTTGTTATTTTGATTTTTTTGTTAATATATTTTAATTATTAATTGTAAAATTGTTATTTTGTTTGTATTTTGAGAAATAATAAGATTAAAACCAACAGCTAGATATGGTTTCGTTTGGTTTTAGAAAACGTTCAGCCTATTCATTTTATACTTTTAATATTAATTACAAAATTCGTCACTTTGTTTTTATGATATTTTTTGCTTTTAAAATTTTGGAAATGAAACACTAAAAATATGAGGGTTTGTTTATTTTTGTTTTTATTTTATGTTTTTAATTTGCTTCGTATTTATTAGTTTTTTTAACATTTTGTGAAAAAAATCAAAACATTAAATGAAAATAGATCCTATTTTTTGTTTCTTAAATTTTGAAAATAAAGAGAATAATGAGAACAGTGTAACAGTTTGATAATTAAAATTAAAAACATAAAATATCTTAAGGTGATTAGTTAACCTAAAGTATTTGTTTAACCATTTTCAACACATATTTAGATAGAAGTAAAATCGGGTAAGTTTGGTTTTGTTTTTGTTAATTTTTTTTACAAAATTCGAACTAAAACAAACCAAACATGAACGGGTTTGTTCGATTTGGTTATTGGATTTACTCGTAAATAGATAATAATTTTAAAATATACAAAAAAAGTAGAAAATTTAAAAGAAAAAATAACAAAATCACAAAGTAATCCATAATAATATGATAAACACCATGTTCTATGTCTCAAGATTAAATCAAAAAATCCTTAAATGATCTATAAAAAAAAAATAAACATAATTCCAATCACACAACCTAATTGCATAATTAAGTTACTTAATAATCTTCCAATGTTCCATAGCCAAAAAAAAAACTAAACAAAGTTTTCCAACCAAACAACAAAAATCAACNCAAACAACAAAAACCAACAACCAGGTTGCCATCTAAGTCTGATAAGTGATAATAAAACATATATGGTCATCTTGATTCTTGTTATTGAGTAATGAATATCCTATAATAAAAGCAACCAAAACACATTAGTTTTTCCTTATAAGCCTAGTGCTAAAACAAATACTTGGGCTGGGTGGTACCCTGGGCTAACCGGAAAAAAAATTAAATAAATAATTTGGTTAAATTTAAAATTTATAAATTTGATATTCGACTCATTAATGATCGAATTCGATCAATTTTTTGATCCGATAATCCAATAATTCATACTAAATCGAACCAAATAGATTAATTTAAATTAGATCGACTGGATTGGATGGGTGCAATTCCCCCTATATTTTAGGTGTTGTTTTCCTAAACTCATTCAAAAATAGTTCACCCAAAAATAGTATCCATAAATAATGTATTTGACTTTAAAGTTTGAGGTGCATGTGATATATAATCTCAATCATAGAAAAACTAATGATTTAGATTATTACATATGTATATCTATATTTTTGTTTTTTAATTTAAAATATTGATTCCTTATCAAAAGTTTAAGATATTGTAGTCTCAATGTGAGCCAAATTAATTATCGTATGAGATTACTAAACAAAAGTTTTAAGTTGCTTAATTTGTCTTTTTATCACTTTTTATTTACATATGTTGCTATATTTTCTATGAGTCTTGCTACACGTACAAAAAAAAAATATACACCATACATACACCTTATAATTATATACATAAAGTTTGTGTTTTAATGTTTGTAATGTTTGTGCACTTAATTAAGTATAATTTGATAATATCATCTATAAGTTTATAATATTTGTGCACTCATGAGAATAAAGTTTGTGCATTATTAATAGTGTATGTATGAGTGTATAAAATTGGGTGTACATGTAACATTCTTTATTTTCTATAGTTATTTTTTTTTTTTAAATTATGAATTGTATGACTAAACGTACAAATAAGAGACACTTCATGATCATTTATGACAAGAAGATCGGTGCAACAATTAACCTCATGAAACACGTGAATGAAACCTCCATTGTCCATTCACTCTCTGTTAATTGCTAAACAACATGCACAAGCGAAATTTACAATTCATCCAATTTTAGATTAGCACACATATCATTTATGACAAGAAGATCAACGCAACAATTAGTCACATTATATACGTGAGTGAAACCTTCATTGTCCATTCACTCTCTGTCAATTGCTAAACAACATTGCGAAAAAATTTGGTAGTTTCATTAGAAAATAGGTAATAGTTTCCTTTTTCATTGAAAAATAAATAGTTTTATTGCAAAACAAAAAGATAAATAAAATAAATTCAACTAATTGTAATTAAATACGGTTATACTTTCTCAACAACTTTATAGTAAAAATATACACACTAGTAAAAAAAATAATCTACAACCCAAATTAATACAGTTGATCAAATCCAAGTTCTCTGACTCTGCAGTGATAACTCTAATACATAATCCATGTTCATGCACCAAAGCCCACCTCAAGGCCACACCCTCCACAATCCTAGTATCCCCTGCTACACTAGTTCTCCAAGTAGCATTGCAAGGATATATGTAAAAAGAATTAATTTATTATGGCATAAACTAAAGTAATAGTAGCTACGAGATTTTCTCACGAATATAAGTACAAGTAATGCTATCATTTATGCCCAATACTTATTATTATTATTTGATTGTTGTGCACTATTGGTATAAAATAATTTTCATTTATGCCAAATACTTATTATTATTATTATTATTTTGATTGTTGTGCATTATTGGTATAAAATAATTCTGTATTATCATCCATTGTATGTTTAGGTATGTAAACTTTAAGATAGTGAATATGCGATAACTTTTTTTGTTTATTGGGCAATATTGCTAATACATGACAAGTGATGTTACTATAAACTCTAGTTTACGGTGAACCTTATACGTCGTAATACATTAACCATTCAAAATATAATTTGACATTATAAATATATAATCTTAATTTTGAATTCAGTGGTTGATACAGTCATGTATAAAGTTTATATCATCCTGTAAACAGAAAATGTATAGGTTTACCATGATTGGAGCACAGTAGACTTTCTTTTATACCAATATAAACCTTTTTTTTTCTTCAATTCTTTGATTCAATATTTGTCTAATAAGCTGCAACCACACGCATTCATATGTGTACTGCCAACAAGTCTGGCTGCACTTCTATCCTTTCCATTTGAACGTAGTAAAAAAAGTGAACCTATTTTCAATTAAGCTGCTTAACCCAAATACCGCGCATACCAAATTCGCAGTTATGCATGTTTCTCCATAAGTTGCCTAAACAAATCTTCTGGTGCTGGAATTGAAGACAAAGAATCATGTCAGTTAGAGTCTTCTTCTTTAGCCACAAGAGAGTACTCCTTCCCTCTCATGTTATCCATCACTTCCATAATTTTTTTTTTATACATTCGTGAATCAATATATTTATATATAAATTGTATCTAAATACATTAATTTATATATGTAACTAAAAAGTGAAGGTGGCAAGTAATATATGGCGGAGCCTAGAGGGAGTAGTAAATACTGAATAGCAATGGGAAATGAAATGATGAACTCAAATCATGTGTTTAATTTATCAGCGAGTTTTCGTTGGTTTACCGGGTAAGCCGGTGAAGTTCTTGTACTGCTCAAAGGCTTGGCGGATCAGCATCTCTGTTCCATACACAACAGCAGCCCCGGTTTCCTTAGCGTCTCGCAAGAGCCTTGTTTCTTTTGGCGTGTAGATGGCATCAAACACCAAGCAGTAATAATTTAAAGCATGCTGCAAATTTAAGCATTGAGTTCCTCATAATGCGGGAGGAGGAGAATTTGATGAATGTAATTCAATAAGTATGAGGATACATTATTACATGTATTTGCAGGGAAGAAAATACGTATCAAATTAAGTTTAGGACATGGGAAAATTTTCAGAATCAAAATCACTTAATAATTGGACAATTGTACTATAATACCCCTGTTAAACATACTAATTACCAAAATACTCATGTTTTCAAACATTTTACAAAACTACCACGATTTTGGCTGACGTGGTATCCGCGTACTGCGTGGCGTGGCACGTCAGATTCGCCTATGGATATGGCGAATCTTTCCTAATTTCGCCTACAAGATTGGCGAATCTTGGTTAAACTCGTCACCAACATTGGCGAATCCTCACTAAAATAGCCAATCGAGTTGGCGAATTCAACTCGAATTCGCCACCCGGTTTGGCGAATCCGTAATTAATAATATTAAAAAATTATATAATATATTCAAACATTATTTTATCCATATATATTATGTATATAAAATTCCTAATACATTATAATGTATATTATACGTACATATAATTAAATGACTTTTTTACTCTTATACCCCTTATGAACTTAGTAAAGAAAAATATAATGGAATATTTAATAAGGAAGCATGGTTATATTAAAAAATATGTGAAAAATATGGTTTCTCAGATAAGTTGCAAAAGTCCAAAAAATATGTGAAAAATATGGTTTTTCGGATAAGCTGCAAAAGTCCAAAAAATAATCTTGCAAAAAGACCGGGACACTCTTTGTCATTCGCGCAGGGGTGCAAATCCATCGATTTGCACTTCGAAGAGCCCAAATGACTTGGACTCATGCGCGCGAGCCCAACTCCCCTCTCAATTTTTTTTTACTAATACAACAACTACTAAAGGTATATAAACACTTAAAAGATTTGTGATCTAACCAATGTAGGACTAGAGCTTTTGAAATACATAACATTTTCCAACAAATGACATAACACTTAAAAGGCATAACACTTAAAAGGTTCTTGAATGTCATAAGAGCTTGAATTTGCCAACCTTGTAGGCGAAATTAGGAAAGATTTGCCATATCCATAGGCGAATTTGAGGTGCCACGCCATGCAGCCCGTAGATGCCACGTCAGCCAAAATCGTGGTAATTGTGTAAAATGTTTGAAAACAGAGGTATTTTGATAATTAGTTTGTCTAACAGGGGTATTATAGTAAAATTGTCTAATAATTGCTATTTTTGTTGCTTTCATTTTATTTTTTTTTACTATTTTAGAGTGAAGCACTTTCTTACAGAGTCGTCAAATATTTTAAAGTAGGGTACTAAAATACTAAGCACATAGAAGAGAATTTGATAGTCAAAAAAAGGAAGAGGAGGAGACTGAAGATATATTTTTCTATTCATGTTTTGTGGCCCCTATCTTTAATAAAATTTTAGTATTTATAAAACCCAAAAAATATAATCACTCATCATTTTATTTTAACCTAAAGCACTATTTCCTACCTTAAATATATTTTATTTCAAAAATATGTTTTATTATACTTCACTCTAAAACATTTACCTACTCAAATTAGCATAGTGCTCGTTTCGATGCCATGTTTTGGGATAAAAAATATCGTTTTTAAAAAAAAAAACGGTACTTTTGTATTTTGATGCTTTAAGTAGAGTCTTGGCACAATGGATAAGGAGATTGAGAGAGATGAGGAACAAACCTTCGGTATTGGGGTCTGATCAGTGTTAGGCATCATTCCTACAGATGTTGTATTTGCAAGCACCATACCTTGTTCTGGGTGGAAATTTTCCACTTCACTCAAACTCATAGCTTTCCCTCCAACTTTGTCAGCCAATTCCTTGGCACGTTCTGCAGTAAGTAGCAATATTATTTATGGTATGAGTTACTTCATGAATCATGAATATATCAATTCCCTCTCACTTATGGCAATAAAAAAAATTAAGGGGGTGAAGTCAGTGAAATTAAATGTCAATCATATGAATGCTTCTAACGTGATTTTTAAGACAAATTATCTAAAGTCTGTAATGCCAACTTTATTTTCTCTATCACTTGATAAATTTAATATATTCTCTTTACTAATATATCTAGTCAATTAATTGTCCAAATACATTAACTTAAAAATATACTAAATTTGTCAAGCGGACCAATAAAAAGTACCGGATGGAGTAAGAAGTATCCAACACAATTATTAACACCATGTAGGGGCTAAAATGTTAATGCCTTACCAAACGTGCGGTTAGCTACTATAACTCTTGCCGCTTTCTGTGCAGCACCGTAAGCAAGTGATTTCCCGGCACCGCCAGCTCCCAGCACAACAAAGAGCTTCCCGGCCAAGGGTGACCCAACCGTCGGTATTTCACCACCTAAACCTGTCAAAGAAAAGCAACAATCAAATAGAATGAGTTAAAAAAATTATTTGACCTGATCTTGTAGTGGAAGTCAATTAAGAAACCTCGTAATCCATCCTCAATGGCAGCGATAGCGCCGATGTAATCAGTATTAAAAGCTACTAACTTTCCGTCGGGTCTCCTGACGATGTTATTGATAGCTCCTATTTTCTGTGCGAATTGAAATAACCATTTGTATGATCAGGTAAATTCTGATTACTATACTAATACATTAACTAAAACACTTTCTACTTTCTAGTTTAAGAGGACAATGATTAAGTACCTTGGCAATAGGATCAACCTCGTCCATGCATTCAAGAGCGACCTCCTTATGAGGAATTGTGCAACTGCATTTAATAATTAAGTTATATTACTATAGCAACCATGAGATTTTAGGATTAATTTTGATTTTGATTTTAATGCTGAATAAAATTATTTTATAGACATTCAATTATGTATCATCACATCAGCAAAAAAAATGTTTAACTTTTACACTTAATATACCTCAAAAGTCTCGCATATAATAACACATAACTAGATTTTAATGTACTCCTTCCATTTCATAATAACAATCTTTTTTACCATTTTAGTTTCATTCATAATTTAATGTATCTGAATATAAATTGTGAAGAGAGTAAAATCTTTTACCGTGCATCAAAAACATAGTTTTATTTGGCAATCATTTGCCAAAAAGACTTAAGCCAGAACAAAGGTAACAGAGAAATTCAAAGTAAAAAAATCTTTAGCATGGAATCAAAAGAGATGGAGAACCTGCATCCAGAGGCAAAGTCAGGGGATGAATAGGTATCAAAAAACTTGTCCACAGCATCCACCAAAAAGTGCATATAAACTGCATTCAACCCAACTGATTTGAAGGCAGCATTGAACAAAAGAGGGCTCTTGCTGTGACCCACTGGCTTTCCTATAATTCCATACACTTTAGTGTCTGGCCTTATAAGCCTAAAGTTGTACAGTTCCTGCAAATCCTTCGCCGTGGTTTGCCCTGGAGCCGAGATAGCATCCTTATCTAGCGCACCATAGGTGAGATAACCACCAAATTTGGGGCTAAGTAGCCGCGAAATTAAACCCCTCTCTCCCATTACAATTCCTATAGTTGGGATCTGTCATTTTTTCATGTGTATACATATGCATATACGTATAAGATACAAGTGGCGGGGCTAAATTTTGTAAAAAAATTTGTCCCATATTAATTATGTCCCATATCAGAGTTGTCATTGAGACGGGGCTATTATCATATGATACATAATTAATATGGGATATAGATTCTTACAAATTCCAAGAGATGGATTGTAATTATGCATAACTTACTTGAGAATGAACTGTGATTTGGAAAATTCGTGCGCAATCTGTGATGTCCAATGCAGTGGTCACTATCTTCACAATGTCGGCTCCGGTGGCTTGTATTCTCGCTACCAAATTGCCGATCGCCTCAGATGGTGGAGTATCATGAAAGTTGTGTGAAGAAACTAAGACCTTGAAATTATCAGGCTTCTTTCCACGTATGGAACTAATGAAGTCATTAGCCACCTGCATACAAGGTGGGAATCACATTAAAAATTGTAATCTGTTTTAATTAATTAACTAGTCATTCAGTTTTTTCACATACAGTGGGAAATTATCCTTATTATGAAGTAGCTACCTGAAGTTCAACATCAATGTAATCAGCTCCTAATTCCATCGCTAGACGAAGAGCATCTTGTCTCTTGGTTTCATCTCCTTCGTATTGACCACCTTCCCATGTTGGTCTGAAAATGAACACACATGTACAGTTACTGTAATTAAAAAGTCACCTTGCAGACCCAAAAATTTTCACCGAAAGATAAAAAATAAAAACTAAAACTTTGGGATCCAAGAAAAAGGTGCTTGAACTTGGATTTTGGTTAGTTAAAAGTCTGTCCCTTGTTTTATTTATTATTACACGAGCAATAATACATGAAAAAGTCCAAGTGTTCAATAACATTGTTATCATCATAAAATCAACTTAGTATTATATATAAAAATACTCATATTCATTATTACACATCCCATTTTCTCTCACTCGCTTTTCTCTATCCCCCACCTTCACATTACTAAAAGATGGTGGTTTTTCTATTCTCATTCTCCTCTCCACGACTCCTCGCCTCCATATCGCACCATGGCGACATCCATCACCTCCCTGCCGACCTCTGTCGCCGCCACGCCATCCTCTATCGCCTCGACGCCTGCCTCCATCACCTCCAAGTGGACAACCGTTGTCACCATTTCGCGTCGCATCTGACCCACCACGCGTCGTAACCTTGACCGACTGCGCCGCCTGTCACGTCACTTCTCACAGCCACCTTGACAGACTCGTACCTTAACCATCACATCCAAAGCAAGTTCGTAATTTGCATATTAACAACTTCGTCGTTGAGTGCATACACGTTGTATTTGCCAATGGATTCTCATGAAATTCGCGGAGAGGTAAGCTTGATTGGTTGTTTTTGTATTAATTCAAATCCAAATGATTTGTGTGGTTGAGGAATTGTTCTTGTGTTTTTGTATGGCTAAGGGATTGTTGTTGTTCACACGTAGTTACGTGGTTTGGTCTTCAATGTACATCAATGTGCTCACGTAGTGTATATATGTGTATTCACATAGTGTTTAAAGGTGGTCACCTTATTTAGTTGCGTTTGTTTATTGTTCAGGTGTTGCACAAAGGTTTGTTTATTCTAGTTGTATAGGTTTGTTCATTCTACTTGTGGAGGTTTGGGTTTAGTCCTTGTGTACTTGTTGTTTGTCCGTTATAATTGTATGAATTTGATCACTTTGTGCTTTTGAGTTTGTTCATTTTATATGTACAGATTTGCTCACTTTGAGTGTATAGGTTTGTTTATTATTGTTGTATAGGTTTGTTCACCTTGTGCTTATGGGTTTGTTCATATTATATGTTCAAGTTTGTTCAATTTGTGTATATGAGTTTGTTCATTCTGGTTGTATAAGTGTGTTCACTATGTGTTTGTAAGTTTGTTTATTTAAAGTGCGTAGGTTTGTTCGTGCTCTTTATACAGGTTTGTTCTCCTTGTATATGTGGTGTTTGTTCATTATAGTTGTATAGGTTTATTCACTTTGTGGTTATGGGTTTGTTCATTTTATTTGTTCAGGTTTGTTTACTTTTGTATATATGGGATGCGGCGGGGAGAGGTGGCGGGATGCACCTGAAGTTTGTTTTGAAAGAGATGGGTATGAGAGAGGGTTTCAACGGTGTGTGAAAGGAGAATGTATTTCAAACGTAGAGAGTCGGCAAGTGGGGAGTAATTATTTCATTAGTAGTGGATGGTAGATGCTACATTAAAACATCGGTGGCTATACGTTGGTACAATATTTGGTATACACGAAGCACCACTCATGATACATTCTCTTAAAAATTCTCTAGATTATCTTTCTAATTATAAATGAAATAACTCAACTTCTTGAAATATTAAAAAGTAGTCAATTCTTACTTCATTTAATGACTATGAGATGTTCTGAAGAATTTGTTAGATAGATAAATCATTTCTCTTAATATACACATTAGTTTTGAAGGTTATCACTTCCTTTTACATTCACTATAATTAAATTTTTGGAACAATTGTTGAAGTTGAGTATTGAATGATTTATAACATATTTTTACTTTATAGTATAAACATAAGCTAAGAAATTCTCATTCATGAGCCTTAACTTAGCACTTTGAATCACGCAATGCATCTATGAGTGTGTCTATCTACCTGCAAGTGACAAGAGTGGGTAAAGGACACTGCTTTATGAGAGTTTCAAGATGAGGTTTCGGGTCGAAGCTTCGCAAACAATCAAGGCGAATCTCAACAAGATCAGCGCCAATTTCCTTGGCCCTTCGCATCTCCGCCACCATCTGATCCACCATGGACCCAATAACCGGGGTGCACAACAGTGTAGGACTGTTCCCAAATCCGTTCCCCCTTTGTAAATTGGAGGTGCCAACCTAATTGACATTAAAGGTTACAATAAATTAACCTCTAAACTTAAATTGAATGCAAGCTAAACATGGAGAAAGAACATAACAGGAATAAATAGCATGCATCAATGTTGTAGCTGCTAGTTCTGTTCATCAACAAATTAAATAAATGTACAAAATTGAGTTTGATCATCCAGTGACATTAAAAATAAAAATTGAAGCACAAAAGGAAAAAAGAGAAGAGTACCGCGAGGCTTCCCATGGTGTTGAGTTGAGTTGATGAGTTGGGTGATGACACAAGCTAATAAGTGAGCAAAGGCATGCAAGAAGAGTAGTTGAATGAAGGAGGAATTGAAATGCAAGTCACTAGTTGCTTCTTTTTTTGAGACACTGGATTGACTTCCATGGTTGCATTACTTACTTAATTAGAAACTAATAATAACAACTAGTGATGCTATACCCAGAAGTTATTTTGATAGAGATATGTGTTTATCCAGTAAGTCACATGGTATCAATTCATACTTTATTTACATTGAATTTAGTAGAGTGTTTGCTCTATTAAAATATCTATTAATAATAAATAGAACGTGAATCGACACATTGTTCTATATTAAATAAGTTTATTAACACAACTCATTTTGACAAGGAAATAAGGTTATTTTGCTCGAGAAAAAAAAAGAGAAATAGTATAAAATATAGTTAGGTTAGGTTTAATATTAGGTGGTTTATTACGTATCCTATAGGATAAATATCATATGCTAATTAAATTTATCTATTTTTAATCATTTTTATAACTAAATTTATTAAATTTTATTATCATTTCATGATCTGGTATGAGATATTGATGGATTATATAATTTAATGTGATAAATTAATATTTTTTAATATAATATTTGTAAAGAGATGCATCATAAGTTCAAATGGCATGCAAAACATCTTATAAGTTAATTCTTTTAATGATTTGATTAATAAAAAGTTTATTACGATCATATAGAATATAAAATAATAACAAAATTTGATAAATTTAGTTGTACAAATTATTAAAAATAGATAAATTAATTAACCTGCTATATTTATCTCTACGGTACAAATTTGTTTTCACCCCATCAAAAGTACTTTTCAGTGGTTGAAAAAGGATACAAACGTGCACAATAATCACATTCGCATATCTTAAAGGCATGAATTTGTATGTGCTGCATTGAATTTGAAAACGAGAGGGGAAAGAAAAAGGAATATTCCAACCCCTCTCACATGTTACTATTTCTTTCTTTCTTTCTTTTTCTTGAAGCAAAAAGAGTTAACGATTTTTTCTCTTCACTTTAAGATCACAATCACAATCAGGCGAATTAATGTTTTACTTTTGCATTTTAGAAACACTATGCACAAAGTTCCATTCCATCTTCCATCACACATTTGTTAACAACATCTGTTTTTTCATGAGGGCCGAAAAGGCCCAACATCATCTGTTTGTTATTTTCCCCATCTTTATTCTTTTTGGGTTGGTCTCAACAGGTCAACAACAACCATAAGAGCCCTGGTTCTTTTTTATCCTTTCGATAGGATTTGAGCCATATTTTTAATTAGAATGGGCTTAAACTTCGAACAATATAAGCACAGAATTCCCAAATGGGCCAGAATCCACCAGGCTATACTAATAAAGTCGTTGACCCATTCCATATGTGTTTTTGTCACAATTTTTATTCTAAATTTATTTTTACTACTCTTTGATAATATGCAGTTTTTCAATATCACAAGTTGCAACTGCTCAAATGTATACCGTCAAATTACCTCCATGAATCACATTTTTTTTATTCTACAATTTTGCTAAAGTGAAAAAAAAAAAGAGTCATAATCTGTATGTTTACATTAGTAGACAGTTTTCGTGGGTACCTGCACGATCCTATTTGTGACTTCAGGGGACCAAAGGCCCATAGAGACTAACCACTAACAAATAGAATCGATTTGTATTCATCTCTGTCACTTTCGTTTTTTTAATTTATTTATAATTTAAGATATCTAAATATAATTATATCTAAATATATTAATTTATCAATAAATTAAAAAAATAATAGCCTCCTATAATTTGAGATAGAAGAAATATTACTTAATCTTACGCTATAGATGTCGTCCCAACTAAGAATAAGAAACATGTAACGGACTGGGCCATAAAGGCCCATCTTGGTGACCTCACGATCCAAGTCCAATGCTCTGTGGACGCTATTTGCTCGACCGGCCCAACCACGTCCCAAGTTGGCCTTGAGATCCCCTCTTCCCGCCTTCTCCAAGCTCAACGGCCCCGAGCTCCCTACCAACTTGCCTGCTCGGGATAAGCCACCCTGAGATCCCCGCCAACTTGCCTGCTCGGGATAAGGCAACTTACTTGCTCGGGATAAGCCACCCCGAGATCCCCGCCATCTTATCTGCTCGGGATAAGCCACTCGGAGATCCTCTCCTCCTACCTACTCGGATTCACCGGTTCCGAGATCCTCGGCCAAGCTGCTACACGCGGACCTGTGACACCCCCATCGCCGCTATTCGCGGAGAAGATCTCAACAACCCCCTTATATATAATGGCCCATGCCCCAGGTATGAGATCATCCAATTATCACTTACTATACTCCTTAAACCCTTGCTTACTTGAGCGTTGGAGTGTTTGCAGGTATCCACCGCAACACCAGTCCAAAGATCGTGTCAGAGTCTTCATCCAGCCCCAGAGCTCCAGGATCCAGAGAGTGGACCGAGATGCATACTTCGGAACAAAACAATAAAGAAATGTTTCTCAATAAACGTAACTTATTTGAATTTCTTGATAGCTGCAGATGGAAGCAACGCCATCAAAATTTGGATAAAACGATTTCCCTCATGAATTCTTCAGGTGCTGCACAAAGAGAAAACCACCATGACTGAGACCACTTTATAAACTAAGTTACATATACGAAACTGAAAGGTAACACTGGTGGCATTATTGCAGGGCAACTTGAGTGTACTGTGATCAAGACAAATATTTACGAGAAAATCTATATTTTAGTATCTGAACGCATAAAGGTCTTAATAGATTGGTCTCTAGTAGAAAATATGAAAAATACAAATTAATCCCTAAATTAGTGTTAGATTTTTGACATATTAATCTCTCGTATAAAGACTAATGTGTATGTATTTTTTCGTCCAACGACTAATCTGTTAAGACCTTAGGCTACAGTTCAAGTGCTTCACTAGCTAGTGTTAATACTTTATTGGCCCTTCGTATAAGCTTTAATTTTCAATCTTCTGGTGATGCGAACTTGAAAGGAAAAAGTCAAGATTGTACCTTCAAGACCCGTGAAGAGATTGAATTGAGCAGTAGCCTCCCTAAGGAACATTTCTACCCCACTCACAGTTATTGCTTCAGCTGCATCAGCTTCTTTCAATAATCTGGTTCTTCTGGGTGCATACACAGCATCAAAGACTAGTTGGTACTCTCCCAAAGTTGTCTTCAAAAGGAAATAATAACATAACATTTGTAATTAAACTCAGCAACAACCAAGTCTTTTCTTAGTGGGTGGTGTCGGTTACGTAGATCATAGTTGATACCGTTACATCCGTTTTAAAATAACTTGCTTTGACTAAATTGAAACATCATTAAATCAATATATTTGGATACAATTGTATCTAGACATATTGATTTAAGGATGTACAAAACAAAGTCAAAGCCACATTTATTGTGAAACGAACATAGATCATATATAGTTGACACCGTTGCATTCTATCATAAAACATGTTCATTGACAAGCAACTACTGCATCCATTTTAAAATTATTGTCACTTTGACTAAACTGGTACATCCTTAAATTAATATATCCAGACACAATTGTATCTAAATATATTGACTTAAAGATGTATGAAACAAAGTCAAAGTCACATTTATTGTGAAACGAACATAATTGACACTATTGCATCCTATCATAAAACATGTTCATAGATAAGTTACTACTTGCTTTGACTAGACTGGTACATCCTTAAATCAATATATCTAGATCAAAACAATTGTATCTAGATATATTGATTTAAAGATGTACAAAACAAAGTCAAAGCCATATTTATTTTAAAGCGAAAGGAGTAATAATCAAACCCATGTTAAACATTATTTAATTTAAAAACAAAAAATAAGTCATATTAAGAGTGTAGAACCTCTGCCACTGGAATTCTATCTGTATTGGGATGCATTCCTATAGGCGTTGCATTTGCAAGAATTGCCCCTTTCTCTGGCTGAAAGTTGACTAAGTCTTTGAAAGGGTGAGCTTCACCATGTACAGCACAAGCAAGAGATTTTGCTCTGTCTTTTTGAACAAAAATAAGAGAGTAAGGAAAAATATGCATACATAACACTTCCTCTAGAGCTGTTTTTGTATAACAGCTAAATTCGCGAAATGCAACACCAAGTTATAAGGGAAGAAATTGATTTATCAATATCATGTGGAGTGAGGCAAGAATGATTTGTGACAGGTATTTTAGAAAAGATCAAAGTAAAATTGAATTTTATTGCAGACATAATATGGATGATTTTTATACCAAAGTCAATGTCAAAAACGATTACATGAGCTCCTCTGCTTTTAGCGCCGAATCCCAGTGCTTTTCCAGCGCCACCAGCACCAACTCACACAAACAATCTTCCTTCAAGGGGTGAACCTAAACATACTCCACCATCATTGCAACCATGCTCTACAATTGGTTCATGGGGTATCAGTAAATCACTATTAGTTAAAATTGCACCAATTATAATTTGATCTTGCTTACATGAAAATTACAAGAAAGATGATTAGACCCAAAAAAAAAAAAAAAAAAGAAATCAAATATGTCACACCCAATAGCTTTAGCTTATAGGATCTTGGTTATTTACTAAGAAATTTGGCAAGTTGAAGGAAAATTACCTATGAGAGCATCTTCAATTGCAGTAATTGAAGCCTCACAATCTGTATTATAACCAACAAGTTTCCCATCTCTTGGTCTCCTTATAATAGTATTAACAGCTCGTACAGACTGGTGGAGCATGAACAAATGAGTTAATTACCTATCACAAAAAGATCATTTCATGAAAGAGCAACCACTTCTTATACCAATTTAATAGAGCATCATTGGCATCAAGCAAAAACAAGAAATAGTGCACCAATTTCACCCAAAAAAATCAGTCACACGAATGTTCCTTCAGAATAACTTCAGCTGCATATGATCAAAGTACACAATAACAAAAAAAACAAAAAAATTGCTGAATTTTGACATGATTCTAAATTTTGCAGGTAAGAATAAGAAAACCTGAGGATGGAGTTCATCACAAAACTTTGGAACTTCTTCCTTGTATGGAAACCCAACGCTGCCACACATAAGAAAGAAGCAGATCAGAAATTGCCAAAATAGAAAGAAATACAAACACTTAAAATGGTTGACGTGAAAACAAAATGATTAAAAAAGCCAAGATAACAAGAAATGTAACTACCTAAGTTCTTATCTTAGCAGATATTCAAACAATAATGCTAGCAGTCCAAGATGAGGACCTAACATAGGAAAACATGGAACTCAAAAATTTGAACTGGATTAATGGCTAACACACGGTGGCATACCTAAAACCTGCGAAATCTGGGCTTGTAAAGGTGCTAAAGAACTCTTTAAGGTCATCAACAAACATTGGGACATAGACTCCATTATATTTCACATGTCTGAAGGAAGGATTATGCAATATAGGGCCTTTGCTGTGGCCAACTGGCTTTGATATCAGCCCGAAAACTTTGGTAACTGTAACATCCTACTCCTTTTTTAGTGAAAATTTTCCCAAATAACTGTTCATAGAGAGCCCTTTGTATGAGTTAATATGTCGAGGTCAGTAGGAATTATTCTGTTTGGTATTGCCAAATTGTGCTGACATTGAAATGATTCCTCTCGACCCCTAGAGATGGATGAAAAACCTAAAGTGTCCGTAAAACGGAAAACGGTTCGGTTTCAGACGATTCCGCAGACACTAGAACAATCTCTTTTAGCCAGTAGAACTGAGTAGAGAGTCTCAAGTCTCTGGAAACCCCACTTGTACCGGAAAAAAGTTTCAAATACCTTAGATTAGCCCCAAAACCTCATTAGGAAAAATAGGCGAGAATAGGCAATCGCAGAAATGCCAGCGGAACGGTTGTCTGCAGTCACGGGAGCTTAACGACATATCAAAGGTATCTGTGAAGAATACTCCTCTGAGAAAAATTCACAAATGCCTTGAGTTGGCCTCAATTCCATGTTAAAGGAAATTAGGGGATCGCGGCGGTATGCTCGGAATATTTTTCGGACAACCGTGCGAGACGCATTGGGACTGTGAGCGATCGAACACGAGTGAAATGGGACCGAGAGTGACCCAAATCTGAATTCACCACTTGACCAGATTTTTTTGAAGAAAAATAATAAAATAAAAGTTACTATTCATTAATGTGACCTTTTATTTATCTAAACTAATTAAGTAATTAATCAATTAAAGTAATAATGGTAAAATGGTAATTTTGCAAGGGCAAAATGGGAAATGAGGGGCAAAATTTCGTGGCTATAAATAGCCATGCCATTCAGCCCTTAATTCATTCATCCATCCCCTTAGAAATGTCGAAACTCTGCTCGTGTGCTCTGCGATCACGCTGCGGAAACTTGACAGAAGTTAGGAAAAAGCTCTGGACTTGGAGAACTACTCTCCCCCGCCCTCTTCAACCATCTCCAACCTTCTCTAAGCCTCTAATAAGGTGGGTAAACTTGGCTTGCTCACCTCCTTGGGAGCTTATGTTTGATTCTATGCGATTTTGTGAACTGCTGTAGATTGTGTTAGCTATGCTAGGCTTAGGTTGTATAGATGGCTTGGTTATGTTTTTGAGGAGGAAATATGTTGTATAATGGTTGTTGGGACATGTGGAAGAACCCCAAGAAGTAGGCAAGGGAAAGGATGGAAAAAAAGCAAGAAAGTAAAGGAAGATGTCTAAGCTGCGCTTAGGGCTCTGAGCGGCTCCAGGGTCCGCTAAGCGGCCTAAGGCTGCACTTAGCCACGAGTTTTAGCAACATTTTGCAAAATGTCTAGGAGCTTCAGGGCGCTGAGCGGCCTGAAGAACATCCTAGGGGACGGTTTTGAAATGAAGTTTGTGAAGGGGATGATTTCAGGGACCGCTGAGCGGACCCACAGGGACGCTGAGCGGCCTGAAACTTAGAAGTCCCATGGAGACCTAGACAGGGGTGACGACGTGAACTGGGAATTCCTGAGGGTGCCAAGCAATCGAGGGAACTCTAGGTCGCTGAGCTAACCTAAGCCAGGGAACAAAGGTTTATGAAAACCCCTTGGGTCACATAGTTCCAACAAGCATTGAGTTGACGGATGAATATTGATATGTCTGATGTAAGTGGAACATTTCATGTAATATGTGTATGATACAATGCATCATGAGGACAAGGTTGTCATCTAAGTGCTAGGACAACCTTAGACCACTAGAGGTTAATCACTTAATGTTTGAAGATCATAACAGAACACTAGGGAATAAGTGACATAATTATATGATAGGAAGTCCCTCTCTTGGCACGTCTACGGACAAGTCCCTCACCAGTCCAAAAAGGTGGATTGGTCAATGATAAGAAATGAAAAGAAAGAATGAAAGAAAGAAATGATAAACGATAAGGGTGACGTCACATCTAACGATGATGATAATGATGATGATGATGAGTCCACGCTCGGATTGGCTCGAGAGGAGCACCCCTCGCCATCCCACTAGGTGGATGGTTATCTCTATTGATGGTCTGTAGACGGAACATTAGTTATCCGCGGCGGTTCGCAACCACTCAGGTTATAGCGTTGCCTGATCGACATCAATACGAGGACAGAAGCAGGTTGTAGATGTATGGCCACATGTACAAGGGTGGAAGGACTCGGCGCAGCCCTGGTCCATTAGTTAGCTGGGAGCCAATGCGGCCTCGGTCCATTAGTTAGCCGAGATCCCAAAAAGAAGGACGCGCCCCGGTCCATTGGTTAGCCGGCACACGTAAGAGAGTTTCAAAGTTATCATGCATAAGATATCTGAGGAATGAATGTATGAATGTATGTATATGGAAGTATGTGAAGTATGTATATGATATGAGTACCGTCAAGAGAACGCTCAAGACGGAATATGTATATGCGCTACGAAGTAAGAAAGTAAAGATAACAAGCACGAGAACCTAGATAAAGAAGATTAGATCCCCCATCACCTAGTAACTTAGATAAAGTCGTTCAGGACCCTAGGCGAAGATAATAATCAGTAGGATGTTTGTATGCATGAACACATAGAAATCTCCTGAGCGGCCTGGTTCATAAGTGAGTTAAAGAAGTGCCCCTACGCTAAGGTGAACCACTGAGGACAAACATTCTCACCCCCATTCGCTTATGCTTCCAAGAGTAGGCAAGGACTACGAGGGCTACGAGGAACCATACGAGGAGCCGCACGAGGAGCGGTAGATGATAAAGTACGACCTGCAGGAAGCCGGAGACCAGAACACCAAGGTCCCAAGAACAAGCTAGTATAGTTTTACACTAGATAGACATTTTGTTATGTATTTTGATGAGTATGACTTGTATATGTAAATTATGATTATACTCTATGTTTGTTATAATTTATCTGTGATGGACCGAGTACTTGCTTATGTAAATATTTATACCATGATTGATTAATAGTTGTAAGCCTAGGCTCTATCGTTTGTACCATATATTTTGATTCACATGCGGCTCATACTTTACAGATAAGTAACAAGTAGTAAAGTTTTAAAATGGTCTATATTTTCCTTAACCTAGTAATTTCAAAAAGTAATGAAGGACTATAAATATTCCCTCCAAGTGATCAACAACCTAGTGAGCATTGCATACGACTCGAGCGTAGGCAGTTAGCTAGAGTGTTACAGTAACCACATTCACGCGTTCCAATTTATAGGCTTTCAGGAGACTATCCAGAGAGGGAAGACCCGGGATTGGATTTTCAGCCAAAGATCCACAGACAAAGAACCCTCCAAATTTTGGACACAAAAGATGGCTTATTAGCCCTCTTTCTCCAACAAAATACGCAACCAATGGTACCTGCAAATTGTCATCAGAGCTGGGGTGTTACAATTGACTATAGAATGTAGAAACAACTACTAAGGAACAACAGGAAAAAAAAAAAGAGTGGACTAATACACGAGGCTTCCATTAGGTGGAATTTGGGGAGAGTAGATATATGCCGTCTTACCCCAGAAGCAGAGAGACTATTTCTAAGATTTGAATTTGACACAAAGCAGCAACGTTACCATTGCACTAAGGCTCACTCACCCTCTACAAAACTACTAAGGAACAATAATGACAAAATTAGTTTTTGGTATAAGATATAACAAAATGCATCAAAAAGATCCGAATTAAAAGAAGCTGTCCTCAGATTTTCATCTTTTTGTATAGTAATTACAATCTTTGAATCAATAAATAAGTTTTACTAATAGAAAAATAAAATCTCATGCCTGACAATAGGGAAGCAAGCTAAATATTCTTGTGATTTCTGTGATGTCAGCTGCATTTGTGACGAGTTTGATGATATCTGCTCCGGTAGCTTGCATCAGTGCAACTAGCCGAAGGAGTTCTGGTTCCAGAGGGGTCACGCCATCCACATAGCACGAAACAATTATCTTGCCATGGCTATTATGATTTCTCTTGTGTTCCACCATGCTCATAAGAAGAGAAGCTGCCTGAACAACAACTATATACAATGTAAGTAAAGGACATTCAAGTAATCATATAAATTTCTTATATGTAAATGGCACCACTAAAAGAGCATCATTTTCTTAATTCTCAATCTCAAATAGGACCTACCATATTGATACATTTTCTTCATTATATGAATTGATAAACTATAAATGTTTGTACAACAAAGAAGCATAGTACCCTGTTACAAATTTGGTGGAAAAACAAACAAACTATATGGATGGTGCATTCATAAACAGAAAACTGCCAACTGCTAAAAAGAATATACCTTCAGCTCAATTTCTATGAAATCAGCCCCTAGTTCCATAGCTACCACTAATGCTTCCAACCGCATGTTCTCATCGCCCGTCATATAACCCACCACCCCATTTTGGCCTTTAAAAAAAATGGTAATAAATAAATAATATCTATGGGTGACCTAGAATTCAATTCCTATCGTTCACATTAAAAAAAAAAAAAAGAGAAGTCAAATTTCAATCTCCCTGTAGTATTCTTCACAAATAAACCACAACTCCTTATGCATACAAGTGTTATTCAGCTAAAGAAACATGGGAATGAGATGCCTCATTACCTCAAAGCAAATATCACAGGTAGCAGCTTATTCTTGAGGATGATTTGAAGGTCACCGTGAGGGTTGAAATTGGTGAAATGGTCGAGCCTGATCTCAACTACATCAGCACCTTGTGCCTTTGCTTGATGCATTTCAATCACAACTTCTTCAACAGATTGGCTTGTGATTGGAACGCAGATCATTAGAGACTCAGTTAACACTTCGTTACTAACCATTTTGGTTGAGAAACAAAAAAGGACAACAGAAACTAACACAACAAAGCACAAAACAACTGAAGAATAATGGAGAGAAGTAAAAGTGAGGCAAGTAACTAATAAATTATAAATGTGTCACACAGGGTTCCATTGCATGTATATAAAGAGCCAGAGAGTTGAAGTTGGTATTAGTCCCTATCCACCAACAACGGTGCCAACAAGAGTTATGCTATTTGAATAACTCCTAAGAACAATCACACTCATTTCCTTTCGCTATGGTAGAAGTAGTATTTCTAGTAGTGTAGTTGTTGGTTAGTTATCTCTTTAGGTTGTTTATACGTTCACATTAAAGAATACAGTATATAAAGTGAGTGTATCTTAAATAAAGTCACTAAAATTAAATTGGTAAGATAGATATTTTAGTCATCGAGCATAGAATATGTGGTTAGACAAAATGGAATGAAATTTGGATAGTGCTAAGCACAAGTAGGAAGAAAATGGGTAAGGGCGAGATGTCCAATTCAAGGCATTCATCAATTTGTTGGGAAAGGCTGACAAAGAAAAGTTGCATCCTAGGCTGGAGTACTCACAAGAGACAACGCTTCGGATGTCTGTTGGCAACCTGAAATGAAAATAAACGTGCAAAAATTTGTTGTATTAACAGTATATCATCCATTAATACGTGTAGGGCTTTTTTATTATTTTTTTTATTTTTTAGGAAATGTATACGGCAATTAATCTCTCTATGAGATTAGATTATCGAAATAAACATGTCTCTCCCAACAAAGCGTTCTCCATTCACACCACCAAAAATTTAACTCCTCATAAGTGCTTGAGGAACCACGTGTAGGATTTATTATAAAATTGAATTTATTTTATCATGAAATTGATTGCCTGAAATATATTTAACTTTTTAAATAAAATTAATAATATTTAATTTTATTATAAGTATATGTAAATGTAAGATATTAGATACGCAATAAACTCTTGGAATTTATTTTTTTTTCATAGTGCCAAAACGAGTATAAAAAATTTAGAGGTGATGCACCATTTTGTTGCATAAAGATGATGCTCTAAAAAAGAATAAGGATTAAATGTACAGAAATAAATAAATACAAGGTTAATTAAGTTTTTAGTTCATGTAAAATTAGAATGTTTGGTTTTAGTTCTTCACTAAAATTTTTAGTCGTTGTAAAATTTGGAAGTCTGAGGTTGACGGTGATGACGTGACAGTTAACGTTGCCGACTTGGCATATCACGTGGCATAACCTGAGATTAATTTTTTGGATTCATTTAAAAATAAAAAAAAAAATCCTTTCGGTTCCCCACGCAACGCCAGGCGATGACGGCGATAGTGGGCTTCCTCCTCCAAATCCCCTCCTCTCCCTTCTCGTCATTTTCCCCACTTCACTCTTGTAAGTGCCCCCTTCCGTTCTTTTTGCTGGCTATGCTGCTACTTATTCATTTCACGTTTCCTGCTCTTTTTGTTGTTCTTTGCAGATTCTAGAGGAGCGTAAGTTCGATGAACAGGGCGAAGAGAGGAGAACAACCTCGCCAAAGCACCGCCACCGCCACCGCCACCGCCACCCTCCCACCCCCATCGTCAGCACCGCCAAGAAGAAGCGCTCCGAATCAGACGGCTCAATCAACGGCGAGGATGGCTCCGTTTCGTACAACAAGTGCAGGCCACACTCTCGCGACAGAATCTTCGTCCTCCCGTTGGACAGCAGCAACAAGCAGTCCTCCTCCTCCTCTTCCTCCCTCATGGCAAGCCCCAACGGCATCTTCAGGTCTATCGTGTCCAAGCTCACCCAGAAGAGCCCCTTGTCCTCATCCCAAGCAGCCTCTAGGGAAGAGCAATGGAGGATGGCGGTGGCAGAACTCTCCCACAAGCTAGTCCAGGCCACGAGGAAGCTATACGAGGTGGTGGTTTGGGGGGAACCGAATGGGGAAGACGACGGCGGTTTGCGGTGAATCGAATGGGGAATCGGAGAGGATAGATTTGGTTGGGCAGGGAACCGAAGGGATTTTTTTTTTTAATTTTTAAATGAATCCGGGTCGGATCCATTTTATTCGGGTCGGGTCATGAGTTAAAAAAATTAATCTCGGAATATGTCACGTGACAGGTCACATCAGTGACGTTAACTGCCACGTTAACTTTTAAGTTTTAAATGGACTATAAATTTTATTAAGAAATTAAAACTAAATTTTTTAATTTTATAAGGACTAAAAACTTAATTAACCCATAAATAAATAAGGATGAAGAAGCAGGTGAGCCGTACCAGGACGTTGCCGTCAGCTTGAGTTGAAAATAGATAAAGATTTCTGAGATGGAATTATTTTATTTAACAAAATCCAAATTAATTTCTAAAGTAAATATCTAAATGAACAATGGTCCGTCGAACTAATAAATTAAATTACAAATTCACTCGTTCATCTTTATTCTTTATGAATGACGCTAATAGTTATAGCAATAAAATATAAAAAAGATGTTAAATATCTTTCATAAAAAAATTAATTTATACATTAATAAATTAGATTTTTTAAACATTTTNATTTGGTTGGGTAGGGAACCGAAGGGATTTGGGGGGTGGGGAATCGGAGAGGATAGATTTGGGAACCGAAGGGATTTTTTTTTAATTTTTAAATGAATTTGGGTCGGATTCATTTTATTTGGGTCGGGTCATGTGTTAAAAAATTAATCTCAGAGTATGTCACGTCAGTGACGTTAACTGTCACGTTATTACTGTCAACTTCAGTCATTCACAGGGATTAAAACCAAACTTTTAAGTTTTAAAGGGATTACAAATTTTACTGAGATACTAAAACTAGACTTTCTAATTTTACAGGGACTAAAAACTTAATTAATCCATAAATAAATAAGGATGAAGAAGCAGGTGAGCCGTACGAGGACGTTGCCGTCAGCTTGAGTTGAAAATAGATCAGGATTTCTGAGATGGAATTATTTCATTTAACAAAATCCAAATTAATTTCTAAAGTAAATATCTAAATGAACAATGGTCCGTCGAACTAATAAATTAAATTACAAATTCACTCGTTCATCTTTATTCTTTATGAATGACGCTAATATTTATAGCAATAAAATATAAAAAAGATGTTAAATATCTTTCATAAAAAAATTAATTTATACATTAATAAATTAGATTTTTTAAACATTTTTTTTATTTAAATTAGTTCAAACATGTTTAATTTAAAATCAATTTAGTTATAACTTTATAAAATTTGTCACTAAATTAGTTGATGTTATCAAATTTAATATTAAAAAATTAAAGAAATTAAAGAAAGCAAAAAACATATCATGCCCCCCCGCTCCCCTCTTCTCCGGCTATCATGGCTTCTTCCTCTTCTCCTCCAACCAGTAAGCTCATCGCCCCCGCCGCCGCCGGCCCTCCACAGTCCATCCCCTCTTGGCAACAACGTTCATGCAGCACTCTAGATTGCAAAAGTTTAGATAGTAGCTAACAAGTAGCATCATCCATACTCTGCGTACAAACAAGCAAGAAGAAAACCACAAGCCACACACATACATTTTTTCTCTCTCTACGAAAGTGAAATTGATAAAACCTAATCGAAGCAAGACCCAACAACCAAATCACTTACTAATCCAACTATTGACCAAAAAGAAAAGAAGGAACGAGGTTATGTTCATGTATATCAAGAATGTCGTATGATATCAACAATGTCATGAGTAAAACTCAACTGACATGTAACTCAGCTATGACCCGTTTTTTAACTCAAATTCGTCCAACAAATCATGACCATCCTTCCCCCAAAATTAGATCTTTTAATGAGTCATGAGTTGAGTTTGGGTTATGCTATGATTAAATGATTTTATTTTACTCACAAATTCCATTAATTATATTAACGAAATTAAAATCACAAAATTTTAAGGACTTTCTCCGAGACTTAAACTAAATATCTAAAATTTGTGTTTTTGTTAAAACAACATGTATCATTTAATAGTAGACAACTTTTTTCGAGTTGGATAAGATTATTATGACAGCTAAAACTCCTCCTCCTTAATTTTAACGCAATTGCATTATATTATTTTATGAGTTTTGTTAACAAAACTGGTTAAAGAATTAAGAAAGAAAAACTTGTCATTAAAAACAAGATATTTAGGCTTTTAATAGAATGAATACTTCTAAAGCTACAAAAATTTCCATTATTAACTTGCTACACTGGTTAACTTTTCCCTTATTTTATTTTTGAGTATAATGATTCAAATTAATATTTTATAAAACAAATACAAACATATTTTTATCGAGATTATATCTTTTTGGTACCAAATATTAATTTTATAAATAAATTAGCTTAAACATGATTATATTTTTTTGGTACCAAACATGATTATATTTTAATCCCTTTATAAAATGATTAATAGTAGGTTTTTCTACTATCTAAAGCTAAAATACATTCTATAAATTATCAGTGCACAATCATCCATTCATACTTGATTCTTCATACCTTTGTGTGGCCTTCGGATGTATACCAGCTTCTAATAGCATACGGAAAGTTCGTCATAATCAATATTAATGGATCAGTTAAAGCTCATCTTCAAAGAAACCAGGTTCTGTTTTTCTACCAAATAGTGATCAAATAAGGTACACAAAAGTTTTATACGGTTAGCTTTCATTCCTTACAAGTGCTACATTACAATAACTGTAATTCCGAACATCTCCACAGAATCTGCATCTGACAGAACAAGCCCTTCTTCATCAAAATACTTTCTCAGGACCCCTTCCTATACAAACCAATTCAATAGCATTTGATAGTTTAAAGATGGCAAATAAACAATCCCCAGTCCAGCAAATTTACGCAAAAGAACCCATAGACATCAAAGCATTGTTCTCGACGATGCAAATGCTTCCACTCCCATCATTAGCTCAACTGTGAAATCATCAAGCTTTTATACGGACAACAAATGAACCTGCTCATCGATGTTCAAAAGCAGACTGATTAGAGCAAATCACGCAAACAAGGAAAAATTTCAGACACAAACATTACATATTAGTTCACAACTTTACATCGAGCTGAAAGATGCTCAGAACTACATCTTGGACACAAACCAGAGGAATAAGAAAACTGAAACTATTAATGCAATGACCGCATCATGTATATCAGATATAAATCAAATACACCTCCAGTAGTTAACCCATTTTCAGGGTCTAAGGGATTTATTAAGAACAAAGAACCTAAGCAAGATGCTTGAACAGATAAAAACAAGGAAAGCAAGCTCAAATCAACTTAATATGTAAGGAAAAAACTATACATTCAAAAAAGTTTTCTACAAACAAGTGCACAAACTAAAACTTCCTAATTGGAGGAATTATTGCAGGGGCCGTTGGAATCAATGTCTTCCACTTTACAACCAGCACCGTTTCATAATTTTATTCCATAATGGTAAGTTTCACAGATCACAAATACTTAAGAGCTAACTAAACGACATGGTTATTATCGAGCAGGACCTTTATAAACTATAACACCTTAAAAAATTCCAGAAGTTGGCTTTTTCTATAGCTGAGGGAGTGAGGGGTAAGCCTTGATGCGAAAGTATCTAGACAGCAGCCTCTCCACTCAATGAAACAAGGCCCAATACATAAATCTATAAATGATACTTAACAAGTAACGATACTCTCGTACTCTAAATTCAAACTTCTCTTAACTAAAACTTGTCGCTGTAAATCATAAGATATCAGATTGGATCCCATTTAACTTTTCCCAAACAGATCAGATTATTCACATAACAATATTACCCTGAGTTAGAAGGTTATATAACCTGTAACTACACTTAGAAAACATTCATAATGAAAATGAACTCCTCACAGAAAAGTCTTCTCATATTTGAGAGGGACAGAGAGAGAGAAAAGAGAACTAACATGCTGGAAGGTTTGATATATCTGCAGAAACTGCACAAGGAATCCCCAAGTTTGAAAGAGCTCCCCTAATGATCCCGCAAGGAAAATAAAGATGCATGCTCATCGCATGTGCAGCCTTGTTTTCAGCTGTAGGCGAAGTATTATCTTCAGCCGAACTACCATTATCGGCGGACGGATCAATCGACATCCGTGCAAGCCAGCGAAATTTATTATCTTGCAATACAAAGGTACCCTGCATAAAGAGCAAAATAACGTGACTATCGATCGCAATCTAAACCAATATAATACTACACACCACCTAATGAGTTCAGCTGTGAACTTAAACTCACCCTATGATTTGTCTTCAAGTTGTCTATCTGCTTCTTGAAGAGCTCGGACCAAAAATCCTTGCAGATGAACTTGATTGCCTCCAGATGATCGCTGAACCGAGGCCGCTCCATGGTGTACCTGACATGAGTGTGTTAAAAAAAAAAAAACACAAACCGCATTTTCCCCCAATTCAATATAATTTCATGATTATCAACTACAAAGAGGCATTACTCGAAATTACTTACACAAATATTGTCATTAACTGATTTTAAAGGCTTATTTTCGCACTTGATAGCTATCATCGCGTCATTTCTTATTTTGCAGGTAAAGTTTTCTAGATCGCTATTGTTAGTTTTAGGTGAGTGATCACAGATCTGCATCTGGAAATTCTAATATAGAGAATTAAAAGGTTAAGGTAAGGAAATGATGGAAATGGTTGACATTAGGGTTTAGAAAAGGGAACGAACCTTTCAGAGAGTTGGTGACCGACCTGGTAACCAATGGCCTCGATTCTGCGGGCAGCGAGGTCAGGTTTGTTGGCATAGAACCGATTGCAGTAGCAGGCAACCATCTCCGTCAACAAGCTATCCACGCAACTCTCTGACACTTCCCTCACCATTCTTACTCTCTCTTCCTCTGTAAGCTACGGAGATGGAAGAACCAGAATCTCTCTATGTACTCTGAATGTAACTGTGCTTCGCTTCCACTAACACCCCCGATCTACGCCACCGCTTTCTTTATTTCTTGTTTTGTTTTTTCGTTTTTGTTGGTCAGATACTTCATTTTGTTTTTGTGCATTGTAAAACTAACACTTCAAAACGGCTGTCGTGCAAAATGCAGGCCTTGCAAGTTCAGCTTCGAACGGGGCTTATGGCTTATAATATAACTGGGCTTACTGGCCTGTTATATAATTAAAAAACCCAAAATTATTTGGATACACATAATTTAAACAAAATGATGAACAAAAAAAATCATATAAAACTTTAATTTTTTTAAATTATTATCATAATTAAAAGTTTATTTTTTTTTAATTCCAAAAATAACTCTAAATCATTACTATTTTATTCAAACTCTAAATTATTATTGATTTAAACCTTGGTAGACACACTAAAACTATGCATTGGAGATGCTCTAATGATCAAAAGTATGGTTTTATCATTTCACTTTTTTCTTTAGCAAGGTGGGTTCTCCCAAGTCCTGCAAATGAACTAAGAGTATTTCTAGTAACAAGGCCAAATTTAGGCTCATTTTAGACTTCATTACATACCACATCAACATTTGTGAGCCAACATATGACAAACGTAAAATTGTCCAAAAAATAATAATCTTCTCTTCAATAGAAGTTCTAACCTGATCCCAACTGTGGACTACAATGAACAACTATGTTGTAAAGAGAGAGAAACAAAATGTGCTTAAATCCATGTGTCAATTAGATATTGGAAATTTAAAAAATGGTCACTATCCCAATTTATAGAGGCTGAACACTCTTTCTTTTTATTCTATTTTTTTACTCCAATGATACAATTAAGAGTGTGACTTACATAAAAGAAGAATCATGACTTAAAAAATCTCAATTGAAAATGCTCTGAGGATCTGCTTGAATTAACTTAAAAAGACTTTTAAAAAAATAATAAATATTAAAATATAATTTTTAAAATATTAATTTTTTGACTAGAAAAATGTATTTATTTTAAAATAAGGTGACATATATTTATTTTTAAAAAGTTTGGAATGTTTTACTTGGACGAATGTGTAATTTTTAATAAAAGTATATTGTAAATATAAAATAATTTGTTTTAAAAAAATATATACTTAAAAAATTATAAATGAAATAATCCAAACGGGCTTATAACGGGTCTTGATCCAGTGGGTATAGCCCAACATCTCAGAGTCCAGAGGAGGACATAATTTCATTTGGCTCCGACTCCGAAGAGTAGGACTCTTTCCTACACACCCAACAACCACTGGTCCAAATCCAACGCACCTATTTATTCTCAACGTTTTTGTCCACTCACACTCTTCGCATTCTCCGCCACCCTCTCTCTCTCTCTCTCTCTCTCTGTCTCTCTCTCTATTAATTTTCCTTCTTCTGCGCCTCTGCACTTTCCGCAGCACCGCGATGGCGACAAATGCTCTCACCGGAACTTCAATCTCCATGTGCTCTCTCCCCATTCAGCTCAATCACAGTCGCAGACTGGTACCGTTTTCATCAATCGCTAGTGCTACTGTGCGATTTTCACTTTGATTCTTTGTGTTGTTATGATCTGTTAATGATTTCGCCGCCGTAATAGTTTGCACTTTTTTATTGCTTTTGTTGTTTCTTTATATATTAATTTGTTTTTCCGAATGGAAAATGATGAACAGGCATTGAGTTCGATTTCTGGCACAAGATCTGCTTTGATTTCCAGCTTTGGGAGGAGTGACGTTTCTTTCGGCATGCAGTCACGCTCAATTCGCCTCCAAGTTTCCTGTGCTGTATGTATAGCTAGCGAAGCGTTTTTGCCTTTTATCATTTTTAGAGACTAATCATGGCTTGCATGGACACACCAAATCACATCATGTGTTAGATTGATTGGAAATTAGTTGATAGGAATTTTGTCATGTGTGTTTCACTTCTCATGTAATCTGATTCAAGCTGAGAATCTGAGAAATAGCTAATTGAGAATCTGAGAAATAATTGATTGTGAGATGTGAAAGGTGAAATTGTAGACTTTGTTAACCTAATGTTATAGATCTTAATTTTTCCTTTTTAGTAAATTAGGGATTAGTGATTACTCTTGTGTGTTTTTTTTTCCCTGTTACTTGCTTCTGTTCTGTGATACTCTTGGTGTTCGAGCTATTTTGTCTAAATTAACCCTGGCAATGAATACTACTGTGTTACCTGTATAAATTCCATGATATGTATGATAAGAGATGATTTTAACTGAAGAAATTGCAGTGACTAGAAGTTCTACTACTGTTGGTATTATGCAGATTTTGCTGTAAAGGTCTTTTAACTGTTTTATTAGTATATGTAAACTGAATAATGTCCAGGACTCTCTGAACCTGTGTTATATGAAGATTCGAGCGTGTTTTTTGATGACAAGTTTATGCTGACACTTTGTTATTAGTCATATAGATGTCCTTGTTCACACAGAAATTTTGTTCTCTCTCTCTCTCTCTCTCTCTCTCTCTCTCTCTCTCTCTCTTTTTGGGTTATGTTTGCTTTTTAAATGCTTATGTTGAACTCCTTGAACAGGCTAAGGCTAAACCAGAGACAGTAGATAAGGTGTGCAACATAGTAAAGAAGCAGCTGGCTTTGCCTCATGACTCTGATGTTTGTGGGGAGTCAAAATTTTCAGCTCTTGGAGCTGATTCCCTTGACACGGTAATTAAAAACATCTTATGAACATTTAACATGCTGCCATTTAATGCTCATTTCATATATTCACTGTCTTGCTTATAAATTAGGAACCATGAAACTTGATTTAATTGTGGTGGAATTTCATTACATTCCATGCCCTTTAGGTTGAGATCGTGATGGGACTTGAGGAGGAATTTGGTATTAGCGTTGAAGAGGACAGTGCACAGAGCATCACTACAGTTCAGGAAGCTGCTGATCTTATTGAAGACATTATTCAGAAAAAGAGTTCTTAAACATCTACCAGAAGTTTTGGTAAAAATGAACTCATTCTCAGTATTGTTCGATATTTATGTTTTGGGATAGTTTTGTGTCTCAAGTGTTGTAGCTTTGAACTCTGCTATTGCTTGTTTCCTAAACTCGAGAAGAAGAAAACAAATTGGCCAAGCATTTTGTTTGTTGAAATGCTCTGAAGCCTTTTTTTTAATTTTTTTAATTAGCATCGGGGCCATTTTGTGTTAGTTTTATCGAAGCAGTGGATGGACTCTCATAATATTGATGGATTATTATAACGTGAATTCAGTTGGCCTTGGCCTATAGCAATTCCAGTGCTTTGCTGTTGCTAAAATTAGGATAAGAATGCACCGAAAAATACAATGGATAGGAACCCTGCAAATAACAAAACAAAGTCTTTTTTATTTAGTAAAAAGACGTTTTATTCACCTACGACTTCAACTCGAGTCATTTCATTTTATTGGGAGTCGAAGCAACCATGAGACTATGTGCTTAAACACTTCAGGCACGGACCGCCTACCTTACCATGACAATGTTACCTATAAGTTCATGTTCATATTTAGGGTAATAGTTAAGTTACATATTTGTTGATCTAGATGCCTTGCTATCAGTATGTTAAGGCAACATTTCTTTAACACTTGATAACCTTGCCGGTGTGAATCTGCGTACGAGAATCTGGCATCTTTCATCTCAAAATTAAGTTAATTTTCAAATCTGGCATCTTTCATCTCGGAATTAAGCTAATTTTCAAAGTGATATTTTTTTCTGCAATTTCAATACATGAACGATCAGTCAGACTGAAACAAGTGAAGCACTTGTTTTTGAACCATACAGAGTTTTGGAAAGTGAAAAATTGGGCGTCAAAATATTGCCAATTAAAGGGCATTACCCCCCTGGAAAGAGTGGTAATGTCACACACAGACGAGGATGATAAAAGTCATGTCAACAGACAACTGCAACGTGATACAAACCTATGAACAATTTGAAGCCATTAAGCTGCACTTTGTTTACAACCCACGAGTTCCAATTCACACGATGATTATGTTCATTGCTATCGATGAATAATGGCATCCCAAATCCAATTAGAGAACGAGCCTAACTTGAAACAAGTGCAATGAACCTTCTATTACGTGATGCAGTGCCAGGTTAAGGCAGTGGAACCTCCAATTCGTTTTTCTTTTTCTAAGCATAAATCAATTTTCTTCTCAAATATATGGCATGAGAAAACAGAAGTTATTTTGGTCATTTCGTGAGGGTTAGTTTTATTAGAGAAAGGGGTCACATGAAATCATAATTTTTTGGTATATTGATAACAATTAGATTTTAATCTGACTTTATGAAACCTGTCAAACCTTTCACTTACTAGATCACTTCCCGTGCCACATCATATTTGGAAGAAAGAGAAGCAGACTTCTATTAAAAAACAAAGAAATCTTACAAAATATATCCAATCAACAATGAGGGATAAGATACCCAAAATTCATGTCATTCCTTCTAAGCCGCTCGCATTCTTCCATGTGTTTAGGAAAACTAAATATGTCAACTGAAGTTAACAGAGCCTCTTTAGAGTAATAAGCGAACATGGAATTTTATAACATGTTTGTTCCCCACGACAAAGTTTCATGGTGAATACGAAGTCAATTATAAGTTATCATTGAATAATATTAAAAAATGAGAAATGGGTTAGCCTCCTAATTAATTAGTTTAATTATCCTTTTAACAACTCATACTTGAGAGATGTTTGACAGTAGAGTGAACAAGAGAGCTAAAGTGGTGGAGCTGGCTTATGGCAGAAGTGATCTAACCAGTGTTGAGCTTGACGCTAATAGGACGACTGTAAGACAATAATAATTTTATTTCTATATATTTCATATCCCAAAGAAGGGATTATATAGATACAATTTACTTTACATACAATAGGAAATATCCTATATTAGGAAAAATAAATATTCCTACCTTTAATGCACAATATCAATCAACTAATCAAATCTCTATAATTAGCTACAGCATCAATTAGCAATTGCAGCAAGAATATTCTAATAATTATAGTATCATACAACTTATGCTGACACTCCCCCTCAAGTTGGAGCATAGATATCTATCATGCCCAACTTGTCAGTTGCATCATGGAACGCTTTTACTGAAACAGCCTTTGTGAGCACATCAGCTAGTTGGCTTTCTGAATGGACAAAGGGAAACTGTATAATCTTTTGGTCGAGGTTCTCCTTTATGAAGTGACGATCAACTTCAACATGTTTGGTGCGATCATGTTGTACTGGGTTTTGTGCAATTTCAATGGCTGCCTTATTATCACAATAAAGGTTCATAGGTCCTGCATACTCGATTCCCAAGTCCTTTAGAACATTCTTAATCCACAACAATTCGCACACACCATATGCCATACCTCGGAATTCAGCTTCTGCACTTGATCTTGCGACAACCTTCTGCTTCTTGCTTCTCCAAGTAACAAGGTTACCTTCCACGAAAGTAAAATATCCAGATGTAGATCTTCTAGTCGTTTGATCACCTGCCCAATCAGAATCGGTATATCCTTCAATGCGAGAACCACTATTTTTTGAGAACAATAGTCCTTTGCCTGGAGCATTCTTCAAATACCGTAAGATGCGGTAAACAGCATTCATATGCTCTTCACTTGGTGAATGCATGAATTGGCTTACGACACTTACAGCGTAAGCTATATCAGGTCGTGTGTGTGACAGATAGATTAGTCTTCCAACCAACCGCTGATAACGATCCTTGTCTGCAGGGACTTGGTGTGGGAAGATTCCAAGCTTATGATTCATTTCTATGGGCGTTTCAGTCGGTTTACAAGCAAGCATACCGGTCTCAGTTAAGAGATCTAACACATATTTTCGCTGTGAGAGAACAATTCCTTGTTTTGATCTTGCTACCTCAATTCCCAAAAAATATTTAAGTTGCCCCAAGTCCTTCATCTCAAATTCAGCAGCCAAATACTCTTGTAATGCTTTTATTTCACAAGGATCATCCCCCGTTACGATCATATCATCAACATATACAATTAAGATTGTTACCTTCCCTTCTTTATGTTTTATAAACAAGGTATGGTCTGAATTACTTTGCTTATATCCAAAATTCTTCATGGCAGAGGAGAACCTCCCAAACCAGGCTCTAGGGGACTGTTTTAGTCCATACAAGGACTTTTTCAACTTACACACTTCCTTCTTACATGAAGTACAGCGCCTAGCTCCAGGGGGCAAATCCATATATACCTCTTCCTCTAGGTCTCCATTAAGGAACGCATTTTTAACATCAAATTGTTGCAAAGGCCAATCTCGATTGACTGCAATAGATATAAGAATGCGAATTGTATTGATCTTGGCAACAGGTGCAAAAGTCTCTTGGTAGTCAACCCCATACTTCTGTGTATACCCCTTTGCAACTAACCTTGCTTTATATCTATCAATACTACCATCAGCTTTGAGTTTAACAGTGAACACCCATCTACATCCAACAGTCTTCTTTCCTTCAGGTAATGGAACAAGTTCCCAAGTGGAATTCTTTTGTAAAGCTTCCATTTCTTCATTCATTGCCTTCTTCCACTTAGGATCCAACAATGCATCCTGCACACTACTAGGAATAATAACATTGGATAGATGATTAACAGTAAGTGCATATGATTCACATAATCTATGTGACGACACATGGTTACTAATAGGGTATTTAACTTTGGCTTTGGGGTCAGGTTCATATTGTTTCTTTGGGATTCCTTTATTTAATCTTTGTGAGTATCTGGGAAATATATCTTCCATAGGAGCATGTGTTTCACAAGGTTGATCAACAGAAGGATTTGAAATTACCTGTGGTAGATCATTTTGGGTTGATTCTGTAGTTGATGGTGAAAGCGTAGGCAACTCTACGGACCCTGACTCTGATCTGATAGGAGTATCTGACTGTAGAAGATCAATTTGAGGAAGAATTTCAGCAAGTCTGTCACAACTTGTTCTGTCACAGTTTGTTTCAATATCCTGATCAAAAACCTCATGTAGTTCTTCTAACTTTTCAAGTTCATTTCCTCCTCCTCCTCTGTCTTGTAACACATTCTCTTCCCTAGAGCTCTCCCCCTGAAGAGAAGGTCTAGAAACTCCCCTGGAATAATAAGGTTCAGATTCATGAAAAGAAGCATCCAAAGTCACGTGTAACTTCTTCGTTGCAGGGTCATAGCACCTATATCCCTTTTGAAAATCAGAGTAGCCAACAAAAACACATCGTTTTGCACATGGGTCAAGTTTATTACGTTGAGACTTAGGAATATGTACATAAACAGTACACCCAAAAACTCGTGGCTCAAGATTTGGGAGATGAGGCACCGAAAGTAAAGAATGCATCTTGTATAGAGGAGTCTCAAACTTTAGGACTCGTGAAGGGATTCGATTGATAAGATATGCTGCAGATTTTATAGCTTCACCCCAATAGAACCGTGGCATATTCATGCCAAAGAGTGAGGCACGAACAACTTCTAGAAGTTGTCTATTCTTTCTCTCTGCTAATCCATTTTGTTGCGGAGTATAGCTACAAGAAGTTTGATGTCGAATCCCATATTGACTGAGAAACTTGGAAAAAGATGTATTGACAAATTCAGTACCGTTGTCAGATTGCAAAACCCGAATCTGTTTCTGATATTGAGTGCCAACCATGTTATGGAAGTCCTGAAATGCTGCATAAACATCGCTTTTATGGTGAAGTAGCGACACCCAAGTCATTCTAGTGCATTCATCAATAAATGTAACAAAGTAACGAGCGTGAGAAAGAGAGGGGACCTTTGCAGGACCCCATACATCAGAATGGATAACTGCAAAAGGTTCTGAACTTTTATTCAAACTTGGTAAATAAGGAACACGATGGCTTTTAGCCAATTCACAAGTGTCACAATGAAAATCTAAATCATTCAACACAGAAAACAAATGTGGCTGTAATTTTTTCAGGTACCCAAAAGAAAGATGTCCTAATCTTCGGTGCCATAACCAAATAGTTTCTTTTGCTCTGTCTTCACTGCAAGTCTGGTATGCTTGACTGAATTTTGGTCCCACACCTTCGGTCAGTTCCAAATAGTAGAGTTTGCCCCGCTTAACACCATAACCAAGAATCTTCCGGGTCGAAATGTCCTGAAAAACACAATATGTTGGCCAAAAGGTTACAGTGCAAGAAAGAGAGGACGTTATTTGGCTGACAGACAATAGATTACATTCAAGGGATGGGACAACAAGGACAGTATCTAAGGTAAGATTTTTCGATAAGGTTGTAGAACCTACACCCGTGATGGGGGAGGTACTACCATTAGCAGTGGACATAATGGTTTGAGGGGAAGGGGAAACCGATTGTAACTGATCAGAGTCACTAGTCATATGATCAGATGCACCTGTATCAATAATCCAAGTATTATTCTTAGAGGTTGCAGATAATACCTGTGCCTTACCAACAATACCTGATTGAGCAACATTTGCTGTAGGCTGTGATAGGCTTTCCTGTGTAGAGGTCATCATTGCTTTCCCCGCAATCTTCTTTCTAGGTTTCTTTGTGAAATCCCACCATTCAGGATAACCGATGATCTCATAACATCGTTGTTTTGAATGACCTGCTTCACCACAGTGAGTACAAGCCAAGCCACTAGACTTTCCAGATTGAGTTGATTGAGTGTTGTTTCGATTCTTTGAAGAACCAAACTGTCGAGTTTGATTGACTAGCATAGCAGAGTTCTCAGAGATTGGACGAGAGCCTCCCATTGTTTGTCTTTGCTGATATTCTCGTCTTACATATGCATAAGTACTCTCTAAGTCAAGTTTTGGGTCCTTCCGTAAAATTTCCCCACGAACCTGATCAAAATCAGAGTCAAGGCCACTCAAAAAAATATGTACTCGAAGCCTTGCCATTGCGGAGTGCAGCTGGACCACCCCGTCAACGGTTCCTTCTTGAGAAACAGTCCTGTGATCAATTTCCTGAAAGATGGCAACAAGTTCATTATAATAAGTAGATAACGGTCGACCATGTTGTTTGATCGAAAAAGAACGTTGATTCAATTCGAAGAGGCAAGTTTCGTCTGATCCGTCATAAAAGGTTTTCGATACGGCATCCCAAATTTCATGCGCAGTGGGAAGGCGAATAAATCGCTGCATCAGTGACGGACTCATTGAGTCAATAAGCCAGCTTTTCACTTTGTGATTTTCAGTAATCCATGATCCAAGATTCGGATCTCCGAGTGCAGGTTTTTTGGTTTCTCCGGTGAGGTACCCAGCTTTGTTACGAGCACCAATACGCATCTCCATGAGTTGGGACCATAATGGATAATTGGTTTCATCCAGTGTGACACTGTTTGGGAAAACAGAACTTTCTTGGTGAACGATAATAGAAGGCGGTGGAGCTGTTTGGGTGAGTTTTTGTGTTTCGATGGGTGAGTTTGGGCTGGTTAGGGATTTGGGGCTGTTCGGGTCTGCCATGGGGTTACAGATGAGGGGAAAAAAAGGGAAAAAATGTTGATAAAAAATTGCAACAACAGCACAGCAGGTTGAAGAAAAGAATAGGGGTTCACTTTGATTCGATTATACGCAGGATCGATCCTGCTCGGATACCATGTAAGACAATAATAATTTTATTTCTATATATTTCATATCCCAAAGAAGGGATTATATAGATACAATTTACTTTACATACAATAGGAAATATCCTATATTAGGAAAAATAAATATTCCTACCTTTAATGCACAATATCAATCAACTAATCAAATCTCTATAATTAGCTACAACATCAATTAGCAATTGCAGCAAGAATATTCTAATAATTATAGTATCATACAACTTATGCTGACAACGACACAACTGTGGGGAGTCGCGATCAGATCGAAAGAAAAAAAAGAACCAAATCATTGGAGGTGTCAAAAAAGAAACAAGATCAAATTGAATCAATCAAACTATTAGCAGCAAATCTCCACGAATGCATTACTTTAATCAATGGAATCAAATCAAATAGTTAACATATGCTTTCCATATATACTATGGCCGCTGTAATCTTCTATTTGATAAATAGGGTGGCTATCGTAGTATCCCAAAAACCTCCAAAAAAAAAAAATAACTTTTATAAATTACAAATCAACCCCTCTCTTCCTTCTTCTTCCTCTCCTCTCATCCTACAATTTTCACAAATTATAAATCAACCCCCTCTCCTCCTCCCTCTCTGCTCCTCTCCCTCTCCTCCGCCACCCCTGCCGCCACCGCCGTTACCTCCACCGAAACCGCTTCCTACCAGAAGAACTTCAACCTCAACGTCACCGGCAAACACCTCTTGTTCCTTCTGCCTCTCACTTTCAAGAACTTGAAACTGAATACTCAGCAATGCCACCACTTTCCACCTTCACTTTCTTCTCCTTCCTCTGCATTCTCAGCACCGCCGCCACCCAATTTGACTTCGACACGCTCACCCTCACAACCCTCAACCTCCTCGGCGCCGCTCACATCATCACCGACAACAACACCCTCGCCCTCACCGGCAGCCCCGTCGTCCCCAACTCCGCCGCCGGCAGAGCCCTCTACTCCCACCCAATCCCCTTCCGCCGCCCCGGAACCCCAACCCTCGCCAGCTTCGCCACCTTCTTCTCATTCTCCGTCACCAACCTCAACCCCTCCTCCATCGGCGCGGCCTCGCCTTCCTCATCTCCCCCGACGACCGCTCCCTCGGCCTCTCCGGCGCCGCCGCCACTTTCCTCGCCGTCGAATTCGACACCCTCATGGACGTCAAATTCGAAGACATCAACGGGAACCACGTCGGCGTCGACCTAAACAGCGTTGTTTCGTCGCAAGTCGCCAATTTGGGAACCATAGGGATCGACCTCAAGAGCGGCGATACCGTGAGCACGTGGATCGAGTACGACTCGCCCACCGAATGGTTCATCGTTTGGGTCTCCTACTCCAATGTGAAGCCAAAAGATCTGGTGGAAGTAACGGCGGTGGCGGCGGGGTGGCGGAGGAGAGGGAGAGGAACAGAGAGGGAGGAGGAAGATGGGGTTGATTTATAATTTGTGAAAGTTATAGGGTGAGAAGAAATGAAGGAGAAGGAAGAGAGGGGGTTAATTTATAATTCGTAAACGTTATTTTTTTTGGTTTTTTGGGTTACCATTGAATGGTCCCAGAAGACTATGGGTACCCAGCACCGATAAATAGCCTTAGCTTAAATCCTTCCAAGCACAACAGGTATATAGTACACGTAATACAATAGCAAGTCCTTTTGTTTTTCTTGGCTTTCATTAACGACCAACAGAAAAAATTGGATGCAGTGGAGGACAGAATGGTGGTGCCTATTTGGATGAAAGTAGAGAAGAATTGATGATGAGATGTTGATTTTTTTAAGCATGATGATGGGGGTATTAATAAAAATTAATTTTGCAATTTTGATTCAGTACCATTTGTAATTCCTCTTTAGCTGAGCCCCTTTCCAACCCAACTTTAACTTTATGAGTTTCGATCTGTTTCATTAATGAAGGAACATCTAGTGTAACATTATTTAGTGAGATAATTATGTGAAAGGAAAGATTTACGGGAAAATGTTCATTTTGCTCTGAAAAGTGTAAGTTTAACTTAAAATTAAAATTTTGATTTTTTAATCTTTGAAATTATAAGTTGTAAGTTAAATTAGTCTCTCAATTCATTAACATTATTGTTTTGTCATGTTTTTCACTAATTTTTCACATTAAATGAGAATGTGATAACAATAGAAGTTATGTGGTAACACTATAACCTAAAAATATGGTTGTGACAACACTTAGAAATACAAATCTTAGTTATTATTGCAGCTTCATTTACCACCATAATTGCTCTGACGAATTCATTTGCAGTTTCAAGTGCAACTACAACTCGTTTGCAATCTCAATTATTGTTATTTTCTCTTTAATGTGAGAAATCAATGAAAATGTGACAATACAGTAATGATAATGAACTAAAAGACTAATTTGACCTACAACTTACAATTTTAAAGATTAAAAAGTCAAATTTTAAATTTTAAGGACCAAAGTGACTTGAGCTTACACTTTCAGAACCAAAATAAACATTATCCCAAAGATTTACATGTGCACCTCAAGAAAAGAAAACACAAGGATTATGTTTTTTTTAAAAATATTCCTTGAGTAATGCATGGAGAAGAATAGGAAAGCTATCTAATGATATGATCGGGAGAATTAGAGGACTAGTTAATATCTTTTAGACCAATCCAAATAATGTCCATTAGTCAAAGACCTCTTATTGAAAAGTTGCACCAGCGGCGACACCCTACATGCACCTAACCACAGCTCTTCCCATAAACAACTATATTGATCCTTGATTTAGGAGATTTTGTCCACCAAGCCAACATAGGAAACCATGTTATTATCAAAATAGGACTAATCTTAATGATAAAAGAGCAAATGGAAAAGGGCTTTCGTTTCTTTATAGATTTGATGAAAGTCTAGAGAAGAGTGATGAGATAGTGACATGATATAGATAAGTGTTTTTTTCTTCTCTCTTTACCATAAAATCAAGGTGAACCAACATAAGTAAGAGACAATTTCAAATTGAAGGGGGCAACACAACACTAGAGGTCCCATTAAGCTTGTAACAAGAGAACACATTTCTACTTCATCTTCTCCACCAAGAACCTTAACACAAATATCAAAACCAAGGTCTCCTTTCTAAAGAGAGTAATCCCACCAAGAGGCTTGATCATCTCCAAAGGGACTTTGTCAGAAGATTGAAGCCATTCATCATTTTTAGGTCCAACCTGAAATAGTTGTTTCACCTAATGCTCACAAATTTCATATCAAGCTTGCAATTCTTGAATCTATTGTTTATGCTTTAAAATCATATTTAAATTTATTTGGTTTGAATCAAATTGCAAACATGATTTTTTTATTTAATAACTTTTTCAGTTGTTTTTACTTTTAATTGAAATTATTTTCTTTAAATTTGGACCATTTAATTAAATTAAATAATATCTAAACAATTAAGAATGATTTAATGATGGGGAGTTTTAATAATATGCATAAAATTTTATATTCAATTTTTGTTGCTATCAATGTAATTTTAAAAATATCAAAAGAAATTAAACAATATCAAGCAAAAGAGAAAGTGGACCACTTAACAGCCACTTTAATGTTGAAACTCGTAAGTTTTTCCACTCTTTCTTGCGTTTAAGTTACTGGCAATATCGGGATTCGTAGCTGCCACTGTGTCCTTACTTACTTTGTAAGGAAAAGTAAAATTACTAATTGAGGTTTTTTTTTAATTACTTACTAAATGAGCTTAAGTTTTATTGATTGATTGTGTAAAGTTTTTTTATATTATTATTTAATTAAATTATTTTTATGTATAAATTTTTAAGTAATGAGTAAAAAAAATCAACTATTTTAATTTATGTGATAAAATTTAATTAAATTATAGTATAAAAATGCTCTACATTATCGGTGAATAACAATTAAACTCTTACTTAGTCAAAATTAACCTACATATTTAAAGGTTTTGCTAACAACAAGTGTCATAATGACACTAGTTAAACATATAAAAAAATGTAAGTTCTCATTGAAAAAAGTAAAAATTTTAAGTGTTAAATGCATTAATAACATTAAAAATTTTAAATAATTTTACTTTAGACTTCTTAACAAATGTTCTTAAAATACTTATTAACTAAATCCTTATTTCTTACACTGGACCTTAATTACTCGCTCTATTTCAATATATTTGTACAAAATCGACATTTATGTTAAGACAAAAGAAACAAATTGTAAACGTATAAAATAATATGTGTGGACAAAGTTATTCCTCTATAAAAAAAATTATTGTCACTACAATTATTATTCTCCTCATATTTATCTATATTAATAAATATTTTACTATAAATGAAGGTACAGGTGAAAAAAAAAATGAAACAATACTACTTTGATAGTAAATGAATAAATATTGTGCAACCCCAAAAATGTAAAAAAAATAATAGTCAGCTATAACGAAATGGAAATACTACTTTGTAAGGAAAAGTATAAATTGATGAGTTGGATGCAATGGATTTTATTTTAGATAGATCCAATGTATTTTTAGTTATATATTATAATTATTTGGGTTTAAGGACATTGATTAAAGAAGAAAAAAAGAGTAAATTTTGGAAATTTTAATTAATGTAATGACATTGAAAATTAAAAAATCTCATTTTTTTTATAAAAATTATCTCTTTTGATTTTTTAACAAATATTTTTAAGACATTGGTTAATTTTTCTCTAATTATTTTATTAAATAATAATAATTGCAGTCAACATACATTATCACATAGAAAAATGGAGAAATGATAGGATAACAACAATTTTAAATAAATTTGTGAAACTCGGGCTTATAAATGGGTTAGTCCATCGTAATAAGATTTACAACCACAAATAACTATATTTTTGTGAGTCTAAAATGATTGTTATGGTAAAATGATTCATTAATTGCTGCGAGATGCTACTTGTACGTTAAAGGTTGACAACCCATTTACAAGCAGGAGACAGAGGTGAAGAAAAAAGAAAAGAAGAAACAAGAGAGAGAGGAGAGAAATAAAAAGTGAGTGTTATGTTGTCTCAAAATTGGGTTGTAAAAATATCTTCTCTCTTTATTGCCGCATATATATCTTCTTCATATGCAAATTCAGCCCATTACAACAGCCAAAATTCTCCCTAGCTATTTGAATTCTATATATTTGCTTCTTAATTTCTTGTCAAAACCAGAGCTATTTCATCCATTTCCACATTGATTCTGTTGCAGCAGACCCAACCTGCAGAATCTTGACCTTGTGCTGCAGCCTAAAAGCGTCGAACCAAATGGCAATGACGTCCTTTTCCGAACACTTGACTTTTGTCTTCGGCCTTTTTGGTATTATACACAAACTCCTACCTAGTCATACTCTATGATGCACTTAATTAGCTTATTATATATCTGTCCTATATTATCATATGCATCTTCTCTCTATCTTATGTATTTCATGTTTGGGTTGAATAAGTATTTTATCTCTAATATATAACTTTTTTATAAAAAAATTTGCACCTTAATAGAAAAAAATTTAGGTTGAGTACTTGATAAAATTTGTGTTTGATTTTGTCTTTGTTGCTAAGCAGAAGATATTAATTGTAGACGTGATAATTAATAAAATCATGAGTCACATGTAACTCGATTTACAATTTTTATTAAAAAAAAAAAAATCTCCAAATCTCTCACCCTGACCCAACCACCAATCATCAAAGTTGGAGCTCTGTTATGACTTATGGTATCAAGAGCATCTCAGTAGGAAGGGGCTCTGCGGTGTTTCCGCTGTGTTCTTTGGTGGCTCTAGTTGATCCACCGTGTTCTTTCTTGCTCCAATCGGTGAGTCATCGATCGTTCCTTCTCTTCTTCCTTTTCCAATCTTTCTTCCTCTTCTTCACTTCTTCGAACCTACACTTTGCTTCCATGAATTCTTCAGCACACTCTTGACTTTTGCAAGTTTTTGAGCTGTTTTTATGAGAATTCAATTGGTGGCAGAGAGTTCTTACCACGATATCTCGGTTCTTGAGCTATATTTTCAAAGGTTCCTTGCGAGTCTCACTTGGTAAGAGTGTTATATTCTTCACCCCAATCTTCAATTTCCTTTTCCTTTTTTCCTTCACTTTCTTCAATAGAAAATGCAGGAAACAAATCTCAATCCCTCCAATGTATCATGTTGTGCAATCTCTGTATCCAATGTTCCAGAGTTTGCAGTACATGAACCAAGTAGTGAATCCCATGGCAGATTCACTCGGTCCCTACTACATTCATTCAAGCGAAAGTCCTAGATCTTTGCTTGTTTCTTTCACCCTCACTGAGTCCAATTTTCATTCATGGTCATGATCCATGACCATGACATTGCAAGCAAAATACAAAATTGACTTCGTTGATGGCACAATTCCACAACCTCCACTTGATGATGCTATGCGTGCTGTGTGGGATAGGAACAACGCATTCATTCTTTCCTGGATTGTCAGAGCACTCTCAAGAAATCGCACAAAGTCTTTTCTTCGTTGATAATGCAACTGAACTATGGCTTGAACTAAAGCAATGATTCTCTCAAGGAAACCACATTCGTGTAGTAGATCTTCAAGACGATTTGTATATAATGGGCCAAGGTGATCTTAGTGTATCAAGCTTCTTTGTTCAACTTAAGTCTATTTGGAATGGATTAGAGAATTTCAGGCCTCTTGTGCAATGTGTATGTGCCTTTTATTGTTAGTGTCGAGTCTATCAAGAACATGATCATATCATGCGATCTTGAAAGGCTTAAATCCTCAGTTCTCTAGTGTGTGATCACATATATTATTGATGAATCCCCTGCCATCACTCAACGTGGTCTACTCCATGGTTGCACAACAAGAAATTGCAGTATAAGAATGAGAAGCATGAAGCTACTCAAATCCTTGTCACGGCTAGAGGCAGAGGAAATGGGGGCTATGGCAGAGGAAAGCCTGTGAAACCTCTAGCTGCATCAACTAAGCACTTAAACTTTTTGTGACAAAGATGGGAACACAATGGATCAATGATTTGAAAAGCATGGATTTCTATCCAATTTCAAAATGAATCATAGGTCTGCAATGCACACCATAGCTTCTGAAGAGTTTGCAAAGAAGCTGAAGTTGAAGAACAACAAGAAGTTCCTGCTTCATCATCTCATATTCCAACTTTGACTCAAGACCAATATCAAGCAATCATGGTCCTCTTCCAACGATCACAAATTCAGCAACCTCAGCATATTAACCCACAGCCACCCTCACACACCTCTAACCACATCTCTACCCAACCATTAATTTATTCCAACTTAGGTAATGCAATTTTATGTCATGTGCATTTACTTCCACAAAGTTGGGTTTTGGATTATGAAGCTACAGACTATATTTGATGCGATCTTAACTTGTTTTCCTCATATAGAGAAATTAGTCCTGTCAAAATTCAGCTTCCTGATGGCAAATATCATAGCAGGCACCACTATTTTCTTTGATGAACTCTTTACTCTTACATGTGTTGTTTGTGCTTTGCTTCTTTCTTAATATTGTTTCCATTACTAGATTGACATATGCTCTTACCTGTCTACTTAATTTCACCCAATCATATTTGTATAATATAGGACATTTCCTCTATGAAGATGATTGGAATTGTGGAAGTCCAAGCAAGATTGTATGTGTTGCACACTCTTGACCCAGCCCTGCACCCAATCCCCTCTCTAAATGTAATTTCATCTCCTTCTATAGACAATTGACACTAAAGGTTAGGCCACTTATCACATGATAATCTACTTGTACTCAGCAAACAACCCACCTGAGGTCGAACCGCGCCTCACGGTTCCACTCGGGCGGGGTTTCCATTGCCTTCGCCGTCCCTATCAGTCTTGGTTCGCTGCTGCTGCTTCTGGACCTCCTTCAGCTCCTCCTGCTGCTGCCTTCGCTGTAGTTTATTATTTTTTAATACACTTATTACACTATATGAATATTATAATGTTTCAATAATTTATACTTTTTATAAATAATTTGTGAATATTTAAAAATTTTATTTTAGATTAATATATTTTTTTCATGCCTAAATGCAATTATGTACAAAATTTTGCTATTGATTCCACAACCTAAATTTTTTGGATTTGTCCCTAGTTGGATCCATGCGTCTGTGTGTGTTTTGGGGTTTGGACAAAAATGCAATCACCTTGTGCTGAATGATGGTGGTGGTGGTGGTGGTGGCAGTAAGTGAAGGTGGTGATGGAGGCTGTGGATGTGGTGGTGGGTGGCAGTGAGGATGATTGGTGGTGAGGGTGAGAGTGAGAGATTTGAGGATTATTATTTTTTTTTAAAATTTTGTAAATGGGTGGATGGGTCGGGTCGAGTCAAGTTTTGGGTAGTGGGTCAAGTGACATGTGACTTACATGTGTTACTTAACACGCCATTTTTAATTGTAACGTTAACGGTTAACGCTAGCCCAACTTAACGATTGAGCCATAAATAAAAAAAGAAATTTATTAGGTATTAAACTCAATTTTAGAGAAATGATAGAGTGACAACTAGTATTTTAGATACCTTTAAAAAAATCATACTTATAAATGTGTTTGGTCCATCAGGGCACAACTACAAATAACTACACTTTGCGTGATTATCTCAAATGATTATCGCCATAACATTATTCTTCACATCCTATCATTAATTGGTAAGAGATGCTATTTGTACATGAAATATTAAATATTGAAAACTTCTTTACCTCCCAGAGACAAAGGTAAAGAAAAATGTGTGTGTGTGAGAGAGAGAGAGAGGGGAGAGAAATAAAAAGGGAGTGTCATGAAAGTGGGTTGTAAAAATATCTTTTCTCTTAATTGCCGCATATATATCTTCGTTTGCAAATTCAGCCCATTACAACAGCCAAAATTCTCCCCAGCTATTTGAATTATCTCTTCTTCATGTTTGCCTCTTAATTTCTTGTCAAAACCAGAGCTATTTCATCCCATTTTCCATATTGATCCTGTTGCAGCAGACCCAGCCTCCACAATCTTGGCCTTGTGTTGCAGCCTAGAAGCGTCGAACCAAATGGCAATGACGTCCTTTTCCGAACACTTGACTTTTGTCTTCGGCCTTCTTGGTACGTACATAAACACCTACCTAGTCATTCTATGATGCACTTAATCAACTTAGGTGCTTTTGGTGTTAATTTCCATTTTCAGAATTATTTACTTTTAAGATTTTATGAAAAATATAATGAAATCAATAAATTAAAATAATAAATTAAATTTATAATTTTTACTTCTTTTTTTTTTTTGACAAAATTCAAAAAACAGCTGAAAATATGAAATCTGAAACTAAATGCATTCTAAACATTTCTATCTTATGTATATTTCATGTTTTCCACAATTGCAGGCAACTTCGTCAGCATCATAGTTTATTTATCTCCACTGTAATCTCTTTATCCTTCTCTCTCTCTCTCTCTCTCTCTCTCTCTCTCTCTCTCTATATATATATATATATATATATATATAGTAGGTATATGAACAAGCTTCTTCTTTTTCAGGGTGAATTTTCTGGAGAAGAAGCTTCAACTTGAAGAATATTTTTTATTTATATTTTCTTATTTACAGAAATCAACTTGATTAATGACAACATTAATTTTAACACAACATAAACAACTTATAGCTCATGTCATTTAATATATAAACTACCTCACCCAGCTTCCACGTGCATTTAATATATTTTTAACAAAAATATCAAATGTGTTTAATGTCATCAATTAATTTTGAAATTGATAAGTGAGAGAAAATACTACAACTATGGACCACAAAATTACAAAATTACAAAGTTATGCAATGTTTGAAGTTGAAATAAGAAATGTATGAAGGTTAGCAATCTTTTTTTTTTTGTTGGCTCTGATATCCAAATTCCATTATAAGTAGAACATTTAGACACATGCATTCTTTTTTTTGGGTTTTAAACCTAAACCCTTTAAAATAGAACGACTTTATCTACCACTCGACCAAGTGGAACATTTAGACACATGCATTCTTTTTTTTGGGTTTTAAACCTAAACCCTCTAAAAAAGAACGATTTTATCTACCACTCGACCAACCTTGTGTTGGTAACAATCCTTATATATAATGTATGTTGCTGTTTGTTTAAGTAAATTTTTTTGAGGCCACTTAAAAGAAAATTCCCGAAGTCAATATATAATCTCTTCATTTTAATTACTAAATCTATAATATCATTAATATTATTATGTAATTGTGTGTGTATATATAACTATAAATGTGCATTTGCATGTGCATGTTTGGTATAGGATTACCTTTTATGGTATTTACAAGCAAAGATCAACCCAGAATTATCATCCCATGCCTTATTCGGCGGCTCTCTTCAACGCGATGCTATCTCTCTATTATGGCTATCTCCAAGGCAGGAAGGGATACCTTATTGTCTCCATCAACGCTTTTGGTTGTGCCATTGAAGTGGCTTATCTCATCATCTTCCTCATTTTTGCCAATTCCATAACCAGGGTACTTTCTGTCTCTATCGATTTCTATATCTATAACATATAAAATGACTATTTTTTTATTCAATTTACAAGGTTAATACACTGTTGAATTAAAAATAATAATGTTATTTGTAAGTCAATTTTAGTGTAAATATTAAGTTTCCCCTCTTACATGCATTATGGGTCCACAGACTTGTGTTTACATCAAGATTGGTGTATAAATAACACTACTTACTTAAAAAAAAAAAAGTAAAAGTAATTTGAAGTTAGCAGGGATTTGATGTTTTTGATGATTATGTGACTATTGGTTCTTCTCAGTGATTGAAAGTTTTATTTTTAGCTGTCTGCTTTGAGTTGTGAGTATATATTAAGAAAATGATTAAAAAATATGAAAATAAGAAAAAAATGATATTACTTTATACAATTATTTTTATTTAATATAGAGATAATTGAGATAATAGAAGTTATAGATAGTGTACAAACATGCGAAAAAAAATGTTGTTTAATAGAGGTATAATAAGAAAAAAATAATAATTGATGTGATATAAATTTAAAAACTAAATAAGTTTTTATAAAAATATTAAAATAGAGACGACGGCGCGTGAAAAAAAATGGGGAGAGTAGTTGAAGTAATTTTTGTCATTTTAAGAACAATAATATGGGGGTGCTATCTTTTCTCTTTTTCTTGATTGGATAATTGTGTGCCCCTTCTCATAATAATCCTCCACCACTCTAACATATACAAACTAATTTTTGTTTGGTTTTCATTTTAAATTAACATGCAGAAAACAACAACCTTGTTAATCATTGTGTTCGATGTTGGGGGATACATATCCCTCATGTTAATGTTCATCTTCTTGGTACCATCACATCACAAGTTGAAGGTTGCAGGGTGGATTAATGCGGTTTTCTCTGTTGCTGTCTATGCAGCTCCTCTTAGCATCATGGTATACGCACTAGCTATTGTATTTTTTTTCCTGTAAGAAATGTTACTCATATTCAATCTTTGTTAGGTACCATGTTGGCTCATATCTCATATACTATTAGATGAGATCTCAATGGAAACTGTAACCCATTCAAATCTCATCAAATGGATAAGAGGCAAGTCAACAAGGTGCCTCACAAAACATAAGTACAAATAACACAATTTTTTTTTCTTGTCAATGCAAAATTGAAAAAAAAAGGGGGGAGGGTCAAATTTCGATTATTTAATACTAAACCAAAATTTTTTGCTATCAGAGAATGGTTATAAAGACAAAGAGCGTGGAGTTCTTGCCGTTTTCTTTATCATTCTGCTTGGCCATGAAAGGCATCCTATGGTCTTTCTACGGAATATTTGCTCGTGACTATTTCATTGCGGTGAGTAATTAATTAATTACCTATCGAACTTCTGAAGAACCTGAGTAATTAATGAGTTATTTCTTATTATAATAGTGACATATTTATACTGAACATCCTAATAATTACTTTTGTGAAGGCACCAAATATGCTAGGGTTTTTGCTTGGTGATGTACAAGTCATTCTGTATTTTATATACAGAAAGCACCCTAAGACAAATGAGGAACAATTAGAAACTCCAATTGTGGAAACTGCAAGTGACGAGATAGTAGGCCATGTGGAGGCAGGGGAGAGTCGGGAGACCATAGATGTTGAGAACATGGAAAATGGAACAGCCTACAAAGTGGTAGAGATGGATCCAACAAAGTCAACTAACTTTCCAGGATGAAAATCTGCTATCCCTTTCTTATATCTTGCTAATATTGTCAGTTATAACGTCAGTAGCACTATGTAATAAGCTATCATGTGCATTACTCTCCGCCTAAACAATGATGGGTATTATAGAGATCATAATGTGCTGAACTTCTGGATAAAAGGCCTGACAAGTTCGTTGAACATTTTCGACTTTTATCCTAAAATGTAATGCAATTAGTTACGAAAGAAAGTGTCGTTTTCTGATGGGACATAGGGTGTCAAATTTCATCATGAGCCAAAAACGAGGTGGGGCTTTTAATAGAGATCTGAGTCTGCAGCGAACAAATCTTCTTTTTTAACTCATGTAGAATGGTTTTTTATCAGGTACCAGTATGTTTGGTTTTTACTTAAAATCAATTTTGAGCTTAGTATAAGTAAAAAAATATTCACTTTTAAAATTCTTGAATTAATTTTGAGTCAGTACAACGAAAATCCACAATCAAGTCAGTTTGCTGTTTATATCAGCGGATTGGTAATGGACCTCTTGAAAACACATTATTTTTTGTTGAAGGACTAGTGCTGAAAACAAATGATAGGCGGATGTGATGATAACCATTGGCCAATGTTGCAAATAATGCTTGTTTAACCATATACATATTAAAAACTAGGATTTAACATGCGCAGATGGGCGGCAAAATGTAGTAGGTATTATCAAATTTTGTAATATATGTTTGTTTAAAAACATAAGCAAATTTAGACATATACAAAAATAAATAAATAAATAAATATTGATTGTCATTTTGGAACAAATGAACCGTTGCCAAATCTTACATTAAGCAAAGATGAAATTATGATAACAATCAAGTTGCATTTCTAAAAACTTCTTTATTCACAACATTAATAGCTTCAGGAGTTTTCTTACTTTTTCATGACACGGGTCTCTAATACACTCAGTTGAGCCTCCATTAAAAAGCTCAAGAGCTAATGCAAAGAAATTAAATTTTATGCATTTATTTTATATGGTCATCCAATTATATGTCATCATGCAAGTTAAAATGTCTTGTTCTCATTAATTTAAAAAAATTTCATATAACAACACATGATTAAATAATAATATAAAAGTTTTTTAATGCATACAAATTAGAAATTAATCTCTACTGCAAATTAAACCGTGTAACATATGCACCACATTTGAACAATTAGTTAGGACTTTTTTGGTACCTAAATAATTAGGAAAGACTAGAAATAAAAAAAAAGGTAATGTTTTTGTTTTGGGTTCTTGTCGAGGGTATTTATTGTCAGAAGTAGTGATTAATCTTTTTGAGAGTTTGAGCATACTAAAATGAGTATATTTTTAACTTTAAGGTCATCTCCATACAAACCGTCAAAAATCAAATTATGGACTAAATGCTTAAGGAACCAACTCACTATTAAATTATAGCTCAGGTACAAATAATATTTTTTTTTAAAAGAGAAAAAGAAGAAGATGATAATATCTATTATATATATATATATATATAAAGGATATTCTAAAATAAATCGCTTTGGTATCCAACTTTTAATTTTCTAAAATTATTCTTTATTTATTTATTTTAAAGATTAGTTATCATGCGACAGTTTTTTTTATTTATTTATTTTAAAAACCTTTTTCTTCAATTTTTAATTATTTTGAAATTATTAACTATTTCACTACTTCTTATTCTTTTTCTTTTTTTACATTGTTATTTATGTTCAACATTTGACAGGTACAAAGTGTCTATCAATATCGCTAGTATGTCATTACTCTCAATAGAATTAGACGGTCTCGTTATTGAAGTCTAAATACCGGTACATAAAAAGAAAAAAAATACAATGATTCTATTTTTCATACCAAAATACCTAACATTCTTTAAAAAAAAATCACAATGCAATGACATTTAGTGGGGGACCACAAATACAATAAAAAATTTAATCACTCTTTTTTCCATCAAAACACACTATTTCTTGCTCTCCATCTCTAAAACACACAAACAGTAACATAATAGAGATAGATATCAACATAATAGTCACCTGCATCAACACAATGACAATAGTCATAACATAAAAAAATGTATTGCCATTTTTTAAATATTTTTTTAAATAAATGTTGATATATCTTTATGATGTGTTGTCTATTTTCATTATGTTGATACTTACGTCTTGACGATGGAGTGAGAGAGTGAGAGAAGAGGAGAGAGAGTCTAACTTGATGAAAAGAGAAAAATGTATCAGATTGATGTTGATGCATATTGTTGTTGTGTTGATATTTCTACCGTTGTTGTGTTTGATGTTTAGTTCTATTATGTTAGGTTTGCAAGAGTGAGAGAGTGAGAGAGAGTAGAGAGAGTGTGCTCTGACGGTACCACATGATGGGGAGAGTACATGATTTAGTAGAGAAAGATTATGTTCAAAAGACTAAAAAATAATTACATTAATGTCATGTTAACATGCATTGATGCCACAAGCGCACTCGTTGATGCCACATGCTCATGCGTTGTTACACACTACTAGAAACAAGGGAATTACCGTCAGAAAGTTACCATTGAAAAATGATCCGACGGTATTACTGTCGAAAAACACAGAAAAATCTGACGATAATGGTTTATAAGATGAACCAAATTAATCGTGGTCAAGATTACCGTCAAAAAACAAACCCCAACAGTAAAATCGACGGTAACATTTGGCGCCATGTAGCACGGGTTTAGGCAAAAGTATTACCGTCAATTTTTTTAAGGTAATCAGTTGAAAATTTAAGGGGGCGCACGTGATGTTGAGGTTATTACTGGCAGATATTTCCGACTGTGAGTCCAAATCTAAATAGGCACACATTAATCCCACGTGTATAACGTTGAACCAATTACCGTTAGAAAAATCCAACGGTAATGGTCTAAAATTGTGAACGGGTGCGCGTGTTCTCTATGGCGTTCGAATAGTTACCATTTGATATTTCTGACGATAAAGGTCTGGAATTTTGAACAGGTGTGCGTGTTTTCCATGCGTGTAACGTTTGAGTGGTTACTGTTGGAAAATAATCAACGGTAACAGTCTCGAGTACAAAAGGTCACACGTTTTTCTGTGGTCCAAACGGTCGAGTCATTAGTGTAATTACCGTCAAAAACACCCGATGGTAATTGTTTTATATATAATGCTCCTTCGTCCCTCCTTCCTTCACTTCCATTCTCTCCTTCACACTACACCTTCCCCCTCCACCTCCTCTCGGCTTCCTTTGGTTGTTCCACCACCACCACCTGGTCTCCACTGCTGCCGTCATCACCGCCACTGACAGGTTAGTTGTACTTTTAGTTTTTATATACTTAGTTGTAGTTTTAATTTTTCAGATATTTAGTTTATTGTATATATATATTTAGTTTTAATATATGTGTGTGTATGTGTGTGTGTGTGTGTTGATACGATAAGATACACATGTGTGTTGATATATGTGTTGATATTATGTGAATATATATTAGTTGTATTATGTTGATATGTTAAGATATAGTAGACCCATGAGCATGTTAATATATATTAGTTATATATATTATAAGATATGTGATATTATGTTGATATGTTGATATATATTAGTTGTGCATATATATTATTTTAATTGATTTAGTAACCTGTCGGATAGTGTGATTGAGCATAAGATATTAAATCATATAATAATAATAAATTATTAATTATTGTATAATTTTTTATTTTGATAATAATATATATTAATTTGTTGTTATTAAATTTTTATAAGATTTTGTTATGTGTGATTTTTTATCATTAATTAGTATGTATGTCTGATAAAGGAAATTTTCACACATTAAATTTTTGTATTATAATAATGAGTCCTGCTACACGTACACCAAAAAATATACACCATACATACACCCTATACTTATATACATAAAATTTGTGTTTTAATGCCTGTAATGTTTGTGCACTTAATTAAGTATAATTGAGAATATTATCTATAAGTTTGTAATGCTTGTGTACTCATGAAAATAAAGTTTGTGCATTATTAATGGTGTATGTATGGGTGTATAAAATTGGGTGTACATGTAACATTTTTGTATAATAATATGTGTTGTTTATCATTAATTTTTGTTTTATTTTTTTTAGTATGTCTAATAAAGAAAGGGAAAGATGTTTGACTACTATTTCGCATCTACGAGGTAGTAGGGGGAAGGGTCGGGTCAGCCAATTAGGGTCAACGTTGAGCACCATGCCGACGTCGTCGAGCCCAGCCGTCGAGGACGATTTTATGTCGACCCTGAGCTTCATGGCACCCCTAGTCGTAGGAGACGGCCTCCCTTCGATGGTGTCAGGTGATGCTCCGCCACCGTTTAGCTTCGTGTCTCGTCCGTCATCATAGGCGACAAGGTTTGGGGATTACAACGCTCAAGCTATTCCATCACCTCTTGCATCATAGCCGCCACAGCCGAAGACTCCCACCGACCCCTACTCGCAGGGATCAGCCTCACAGCGAGGACAACTAAGGATTCGACTGGACGAGAATAACAGTGGGTAAGTATTATAATTTTTTTGTTTTACTTTATATGCAATATATTTACTTTCTTTTAACATTACTAATACACATTGATAATGTTTATGTTTGTGTATATAGGTGGATTCCCCGTGAGGCTCCAAGCCACATGGTGACAGAGGTCGTGAAAAAAATGCTATAATAGAGTTGTTTCCAAGTGGCAAGAGTACACCAGGGAGGAGAGGGACTGCTTGTTCAATTTATGAAAGGTAATTTTTGTTGTCTTATAATTATAAATTTGGCTTGAAATAAATTATTTATGTAATTAATTACTAATGCTTTAATATTTGTATCGTCAGGATCATTTTGAGTATGATCCTTTCAAGGAGGCCAATATGAAGAAGGCATTCGCTTACCGGGCCTACCATAATCTCCAGCAACTACTGGGAGACATCCGTTTGGGTAAGGAAAAAGACCCAAGATGATTGACCCTTGAGCAGCTTGCTTAGCTTAATGCTTATTGGGCCTCAAACATTTAAGATGTGTCCACATGCAAGGTTGAGGGGGCAACGCCCATATTGAGGCTCTGCAAGCTTGCCATTGACATGCCTTAGGATGGTAATTGTGTGCCTTTATTTATTTTACAATCATTAGCTATTGTATTTTAATTTTCTATTTAAATAGCTAGTTTATAATTTAAAACAGATGGGTCAGGAGTCGTCTAAGGCTATTCCACGAGAGGTACACCACAAAGGCGGTACACCATAAAGGCGGATAAGTCTCGGTGGGTTAACTCTCGCTCACAACAAACCGCTGTGAGTAATTTTTACAGGAACTATACAATTATTTCTTTTTATTATATAATTATTAAATTTTAATTTCTTATATTAACAATTGTTAACTTTTTTATTCTTGTAGGCTGCATTCGATGAGGCACTTCAAGCTATGCAAACTCAATGGGCTGAGAGTGTGCCCCCGGGTACTGAGCCAGCCCCCGTTGATGAGAACGTGGTATGACTCAAGGTGGTTGGCAGTATGAACCGCAATCGCGTAAGTTTTAATCGAACGATGTATGTGTTTAATCCCGGATGTATGTGTTTAACTATAAACTATATATTTCAATCGAATGATTTCCTTTATCGTAATTGGATACGTATAACTTAGTTTTAAATTCAATATAGGTGCAAAGTCATTATAGCAACTACCATCACTTGATGAGTTTGTCCTGGGGACCTATGAACAAAGCAATTAGTTGGCCCATTTATTTTGTTAACGGATACAAGTTTCACACATCTGAATGGGCAACTGGACAAAGGACAAACAATAGTGGGGTTTGGGTTAAGAGTGAATATTCTAATGCTATTGAAACAAACAATGATTTGTATGGAGTGCTTAACCAAATTATTGAATTAGAATATGCACACGATGGTTCATCTCATCATGTTGTACTTTTTTGCTATGATTGGTATGATCCAAATGGAACTCGGACTCATCCCCGACTACAAGACCATTGAAATTAATCCTACACGGTGGTATAGGAGGTATGATCCGTTCATTGTTGCTGAAAGAGCAAGACAATTTTATTACACAAACTATCTGGGAGCTAGCCAATCAAGTTGGAAAGTTGTGATGAAACGCAAGCCAAGTGTTCGAATTAAATTTGATGACACAGAATCTTCAGACGATACATTCGATCAAGCTTATCAACTGCTGGAGCTTATCCCGGCAACGATAATTGTTGACTTTCCATTGCATACGACATTAACCAGCAATACATTTGATGATCATCCTGACATTGTTGAACTCCCTAATCTCCAACAACATGCAAGTGATGAAGAAGTCGATGTTTACAATGATAGCGAAGAAGAAGAAGAGTTCGATGATGAACTATATTCTGAAAGTTACGATGACAGTTTTGAACTTTTAGAATAGTATATGTAATAATTTGAGAATTTGTAACACAATTTCATTTAAATATTATGTATAATTTTCTTATTAAGTTTTATTGCACAAATTCATTTCTGAGTAGTTAATTATTTATAAGGATAGATTATTATTTATATATTAAAATAAATAGGTAACTATTTAGTTGTATATTCTATATAATTATTTATTATATTTAATAAAAAACATTAATTGGATTAATTAAATGTACATCTATTTAATAAGATTTTAAATTATACCTTTTAATTTTATATGCATTGTCATATTTTGATACTAGTAAATTATTTATTATAATTACTAAATATATTTTTGAATTTAATATTTATTTAATTCAATAATTATATATTTATTTCATATATAATTTATAGAAATAACAATTTAGTTAATTTATTATATAATTAAACAATTATATTAATAAATATATAATTTATTATATTAAATAATAATTTAATATTTGAAATAATAATAAAAATAAAATAATAATTAAATATTTTTTTAAAGTTAATTATCTTTATTGTTGAAAAATTCTCGCAGTAACATTCCAACGGCAATATTCATAATTATCGTCGGCTATAGTTGACGGTAATTTGAATACATGATATACATATGTCATCAAATTTTTGTCAAAATTAACCTATGGTATACGTAATAAAATAATATTATTATTAGTACAAATATCATTTAATTTTCGTCAGTATTAATCCACTGTTCATGAAATAAAATATTAATATCGTTGCCATTGATTTTATTTGATAGTAAACAGTTCAATATGAACAACCCTTGGACTACCATTATCGTCGGTCGTCCCGAAGCTAATTACCGTCAACTATATGGATCCGACAGTAATAAGTTATCATTAAAGCTATTACCGTTTGTCCATTTGTCAACAATAAGTCTGATAAAAAGAAAAAAAAAAGTTGACGATAATTGAGAAAAACTCTAACAGTAAATCTTACTATGATGAGGGTTTTTCTTGTAATGATCACAAGTGCACGCATTGATCTTACATGCACATGTGTTGATACTAACTAAGTCATAAATATTACTTATTGTGTCAAATACAACAATTTTATCCATTTTCTTCCCATATACAATATGTAAGGCTAGAGTTATTTAAAAATAAGTTCCTCACTTTAAAAAATAAAATAATAAATCTTAACATTAAATTAATAAAATAAGAGGGAAATTTCATTTTCAATTTAATGATAGATCCTTCGCGTCATTGCCAATGGTCGTAGTAATGACGTGGAGTTCGCAGACTGTTACAAGATGGAAGGGTTCGGGGGTGCACCCACGTCACACACACTCGGTGTTCTGTTAACGAACGCATCCTCCGTCCCTCCCCCACAATAGTAGGACGCCACTCACTCCAACCTCCCCCCAACCCCCTCTCTCTTATCATTCTATTTTCCTCTCTCTCTCCTCCTCCTTGTTTTGTTCCCTCCATTCTAATGGTAATAAGAGTTTCTAACAGGAAAAATAAAATGCTCTGATAGATGTAATGTAATTATGTAATGGAAACATTATCATGCCTTAGTGATCCATGATTTTAGTCACCGATTCCTCTGCATTCTATATAGCTTCAAATTAACTTCTAAGCAACGACATACACCAAAATAATCTCTGAATTAATCACAGGCAAGTTTCACCAATTATTTACAATCGCTGACGACGTGATCACTCTCTTAGTTTTTTTTATTTTGGTTTTGAAGATGGATCGCCGGAGAATGTACGACAGGCAGCAGAGCTCCACGGGGACGGGGACGCCGGGAACGCCGTCGTCGCCGGTGGCTATGTCGCCGCTGAATCGCCACGCACGCGCAGGTTCAACCGGCTCCGCCATGACCAACGTCAGGAGAGCGCAGAACACCGCCACCAAAGCCGCCGCTCAGAGACTCGCGCAGGTGATGTCGCATCAAACGGATGATGACGACGACGACGATGACGTTCCTCTCGACTATTCGGCCCTCGGCGGCACCGGCGGCATTGGCCTCGGAGCTGCAAGACCAGCGCGACCTCGCTCTCCCGTGGTAACCATCCGCATCACACACTGATTTCATCGCTTTACCTGCTTCAATTTCATACTTACATTTCTTACCTACATTCCTTTTTTAATGTGATTCGAATTCGACGTTGTTGCTATTCTGTTAGAAAGTTAAGACTATTCCAGACCAAACTCCAGCTCCAAGATCGCGTTCACCAATGGTAATTTGGCTTCACGGCATTTGAAATTAGATTAGAATCATTATCTGATTAAACTGAAGTTGTAGAAATTTGAAACCTAAGTTTTGCAACTTTTTTTTTTGTTTCTATTAGACAGTTCGCTCAGTACAAGAGCAGCCTCTATCTGCAAGATCACGGTCACCAGCGGTAATTGGTTTCTTGGTGGCGTTCATTCAGTGTGTGTGAGTATTATTTTGGAAGGAAATGAAAGGAAAGAAGTTGAAAGTACAAATTTGAAACTCTTACCAACTCTTTTTCTTTCCTTTTCTTTCCTTCCTCTCTAAAATAAAATTTACAAAACACAACCTCGGTGATTTGAATGCTTTCGCATTTGAAAGGAGTTGATGATTGGATTTTTGGTTTTTGTTTTCTATATTAGCCAGTTCGCAATGTCCAAGAACCACCGCAGTCTCTAAGAGCCATATCTAGTGTTAGGTCGTCTTTCTCTGGAAATAACGCTGCTGCTGCAGCTGAGCAACCTCCGCCTAGACAGGCCACACCAGTGAACAGTGCAGCAGAGCAACCGTCTTCTGCTCGTTCAACTACGTCCAACCGAGCCCTGGAAATGTCTCCCTCTGTTCGCACTATACACATTAATCGGTCACCTCAACCTGGTAATGCCAGCAGTGATCAACGCGATCAACCGCCCTCTGCTCGCTCAACGACAGTTCGTCCTAGCCCTGTTGGGCTCTCTAAAGTGGTTATGGTGCCGCCTAGTGTGCCCATCACTCTCAGGCCGGCCTCTTCAAGTGTCATTCCTCCGTTAGAGACTCCATTAGATATCAGAAAAGATAGGAGGTGCGTTCATTTATAAAACCATTTAGTTGACTTCATCCAATAACTTTAAAATTTTGGTAGAGACCATTCTTCGCAGTTGTTTTATGTGAAATGAGAATGCATTTTTGGGTCATCATTTCATATGCTCCCTCTTATTGGTTCTTTTATACGCAGTATTAACAACTCAACACAACAACTATTGCATTAATCTTCTAGTGAAAAGTAGAAGCTGATATGTTTAACATTACCTTTTTCTTTTCCTCTGAAAAAATAAACACTGAAGATTTTCTCATTGTTTACTCTGTTTCAATTCTAGTCAGTACTTATAACAAAGGAAGCAGATAATAATTCACATTCCACATTTTTAATGTTAGGGATTCAAAATGCATGCCATTAAGTTAGGGATGACTTTGAGGCCCAAATTTTACTTTCCGATTCCCATTGCATGTCACATATATAATGCTACATGTTTCTGATGACCATGTAGATTGTCACTTGATTTGGGGAGTATGAAAGTAAGAGAACCTGTCAATCAGTCGCGTCCTACCACTGAGCTTGAGGATGAGGTAAGGTCCATGGCCTAATTATTATATTCATCATGCCTTTGAAGTCCTACTACTTAGTTGCTTGTTTCATTTCTAGGTTTACTGCACCTGCATTTCATAATCTCAACTGCCTTGGCCTTGCATGCCTGCTACTTCTTTTCAGAAATCTACTAATAAGATGTAAATTTCAATGCAGCTTGATATGCTACAAGAAGAAAACGACAATTTGGTTGAAAAGGTGATAAAACACAACAGATTGAGTATTATATTCTCCTTATAGATACACATACTCTGGTTTTCAGGTTCTAGCTGTGTTGCTTATAACATGACATTGTAGAAGAAACGTGTGCTGCCTCTGTGATTTCATCAGTTGAAACACTCACTTCATATTTGGATATTGATATAACGGCTTCTCTTTAGATTTAGATAACAATTTGGGTTGGATAATTAGATGTAACCAACTTAGTGTTGTCATATGAATGTTGCCGCTATGTTCATTAACTGCTACTGTGGCTGAAGACTGATATTTCCTACTATGAGAATTGATTTTGATTTAATATATACATTCTTATTGGGCACAACATTTTCTTGTGTTTCCACAGCTCCGACTTGCAGAGGAGAGGTGTGAGGAAGCTGAATCAAGGGTTAGGCAACTGGAGCAACAGGTAATTTGAGGGAGCAGCCAATGGATGCTTCTTTGACATTGACAATGTTTGTTTCTTTACTGATCTACCACCCACACGCATGCATGCGATGTCCATGTGAGAGTCAAGAACCTGTAATCAAAGTTAGTGAAACAAAGGAAATCTGATTTAGAAAAGAGTCGTCTTATTTGGAGTCATTGGACACTCTGTCGATTTACACATGCTTCATTTACTACAACATCGCAACAGAATGAAGAAATATGAAATAGACCTAAACTGTTGATTACTTTGATGGCTAATTGTTAGTATTTGTTACATTGTTAGATTTAAAATTACATTGTTATTAATGCCATAGGTGCGTCTACTCTTGGTGCCCTTGATTTTATTAAGTATCGCTGAATATATTTTTGGGTTGGCAGACTGGTGTGCATTCACTAACATTTGTACTAATTGTCCCTGACTTTTCATACACTTTTCTGTAGGTTGCTAATCTTGGAGAAGGTGTAACTTTGGAGGCTCGCCTTTTAAGCAGGCAAGTTTTATTGAGAGGAGTTGGCATGATACAAAATCCCCCAGGCAGATGAAACACTTCAACACCTGTGGTTTGGCTTAAACTTCATTCTAATTTACATTTTGACATAGTTTAAAATAGAGGAAAGCTATAAATTGCTCCTCAAAAGAGTTGGAGGATATTAATTTGATTCTCAAAATAGATGTGATATTTATTTCATCATTGAAAGATTAATTAGCAGCATAAGCAAAACCACAAGTGAAGTTGTGAAAGGGTAAGTTCAGTTTCCCTAGTCATTTTTGCATTTTGACAAACGTTGTTTGTGTTATTCTTCAGGAAGGAGGCAGCACTGCAGCAAAGAGAGGTCTGTTTTCTTTTCTTTCACATTAATCTCTTTCTTCTTTTCTTTATGCATCGTGTAGTCTGTCCTACTGTTATGAGGGGTTTTATTCCTCGTTGTTATACTTTTGCGTCTACTATTGGCATATAAATCATCAAAGAAACATGCATAATCATCGTATACCTCTCAATAATGGTGTGCTAAATAGAAGTGAGTTATTTTCTATGTTGGATTCTTCACAAATTTAGTATGTATTTGCTTAATTGTAATTTATACTCAGCCCAATTAAATATGCTAAGTTGCCTTCCTTGTCAAATAGCAATGCTACTCAGAAAGATATGACCAGAATTTTCGAAAGAAATCATGGTGGTGATTGGATGAGATATAATGATGGGATCCACCTTTCATCTAATGGTTACTTGCATCATCTTGACACTTATTTGAAAGTCAAAACATAAATTTTCATTGAGAGTGAAGAATTCAATAATTGAAAACCTTTGAAAACTCAGTAATTATGATAAACAAGAGTAGGTATTATACTCACTTCCTCATTTATCAAATTTTCTGTCCACTATCTATGCAGTCAGTTTTTGTTTTGTTTTTTATAAAAAAAATAAATAGTTATCATACCCTTTGCCTGTACAAAAAATATACCATTTCTTAACAGTTGTGTAATTGTGTGTGTATTTGTGATATGAACAAATGTGGATCATCGGGTAAGAAAAAATGCAATTAGCAAGTTGAATGAAGCATATGGTTTCCAATTTCAGGCTGCTCTGAGAATTGCTTCAAGGAGTCGCGGAGGTTTAGAATCTGCAGCAAATCGGGCGGATGCCGAGGTATCCAGCATTTTACCTTGTACGTTTTATGGTTTTGTTTCAAATTCTTCTGCCAATTGTAACAGGTAGTAACATTGAGCTTACAGAATTCAATTTAAAATTCTTATATTTTGTAACAGGTTGCAAGGGAGGAGGCGGCGTCTGCCTTGGAGAAGCTACGGCTTATGACTCAACGAATGATACTTACCCCGGAAGAAATGGTTAGGGTTTAATTTGACTAAATTTTCATTCTATAACTCCTTCGTAGTTATTTGGATTTTTCACATTGTCTCGTAGGAAGAGGTTGTTTTAAAGAGGTGTTGGCTAGCTCGGTACTGGGGTTTATGCGTTCATCATGGTAAAGTAATCTTACTGTTTGTTCAAATATAGAATGAAGTGTAATAACCTTTCCTCATCTTCAACAAATTTTTTTTCAATAACAAAAATTATAAAATGAAATGCAATTTCATTTCTCACAGATATACTGAGAGGAGAAAGTAAAAGCAAAAGTTCATATTCCATTTATTGGTTCTGAATCATATTATTCAGGTATTCACGCTGAGATTGCTGAAGCAAAATATAAATACTGGTCTATGCTCGCCCCTAAACCGGTTGAAGTTGTATTAGCTGCTGGAGAGAAAGCGAAAGGGGAGACAGGTAACATTACTCTAGATTTTTTTTATTTTTTATTTTTTTATATTTTATACTTTTTTTCCCTCAGTTGCCTTATGTACCTCTTGACAATAAGTTGGAGTGATCTTCGTTTTTCTTTTATTACTTCACATAGATCTTGATTTAGAGGATGCAGAAGCTCAACGTGACTTGAAGGAACTTTCTGGAGAGGGAAATATTGAGAACATGCTTTTTGTTGAGCAAGGTTTGCGGGAATTAGCTTCACTAAAGGTGTCAATTTACATCCTTAGTTTAAAAATGTGCAGGCATGTCCTTTTTGCGAGTTAGAATTGTCTAGGCAATAATGGAGAACCCCTAAATATTGTTCCAACTTGCAAGTGATAATTAATACTGAAATCTATTTTTCAATTTTAAATTCGTATGTTATCTTTATTCTCAAGGATCATTAGAGATATCTCTTCTTTCTGTCTTGTTCAATAATATGTCAACTCATTGAATTTCTGTCTCGGTCAAGATTCTACTAAGAGTCTAATCGAGTAATGAACTGATAAAACAATATTTGATAGGCTCAATTCTGTGCATAGTGTCACGTACGAATTTGCCATGTAAGTATACCCTTTTACCAAGATATATACAATTTCTGGAAATAATAACAAAGCAAAGACTTGTGCTGTTTAAGCAGTGTTTTCATTATTATTCAATTGCAGTTGCCAAGGAAGAAAAACCTTTTGATTGGCTTTCTTCCTTGTGATTGTTTTGAAGGTAGATGAAGCACTAGCAGTTGCAATGGCTAAACACAGGCTACCAAGTTTACTGAAAGCCGGTTTTTCAGGTATAGAGTGCTATAATTTATGCACTAAAATTTTATCTGCAAGTGAAGCTATCTTCACTCATTCAGCACGTCAAAAATTTCGCAAAAGAATCCTGCAGTGTATCATTATAAATATCTTTTTACTGAGTGGTCCAAATTCAGCCTTTTTTGTCAATATTCTTTTACTTCATTGTCGATATACTTTCTTCTGTTTATGGTGGTGAATATAGTGTTTTATTGCGTGCAAATTTTTAATTTTACTGTTATATGTATCCAGATTGATAACCTGTCAGTATGTAGAGTATCACATGCTCACTATCTTCAATACTATCAACCAGAAACTTTACGTTCTTTGCTACATAAGAAATAAAATGCAGTGGAGAATCCAGATGTCCTGTTATTAAGGGTTATATTCAAATAGATACACGTCGGTTACTTTCTATTAAAGATTGCTGTATACATGGGGGGGTCTGACTTGTCTTGATTTTTTATGTAGACGACTTGAAACTACCAATTGAAGGGCAGTGTGATGTATTTGGTAAGTTTTCCATGCCACACTTTGTATTTACCTTGATGATTTTGTAAAATGTTGAGATGGGGTGCAGTCATAACATTACCTAATAGTAAACAAGTATTAAGCTCTGCTTTGCAACTTGTCTGTCTTGAGAAGACCAGCTTGTGGCACTTACTATAATTGCTTGTGTCAACCATGAGGATTATCTTGAGTGAGAAATTCTTTTGTCCTCAGCCTAGCAAAAGAATTAATGTGCCACGTAATATCTAAAATATTGATTGTTTTCTCTCTCCATTACTTTTTCTACTTTTAAGAAAAATTAATTGTTTAGATACTATGTGGAGCATAAATTCTTTTGCTCCACATAGGACACAAGAATCACTCCATGCTTGCATGATGATATCTATAACATGTACATCTACAATTCTATACTATTATAGACCTAAAATGGCATTTACCAAGAAGACTTTATTCCTCCGTGAGATTGATGATGTATATTTCATTTAAAGATAAGTTTTTTGCCTTCAGAATTGAGCCAGGAGGAGGCTGAAGACGTATCCTTTAAGCAGGTACATGTAAAATTATCTTCAGTTTTCCTTTATTTTTCTGCTCCTGTACCATTTCTTGGATAATGCCCCTCGTTAGTCACCTTCTCCTCCTTTCTATTTTTCTTGGAAAGGGAAAAATACACTTGGCCACTTAATTAGGCTTTAATTTTTTAAAATAGAGATTTGATCTTACAAGCAACTAAAATTTAAGGGTCACAGGCAGAGGACTTATGTCATTGTGAATGCAAAGTTGGTAGCTTCTGTTATTCTCTTTTGGGGGTTTATGAAGAATGATTTTAGATTTAACTTGAAATCTTTTGACTTTTCTTGACTAGTCCTCTCTGCATAAGCTTCGTTTGATTAGTATCTGCGGGTTCTTGTCTATCATGTTTGTTTAGGCTTGGCTAACATATGTTTGGAGGAGAGCGAAAAGGCATGAAGTAGAATCTGACATAGCAGACGAACGCTTGCAGTTCTGGATCAACCATAACTCTACGACACCTAGCTCACAAGATGCGGTAGATGGTACAGTCAATCCTTTTCCTCTCATCCAGCAGTGTTATAATTTGCATGCAGACGTTAAATATTGCAGTACTTACTGGCTTAACCAGTTTCATTTTTGGGCGAATTTTCGTGGTTCTGTCTTCTTTTCTTTACACATCACCTCAGATTTATCATTTTAATTTATCATCTTAACTCGTGCGTAGTACTAGTAACAACTAAATTCAGATAAACTCTAGCAAATAACTTGCTTCTTGTTCGAATATGATTTTCTAGTATTTGTCCCTTGTGCAGTTGAGCGCGGACTTGCTGAGATCAAGAAGTTGGGTATTGAATCGCAGCTGTGGGAAGAATCTCGAAGGGAATTGGAGCAAGAGCAAGATGAGGAAAATACCAAAATGCCCAGACGTTCTGATTTTTGATAGGCAGTTGAAGTAGATTTTGTTGAAAAAACTATTCCTTTCACACACTATTCCAGAGTGGACTTTATCGGAGAAAAATAGGCTGTGTATTTTGAGTGTACTATTATATTTTATAAGATCAGACAACGTTATTGATTGTTGTGATAGTGTAAAAAAATATTGTATTAATTACAGATTAAATTTAAATATTTTATATGGGCCAGTGCTTTCTGAATTCTGTTTGATAAAAGCGTCACCGCCATTTTGTTAATATTTTATAAATTCAACCTACATGTACAATCTGACAAAAGAATCTCTAAATTATAATTTCCTTCTCTATTTTTCTTTTATAAAAGTGAATGAAGATTAAATTAATCTCGTACAAACTATTTAAAGTCCACATGACTATTTCTATTGGTTTATTAATTATCTAGTTTAAGTTTTTCTTTTATTTATTTAAAATTACAATGGTGACACTAGAGTTTAAACTCTAAACTTTATACGTACTATTTAAATCTCTCACCATTTGACAATTTATAGTAGCTTATTCTCTAATTTAATTGCTATCTATTAATTAATTACATATTGTTATTAACCGCTAAATTTAATATTAATTATGTCAATATTAATTAATTGCATTATGAATTAACAATTATTTTTTGATAGAATATTATTTCTTAAGAAAAAATGAGTAAAATTAATTAATTTAAATAAATTATTTTTTAAAGATCAAGTTTTCAATTTTCAGAAATAACCTAATGAATTAAGCAGAAACGTCAATTTTTGTTTCTTTCTTGATGATGTAATAACTAGGAAGTATGAACACTTCATACGGTTGTGTTCCCGTCTCCAACACACAATCTGACACACGTGTAACATATGTTTAAAAGTGTCCAAATAAAAAATTATGATTAGTTGTGCTTAAGCTACATTCGAAAGTTTTTCGAACCATGTTCGAGTAAAAACTATTTTAAATACTAAATAATTTATAATAATATGAACCCTTAAAAAATTAACAAGTATTGACACATGAAAATATCTTAAATGCTCCATATATTTTGAAATGAGTTTGGAAAGTATTGAAAATTAGTAATTTAATATCAATGAAAATCTTAGGATATTATTATAAATATTTAATTTTATACCTATATATGTCGTGTCAGTGTCTTGTCAAATTTTGATATTGGTGTGTTGTCATGTCACGTGTCGCGTTTTGTGTCTGGTGCTTCTTAGTGTAATAATTATTAGACTTAATAACTTAATAGTTATTATTAGCTAGTTGTTAGTTATTTTATGTTAAGTTAGTTGTATCGCTGACACATAGCTATCAAGTAAGTTAGGAAATTATTCCTTAAGATAAGCATGTATCTCACTCTTTATATAAGAGTTCAATCAATGATAATTCACACCTTTCGCCATTTATTCATACTTTACTAATATGGTATCTTGCGTAACAGAAGTTGATAAGGAGTAGAAAACTTGAGCAACGGACTAGGCACCCTATTGATGAAGAAGGAGATTTTGTGCCCGATTCATCTCAACATCGACAAATGATAGGTAGACTCATTTATCTTACCATTTTCAGACCTACAATTTTACAGTATTAAAATTGAGCCAATATATGGCTGATCTGCGAGTTCCTCATGAGCAAGCCTTACACTACCTTCTCAGATATCTCAAGTCTTGTCCAGGACAAGGAATTTTCTTTTTTGCAGCCTCCACACTAAACCTAAAAGCATATGTTGATGCTGACTGGGGTGGTTGCCTTGATACCCGAAGATCCACCACTGGTTTTCTTATGTTCCTTGGTGACTCCTTGCTGTCATGGAAGACCAATAAGCTGTAGGTAACAATGAGCAAATCCTCTATTGAGACTGAATATCATGCCTTATCTGTTGTAACCAGTGAATTGACTTGGTTGCAGTCTATTCTCTTAGATTTTGGTGTTGTCATTGGTCCTGCTATGGTGTATGACAATAACCAATCCACTTTCTACCTTGCATCCAATCCTACTCATCATGAATGATCAAAGAACATAGAAAATGATGTTCATTTCAGTCGTGAAAAGGTTGCGAAAAGAGTTATCAAGCTTAGTCGTGTTAAAACCAATATCAGCTTGCCGATTTGATGACTAAGCCATTACCTCATTACAAGTTTCATCCATTAATATGCAAGTTTGGAATGATAGATCTCTACATTCCTCCTTGAAAGGGGGATTTATTAGACTTAATAGTTATTATTAGCTAGGTGTTAGTTATTTTCTATTAAGTTAGTTATACAGTTGACACATAACTGTCAAGTTAGTTAGAAAATTATTCCTTGCATCTCAAGCTAAGTGTGTATCTCAATTTTTTATGTAAGAGTTCAATTTATGATAATTCACACCTTTTGCCATTTATTTCTACTTTACTAATAATAATTAAGATACGAAATTAATTTTTATTATACATTAATAGTATAATTTTTTTTAACATTATCATCGAGGGAGTGAATATTATCACTCTTTATTAAATGATTGTTTATTTAATTATACTAAAATATCCTTTTTCTATTGAATAATTTTTTTTTTACATATTCTATTTTCTTGTTACATTATTTTATAATTAGATGAAATAATGTATTATTATTTTTAGATTTATTCATATACACCAAATACTATTTATATTTGGCTTCAAATTTGTTGCTTTTATAATTTTTATCCTATGAAATGAAATCTTTTCAGTTTTTGACTTGTCATTTTTTTTGCAACATATTAAATATATATTTTTGCATATAGAGGAAAAATATAATTATGCAACAATTCATTCTATTAATATTATATTATTTTTTTTTATTCACGAAATCTTCTTTAAGCATAATAATACTTTATGCTTTTATATTTTGACCTTCTATAAATATTATATGAAATAAAAATAAGTTAAGTGGTTTATTGTTATACATAATGAATTTTGAATTAAATAAAATAATATAATAATAAATTTAAAATTAATTAATATTTATTGCCAATGTAAAAAATTATGATTTGGAACCTTTAAATTGTCACTTTGAAATGACAATGCAATACAAGTTCATTAATCAAGCAATGACAATTAGGGATGAACCCAGAAAATACATTAAGAGGGGGCCAAAATTAATATATTGTATCACCAAATAAATAATAAGAAAATTAATATGTTTATATATACATATAGTATTACATTTTCCAAATGAATGATGAGATTCAACAAACAAACAAAAAAAACATATAGTACTAATCCAATTCATAAAATTGAGGTTTATATTAAGTTCAACAAAATCACCGTCATGATAAAATCGTTATATTAATTCATATATTTTATGAATATTGAAAATTTTACAGTTATCTAATTTGAAATAAGTAATTTCACTATATTGTCATTAGTATTTTTTTGGTAAAAATATTGCCATTAAATTTGTTACTAAACTTTTACAATTTATTTTTTATTCAACGGAAAAGATAAACTCTAGCAATTGAGTGTAATAATGGTAATAAACAAGTTAACTTAATAAAATAAAAAAGAACATATTAGAGTTAATAATTTGCAAGACTAAATATAATTACCTCTCATGTTTTAAATTCCTTTTGTTCTTGATGTTATATTAAATAAAAAATAAATCAGAGAATAAAAGTAAACAAAAGTGTGATAAATGAGTTTCCCTTAGTGGATACAAGCAAGAAGCAATAAAAAGGAAATTTGAAGGGAGTGGAGATTCGGATTAGGGAACCATTAACGCAAAGAGTAGTGGCTGAATTATTCACCATTAATTCAACTTATATTTGATATTGTGGGTCAATGATAATGTATATATTTAGAATTAGAAATGCGGCTTCAATGTGGCTTCCACATGCTCTCTCGTGGACCTCTGCTATGCGTGTTTTGCTTGATCTGGACTTAGGCATTTTAATAATGGTTGTGATTGTCCCTTTTTGTATAGCTGATCCCCAATCATGGTGTAGCGTGCCGCTTGTCGTACAATTCTTCTTGCTTCCTTTGGGTCAAAGGGCAATCGCCCTTCTTTGATGTATTTCTTCAACGGAGTCATCCAAGTCACTCCTTCTTCAATTTGCCTGACTTCCATGCCTGGGGTGATTGATGGATCACGAAGGGTCTCTTGGACAAAGATTTTGTCGTTCCCTCCAGGTTTTGTACTTGCTAGCTTGGAGAGGACATCAACCCTTATATTTTGCTCTCGGGGTATATGTTTTACCTTCATCTTTTGAAAATCTTCTGCAACCTTCTGAGTCTTTTCTAAGTACTTTTGTAGTAGCGGATCTTTAGCTTGGAAATCTCCCCAAATCTGGGAAACCACTAGCTGAGAATCGCTGTGTACTACTATTACCTGAGCTTCGACCTCTTTTGCAAGTAGTAGGCTTGCACTCACAGCTTCATATTCAGCTTAATTATTAGAGGTTGGAAAATTGAACTTAAGAGATAGTTTGATAATGATCCTTGATTCACTTTCTAGGATGACTCAGACACCACTCCTTCTGGGATTTGAGAATCCATCAACATATAAGGACCACTCAGCTTTTGTTCTCTTATTTGGGCCCTCTTCAGCGAGCTTTGTGATGAAGTCGGCCAAGACTTGGCCCTTGATTGTTGTTCGAGGGATGAACAAGAGGTCATATTCAGAGAGTTCTACTGCCCAAGACACCATTTGTCCTGCTATATCAGGTTTGTGAAGGATTTGTCAAATGGGTAGGTTAGTCCTGACTTCTATGGTGTATGCTTGGAAGTAAGCTCTGAGCTTTCTGGAAGCCATCACTAGAGAGAATGTTGCCTTCTCGAGTCTTTGATATTTTGTCTCTAGGCCTTGCAATAACTTACTCACAAAGTAGACAAGGGTTTGTGCTTGAGTCGTATTGCGAACTAGGGCCGCCCCTACAAACAGCTTCTCCAACAGATAGGTATAACACCAATTTTTTCCCCAATTCAGGTCTGGTAAGGAATGGAGGGGATGCTAGGTACTCCTTCAATTTTTGAAACTCGAATTCACATTGTTCGCTCCACAGGAAATCTTTACCCTTCTTTAAGAGTTTAAAAAATGGACGGGTTCTCTTTCCAGAAGTAGAGAGGAATCGTGCTAAAGCAGCGATTCTTTCGGTGAGTTGTTGTATTTCCTTGGGGGAGCTAGGGCTTCTCATTTCTATGATGGCTCAACATTGGTCTGGATTGGCTTCAATCCCTCTGTTGGTAAGCATGAAGTCGAAGAGCTTTCCTGCTTCTACGACGAAGGCACATTTGAGAGGATTGAGCCTCATGTTATGCACCTTCAACTGCTCAAAAACTACTTCTAAATCTTTCAGTATGCTTCCTTCATCTGAGCTCTTTACCAGCATTTCATCCACATAGACTTCCATCACTGTGCCAATCAGGTCATCAGACACTCGGTTCATTAGTCGTTGATAGGTAGCTCCTGCATTCTTTAACTAGAATGGAATTACATTGTAGCAGTAGTTTGCTACCGGGGTGAGGAATGCCTTCTTTGCGTCATCTGGGTGCATTAAAATTTGGTTGTATCCAGAGTATGCATCCATAAAGCTCAAGTATTTGTATCCAGATGGAGCATCCACCAAGCTATTAATGTTTTGTAATGGGTAAGAATCTTTGGGACAAGCTTTTTTGAGCTTAGTGTGTAGTCAACATACATCCTTATCTTGCCATTAGACTTGGGCACTATTACCACATTAGAAATCTAGGCCGGGTATCGTATTTCAGCAATAAATTTTGATTTGAGGAGTCCGTCTATTTGTTCTTTTATGGTTGTCTGCCTTTCTGAGCACATCCTTCTTCTTTTTTGGGACATTGGTCATGCATTGGGCTCAACACAGAGTCAGTGACACATAAAAGAAGAGTCGATGTCGGGCATGTTCGCGGTTGTCCACGCAAAGAGATCTTCATTTTCTTGGAGAAACTTAGTCAACTTATGCTTGATAGGTATTGGGAGGTGTTTATTGATTTTTGTTGCCTCTTCTGGATTTTTTTCCAAGTTGTAATTCTTTTAGTTCTCCCTTAGGTTGTGGTCGCTCCTCTTGTGGTTGATCTCGAACATCGAGCTCTACCACCATCGTCTCATCTATGATTCCCCAATTTTCTTCTATGGCTTTTCTTTTCTGACCTACCTCCAAGCTAACTTGGTAGCACTTTCTTGATAGTAGTTGGTCAGCCTTTACTGTGATGACTTCCCCTTTCTCTGAAGGGAACTTCATTGCTAAGTAGAGGGCAGACACTACAGCTCCCAACTTGTTAAGTGTCTTTCGGTCGATTATGGCGTTAAATCCTGATGGTCGATCAACCACCAAAAAGTTTACCTTTTCTGTCCGACTGTTAGGTTTTGCCCCAAAAGTGACATGTTGTGTGGTGTAACCATCTGGGTCTATCCCCTCTTTTGTAAAACTGATGAGTTTCGATCGATTGGTTTTTAAATCTAAAGGGTCTAACCCTAATTTGTTGAAGGCATCGCGAAATAGGATGTCTGCTGAGTTGCCCTCATCGATCAGGACCCTCTTTACATCGGCGTTAACCATGATGCCTGATATAATCATTGCATCGTCATGGTTAGGTGCGACTCCTTCCCCGTCTTCATTAGTGAACATGATATTTGGCATTGGGGGTAACCTTTGAAGGGTTGGATTGCATGTGGATACATGCATTACCTCTTTGAAGTGTTTTTTCCGTGCTTATTTGGATTCTCCCCCGCTTGTGAATCCTCCTAAAATTGTATTAACAGTCCTGAGGGGTTTACTCCCTTCATTGTTGGTGTTATCAGGGGAGTCATGGTCTTCATTCCTTCTACCTCTTGTGTTCCTTTTGTCTGTCTCAGAGTCGAGAACCTTCGCCTTTTGGGCTTCTTACCCCTGCTCTTGACGAACTGTGTCATAATGCTTTTTTCTTCTCTGATGAGCTCCTTTAATGCTTCTTTTAAGTCAATATAATTGTCAATTTTGTGGCAACGAAATTGGTGAAACTCACAAAACGACAATTTTTTTTCCTGTGGGAACGTTCCTCAAGGGCCAGGGCATCGAAAGGTGGGCGACGTTGACAATCTCCTTCAGAATTTCAGAGGGGGTTGTTGTTAACTCGGACCAATTTTGGAATTTGCCAGATTTTGGTGTGCGCCCGTCCTTCTTTGGTTGGTCTTGGTTCGGATTGCCGGGTGGTTTGAAATATTTTCTCTATAGGAATTTACTTCCTTCTTCCTTGTTGATGTGCACTTCTGCTCTTCTGTTAAATTCTTCAAGTGTCTTTGGCTCTTGTCCAAGGACTTCTTCTGAGAATGGAGTCCCTGGGTAGACTCCAAAACAAAGTACCATCAATCTCTGTTCAATGGTGATGTTTTCTACCAGGTTCGCTTCCTTGGCGAAACCTCCAAGTAATTCCGCAATGATTCATTCTCTCCTTGGTTAACAACCAAGAGGCCAATGACTGTCTTGGGTTGCCTTTTACTGGTGGTGAATTGTGGCACAAACTTTTGGGAAAGGTCTTCAAAACTTGTAATTGACCTTTTTAGTAGGGAGAACAACTACTTCTCCGCTGGTCCTGCGAGAGTTAGTGGGAACGCCTGCAAAGGACGGCATCAGGTGCTTGCATCAACCAGGTTTTAGACTTGAATGCTGTGAGGTGTTCCTGTGGATCTGAGGTTCCGTCATAGGCTTTCGCAGTTTGAGGGAGCGTGAAGTTCTTTGGCAGGTTAACGCAAAAAATTTCATCACAGAACGGGCTATCGTTCACGACGAATCCCCCATTCTGCCGTTGCCCATCTGACCCTCGGGTTGGGTCCGAGTGGATGAAACCTTTAGAGTCTGATTTTACAGTCCATCTCAGAGAGTTTTTGTGTCGGCTGTGCCGCTCACGGTGGCTCCTGTGTTGGGAATGCCGAGATGGGACTGGGGAGTGTCGTCGAGGAGGACTTCTGCATCGTTGCTTTGGGGAAGGAGCCTGTTGGACTTCCTCCGCTTCAGGGCTGGGGATGGGGTCCTCTCCTTGTTCCTACTGTGGGGGGTGGTAAGGGACCTTTCCCGAGTCTGGGGCCTAGGGTAGTCCTCACATTGCGAAAAGGTAGGTTCCCTATTGTCCCCTATTTGGTCTCAATCTCGCCGCTCTTTTTTCTTGGGTTTGTCTCTCCGTTCCAAAGCTTTGAGACGTCGTTCTTGTCGATCGATGAGGTCTCGAAGCCCGAGGATAATCTCGTAGGGATCCATGTCGTTCTGAGAATTTGGAACAACTACCTGGGATAGGATATATCGTCCATTGGGTTCTCGACGATCTACATTGTTTTCCCCCTGTTATGGACGCAGGTAGCCCATCTCGAGGGTCAAGTTCCTGGTTCTGCGGGTTTCCGACTTCTCCTTGAAGTATCCCCTGTCGGACTTAGGGGGAGAGGGGTTTGCAGCGACGTTGTTAGCTTCTATCAGGGCACCAGTAGAAGGGGGTAAGCTGACACTTACTAGACAGTATCAAGGTCCCCACAGATGACACCAATGCTCACAAGTAATTCGTATAGGGTACGAGGTTATCTGAATGGGTGAGGAAGGCGCCTTGACGGAAGCTCAAAGGCTGGGGGCGAAAGCTCAGAGCGGGATCGGAGGCTTGGACGAAAGCTCCAATCGGGTTACTCTTGGTGAGAGTGTGGCAGCGGAGTGTACCTGTAAAGACACTTCGACGCTCAAGTAAGCACAAGTGTTAGGAGAATTCTCTAAGAAGGGAATGAGTGATACTTAGTGACCTGAGGAGGTCGTGTGCTTTTATAGACGAGCTTAAAGTGCAAAGATAGAGGTAAGATAGAGATAAAGTAATGAGAGTTTGTCTATCCGCTCCCCGATTTATCTTTTCACACTTATCTAGGAGTTGATTGCGGACTGGGAAGGAGAGGTCGCCGCTACCTCCTTTCAGCTTTGTTGGGTCAGACTGAGTTCAGAGTCTTAGGCTTACGACCTTCTCCACCTCTAAGCGTTGTAAGGCTCTCTCCTTTTGGGACAGTATGACTAGGTGAGGAGAGCTTCTTCTGCTCCTTCGTGGACTGGGCCCTTCCGGCTTTTTAGGGAATGTAAGCTTCTCTCCCTTTCAGAGAGTTAGAACTCTTAGACCCCGATTTTTAGTTTGTAACAAAAAAATAAATTTAAAATGTAAAATGAACTAACAATATACAACGGATAAAGTATTTAATGTTAAAAAAATAATGAAAAATAATTATTATGGTGACGAGGTGGCAGTTGAGTTGGATTGGGTAGGTGAAGGTGGTAAGTCCTAGAAGGATAGTAACGCTAGTATTAGTCGTGGAACTCGTGCCATGTCGCTCACACACACACCCCTCGCACTCTCCTCTATATAAGAAACCAACCACACCTCGCTACGTCGCCTTACTCTAGATTCTTCCTTTTTTTCTTAGTCCAAGGGGTTCCCTGAGGTAAACACAGCCCCCCCTTCTCTCTCTCTCTCTCTCTCTCTCTATCTTTATATCCTCGTTTCGTCGGTAGTTCATTCATTTTTTACATCATCATTTCTTCAATTTGTTCTTCTTCGATTGCAAATCACGTCTGGTAAATCTTCTTTTTTCTTCTTTTTACGATCATTCTCAGATCGCATGAGTTTTATTAATTTTTTTTTCTTTTACTTTGATTACTTTGGATTGTAGAATCGTTAAAGAACAGATGTAGAAAATAAGAAGTAAAATATATTTATAAATTAAGAAAACCAAGCAGTTTTGCTGTAACCTCGGCTTCTCCGGATTCGTTTTTAGGATTTTTCGTGATTTTTTTTTGTCTCCGGAAAATGGATTCTCTCAGTCTCGGTCTCTAGGATCGAAATGTTTTTTACCGATTTATTTTATTTATTTTATTTTTATTTTACTGATCCTATCTATGCCTATTGAAGCTGTATGAACTGGAGTCAGCCGAGGGTTTGCCCTTGGTTTTTTGTTTGGTTAGACTGGTCTACTGAACAGCCAGCTACGTTTACTTGATAATCGTTTCTTACTTTTGCAGTCAAATAAATTAATTCTCTCTGATTTTGATTTAACACGAGAAGCTTGAGTAATTGAGCATATAAGTGAGTGGATCGAAGGTTCTGAACAGTTTCTGTAATCTTTATGTTTTAGATTCCTATGTAAATCTGTTGAAAAAGTTGTAGTCCTTTATTTTATTGAAATTGATGTTTTGTTCAGATCACATTAAACAATGGTGAAGGCCGTGGCAGTTCTTGGAAGCAGCGAGGGTGTGACTGGAACTATTAACTTCGCTCAGGAAGGAAGTGGTAAGTTTCAACAGCGCTTTATCATTCTGAAGATTATGTTTATATGTGTGCTTAATGGAATGGCTACTTATATTGTGAATTGTGCAGGTCCAACCACTGTGACTGGAAGTCTTGCTGGGCTTAAGCCTGGTCTCCATGGCTTCCATGTCCATGCCCTCGGAGACACCACAAACGGTTGCATGTCTACTGGTATGGTCTTTAAACAATGACCTGTATCAATTTTTTATAATCTGAACCACTAATGAACTCAAACGGATTGTAAACTATCACTTTGCTTGAGTGAAAAGAAAGAGAAGCATTTGCTTGAGAGTTTTTCACTACTTTCGGTCTTTTTTTTCATGTTCTTCTAACTTTCAAATTTCAAGCATGGGAATGAAGTGAAAAAGCCACCAGATTGTGGTGCAATCAGAGAGTTAATACTAGATTATGGTCTTTTTGGGTTTAAGTACTAGAATGTGGTAATTTAACCTAAATTGCATTGCAAGATGGCGATTTAGTAAAAATGCCAGAACAAAAATATAAAAAATTTGCAATCATATTCAAGCTGAGACAAGCATTGATCATCGTGAAGCATTACTAGTTACACACGACTCAAGCTCATATGTTCACACACTTTTTATTAATTAAATCACCACATTAGGTGGTGATTTATATCACTCACATAGCTAAAAAAGTATATGCCTAGGGAATACAATTCACATGCTCCGTTCCCATAGTTTTAATTTATTATTTTTTTAATAAATTGCCAAGTTTGGTGGCAATTTAGTTAGTTGATTTTTAAAATTTTTTTTTTTTTAAAGATGAATTGCCTTTAATGATGACTATTTATAAAAAAAAATGTCACAATTTGGTCACTTTTTTTAAAACTACCACAGTTTTGTATTTTGTTTATGAAGTCACCATATGTAAATTTTTTAGCCTGAAGTCAGTTTAAAATGTAACTAAATTCTGGAAAGTTTATAATGAAATTGTATCATAATGCTCAATATTTTTTTTTTTGGTAGGACCACATTTTAATCCTTTAAGCAAAGAGCACGGTGCCCCTGATGATGAAAACCGTCATGCTGGTGATCTAGGAAATGTTAATGTTGGGGATGATGGTATGACTCTGTTCTTTTTAATCTTCTAGTCATTGGCTTGTCAAGATCGCATGCTTATCTTTTTGGTGATGGCTTATCTTTAAGGCCACTTGTTTATTTTGCATAATATTCTATGATTTATATACTTGTTTGGTCTTTGTTCTAAACCCGGTTTCTGTCATTTTGCTACTCAGGAACCGTCAGCTTCTCCATTACCGACAGTCAGGTATGTTATTCATCTCCTAGTCAAAACCTCTGATGAATTAATCTAGATTAACAACATCCATGCTGAAGTAGTTGCTAAATGTTTGCAGATCCCTCTATCTGGACCAAACTCCATCATAGGAAGGGCTGTTGTTGTCCATGCTGATCCTGATGATCTTGGGAAAGGTACTCACTATTTCTTATTGCTTGGTATCTCAGCCGTTGATCATTCATTTTTTTTCTTCCTGTTTCCTTGTGTGCATAAGTTAGATATTTTGCCACAATTTTGTTTCACCTTCGTTATCTTGTGTAGGTGGCCATGAGCTTAGCAAAACTACTGGAAATGCTGGTGGCAGAGTAGCTTGCGGTAAGCATGTTCTGCCACAGTAAATGCTCTGCTTATTCTGGCATTCGAAATTACAGATTACATATTTAATATCAAATTTTTGTATGTTGTTGTGATGCTACAAATTAAGGTTCCAAATATCTGTGATGGCAGCCTTTGCCAGCGTATTGTAGATTGTTGAAGTCTACTTTTACGCTTGTCAAGTTTGTTTTGTTATTGTTTCCTGGCTCCTTACAGTTTCTCTCGATTCAAGATTAGTTTTGTTGTCTGCTAATGCTGACATTCCATTCTATTTTTTTGGTGTTGTTGGTGCAGGTATTATTGGTTTACAAGGATAAGCTACTCTCACGAGGTTGAAACAATGCGTGATCATGTGGTGAAGTGTTTCGAAACGTGGAATAAACTAGTACCTACTGTTCTATTGTTTGCTTTTAGTCTCGTATGTACTGCTGAATTCTGTATTTTTCTGCTATATTATCTGATGGCTTTGTGTTGGCACTTAGTTCATAACTCGTACTGTTACATTGGCTGAAGGTTATGTTAGTGTTTAGTATTATTTGGTGTTTTATCATCATGCTGTTTGGGGTTTCATAATTATATTTAGCTCGTCAGTTCTCTCTTCAGTGTGGATCTTGAAAAAAGGGGGTACTCAATTCTAATCACAGGCATTATCGTATACCAAGCCCACCGAAGTAGAAGCCTATTCTGCTAATACTAAAGTTCAACAGCAATTTTCTTGATAAGAGAAGAGCGAGTGTTGACCTTAGATACAAGCAGTCTCTCATCTTATACTTGCAATATTTTTCTGAAAAAATAGGCTACCAAATATTCAAACCGCAAGTAGTGAGGTGAGTTTGACAAGGCAAAAAATTTCACTTTCCAATTTTACATAGCTACCTAAAGAAGCTGAACTATACTTCATATGGTGGGTTATATATGAGTTGTTGATCTTGTTCTTGTGTCATAGTTTACAATACATTGGTTTGCATGCTTTATTGGCTTTATTTTCATTTCCACGAATGTTGGATGTTGCGTTCAGCTGGTGGGTCTGGAACTACCGGAACAAAACCCCTGCCACCAAATACTGGACGCATAAAAGCATTATCGAACTTCCGCCATAATCGATGAACATTGTGTCTTGGAATTGCTAGTATATCACGGATGCTTCTTGGTGGATTAATTTTACTTCCATGGCTGTCAGTATCAGCTTCAGAATCTTGGGCGCTCCCAAGAAATGGAATAGTGATTGTTTTTGGAGATAATGAATCCATGCTTGGCATGCTGTTTTTGCGTTTGGGAGGAGGGCTACAGGGCAACAAAAACCTTATGAGTGGCTTAGTCATTAAGCCGAACACCTGAGAAGTTGTAATTAAAGTTGTAAGTAATGCCTCTGAAGAGTGTTTTTTTGAAAGGAGGCCTCTAAAGAAATTTTATAAGTAGATGTCTTACCACTGTGCTGACAAGCACAACTGTGATCGTGCTGGTGATCATGATGTCATTGGTTCGCACCTCAGTATGCCCTAGGTTGGCGAACTGCATTTACAATAATGTAAAGTTTTTTTCACACATCAACTCAAAAATCTTTTTTTCCTGTGCGCTTTCAAAATATCATTACTCCTGCTGAGCAGTGTTGTTCCTACCTGATTATAAGCCAGGGCCATTGAAACAGCACCTCTCATAAGACCAGCCCACCAAATGATCACCTAAAATAAAGTAAAAAAACTTGTCAATAACTTGGCTGCCTTTTAGGGAGTAAATATTCAAATGTGTCCTTAATATTAGAAGTGTTTTCAAATATGTCCTTAATATTAGAAGTGTCTTCATCTTCAAATCATGAAAAATATTAAATGTTTTTAAGATAGTTAAAAGTTAATTAAATTAGGTTTTAGGTGTTAGTCAAATGAGTCTATTTTAAACAACATTAATTTGATTGATTTTTTAGTAATTTCGGGGATGAATTTGATTTTTTTTTCTTTTTATAACTTGTGAAAGAATTTGAATTTGAGTGACGATGTTGCCAACCTGGGATGAATTTGAAGGTTAGTGGAAAATTCCTATAGACAGAAATCTAGCCACACCTGCTGCTTGAAGCTTATTTTCTCACTTGAAGACGTTTTAGTCAGGTTGGATACGTAAGATAAGGGGAAAATAAAAGCTGCTCTTCCGGCAAGTACTAGACCCAATAATACTGAACTCACAGCAACCGAAGTTCCGGGCCTGCAGAAGAAATTATGACACATGAATTGTTTTCTGCTATAATAAAATGAAGAGTTTTGAGAGGAAAGGTTGGGAAAGGATGGATATCATCGAATTTCCAAAAAGAGTAAAGCAGCACATTGTTTTCTAAGGGGTATAAAATTCAATCCAGCACTCTTTCATTAGTACCAAAAAAAAAAGGTCCATGTCTTGATGACTGTTCACTGGTCTCTGAGAGAACATAATAAGTACCTGTCACTAACAAACCTCCATTTATCAATGTCCAAGGCATCCATACCAACATAAAGGAAGATGAACGTCTCAGCAACAAATGACAAGGTTGCAAAAGAATGCCTACACAAAATATGTTATAGTTGAATTTATATCAGAATTGGACATTGTTGGTTATTCAAATAGAACGGTGCATAGCTTCAGGAAATCTCTTTAGAAGGCATACATGGTAGTGATTCTCGAGCCCTCGGTCACATTATGCCAAGTATAATGAGACATCACAATCCCACAAAAGAATACAGTGAGAATGCCACTCAGATAGAATAACTGCAGAACATGTAGACATATAAGGCTTAAAAAAGACATCCTCCACAAACGCATTTCTGAAGTTCCTGAAAACTTACTTCAGCCAACATGTAGGAAAGGTATGCCATTAGCATCATAAGAGCAACCTCACGATCTGTAGAGTGCCTGCAATGAGTAAGAAATTTTTTAACATCTAGGGCTTAAGATGGAAGCAGAGGCTAAGTTACTAGTCTCATACAATTTCTCGTCTTCAACGGCATTTTCTCCGTCGGGTTATTTTGATTGAATTTGTTCCTTTTTGTGATATGAAGAAATCATTAATTGATGGCAACACAACATTTAAAATCAATTGGTTATTGAACCCTCATTTTTTTAATAAAAAAATATCAATGAACCCCATGACACTGACTTCTGCAATTAACATAGTTACTTCAAACAATCAAGCCAAGTTCAGTATAATCTCCATATACTATACTTGCTATCCGGTTAATAAATGTTACATCAATTCACATTGAATGTAATGAAATCCATTTAGTATAATCAAATTGGCAATGGCAAAAACACTTAATTCAAGATGGTACCTTCCAATATACAGCTTTTTAATAGTATAAGCACTAAGTAGACCAGCCTGCAAGGTAATGGAGACAAATTAGACTAGAGCCCTAAACATGCATATGCATGCTCTCTCTTAGATATAGATCTTATGTGTGTGTGATTTTTTTTTTTGCCCAACTAAGGTATCTCTAACCCTTTTTTATTAGGGAAGAAGATTAATCCTTTTGGGTTTGACACTTTTTTCAGGAACGGAATTGAGATCTTCCTCTGGGAAACATATTGTGCCTCTACCACTATGTCAACACTCTTACAGTTTAAGTGTGATATGCACATGAGAGAATTAGAGGAAGCAAGACAGTTACCAAAACCCCAAGCGTAGTGCTTGTGATAAATAGATACAAAAAGTTGCCAAAAAATTGTAACGCGGTTCTTGGATCAATGTGGTTGAGGTCAAAACTTTGGATTGCATATAAAAGCACCACTGAGGTAGCATCATTCACAACACCCTCACCAAACACAAGACTGTACAATAAAGGTGTTTCATCCTGGTTTAACACCTGAAACATCATCGTCATTCATGAGTTCAAATACTTGGCATTGACACCTTAGTTGCTACAAGATTGCAAATATTAGTTCAAATATATATTGTTCCAAACCTGCAACGTGCACACAGAATCTGTCGCAGAAAAAATTGCACCAATTGCTGAAAATTTTCACAAAAAAGTTAGCCACAAACAGAATGGCAATTGGAATTTCTAGATAGATGTGATTGAAAAATAATAATACCTAGATAATCCCCTATATCTAGTGAACCAATACCCATCCTCTTAAAAATTAGCCTAACACCTGAAACAATACTTCAAAAAGGTTTCAAGTCAGAACTAGACAATTTCCAATAAGGACAGTTTCATAAACATAATTATCTGCATTTCTCTATGGAGATGTTTTCAGGTTAGTAACAAATTAATGTAACATGAGATAGTCTTAGAGAACGACGTAGGAAATCTGTATGAAGGGGAAAGGCATACCATAAGTTATGATGCTACAACTTATTACTGTACCTACAGCACCAAACAGCATGATGGTGATGAAGTTAACAAAAAACCGCTTCTTTTTCACCTGAAACCTGGATTAAATTAAACAGCACAAAATCACAACAAAATGATATTTGCAACCCGTACAGGTTAGTAATTGCAATTTACCATACACCACACGGTGAAATTGAAAGATGAGGATAAAATCTGAATTCTTAGGAAGAAAGGTAGGGCAACATTGGTTTCTGCAACCAAATGCCAAGAAGACTAGAAAACTTATTTAAGTTGTATACTTTTCATCATTATTAAAATAGTGAAGTGAAGAATCCACAGGCCAAGGATTCAAGACTCCTAAAGCTTATGCTCCTAAAATTTTCTGCCATTGAATTATGTAACATTAATTATGGCTTGTTCCAAGTATTGGAGCAACTTCTAATCAGGAAAAACAAAACTAGACCCCACTCGAAATCTCATAAAAGTTTAGAGGAATAGCAACATTTTACTTAAAATAAAAAAAGAAAGAACCTTAAAAATGTGCATTGTTCATCAAGTATGCTTCAGTATCAGGAAAATCTTCATTGTCACTAGTTAACACTAATTAGAAAATGATACAGAGCCAGAAATGATTTTATACTCATTAGACAAATAATTGATTCCAAAAAAAATTACCCGGCATTAAATATGATTGGTGGCAGAAGGTAAAAGAAGAAAAGTTCTTCACTAAAAACCATAAGATGCGAGCTTTTACCGCCACTAAACGTCAAAATGACTACGCCGGCGCATAGTCCCTGCAAGCAAATCCTCATGAAATTGAGTCCTTAAGAAGTATCACATGAAAATTGAAAACAATTAGCTAGAGAAGAAGAAAAGTGAGCACTTACTATCAAAAGAGCAGTGATAGACTCATTCATCCAGCGATTCTCCTCAAGAAGGTGTCCAATTACAATACAAGCACACAAAAGTGCCACAAATAGGTTCATGGAGACAACGGATGCATGATCCGAAGTAGATAGTATTTGCAATTTTTGAACTAGGTAGCCTAATTCAGCTCCCATTTTGTCCACAAATTCTCTAGAGGGATTAACAACACAATCGTAGAAACGAGTTTGCAATGCAAAACTCAAATTATTATTTTTTGAATCACGAAGCTAAACTGCGAATCCAAGTATGTGCCAAGGAACTGCTCCATCTCTATCAAAACTCTACAACGAGGAGAGCAATGAAACATGCGCATATAAGACTGTTTCCAATTTTCCACATCGAGAAACAAATAGAATGCAAGATTGGTTTGGTTTGTCTGTCGGTTTGTTATTTTTATTTCATGTTTCCAATCTATTTCTTCTTATTATTATTTTTTTAGATTTTATAAAAGAAATAGTAAAATCAGAAAATGAAACCAAACAGACCATAATAACAATTTTAGTGTTTCGTAATCATTGAAACAATCAACAGCAGAAACAGAGTCATATGAAAACACTCACCAACAAGAGAAAAAAAATGAAAAAGAGTCGCCGCAAACACGCTAACGAAACAGCGTTATGGAAAAAGAAAGATAGTAACAGCAATGTCGATGGAGACAAGGCCCACGGAATTCGAACAGAGAAAGCAAAAAACAAATCTCGTGTTCGCATTACTCGCAACTCAACATTTTTTGTTTCCTGAAAGTTTTTTCAGCTGCGTGCAATGATTAATTAGGAGCAGAGAACGAAATAATGAGAAGAAATGGTTGACAAAATGAGGAGAAGATAATTGTTGTTAGATGGCAGTGGGAAGAGAAAAAGACGCGCGCAACCAAAGCTGTGAGGAAGACAATGGTTTGAGTTTGAGTAAAAACAAGCGTGCGGTGCGGGGGGTTACGAATTAACACACACCAAGACACAATAACACAAACCAGAATAGTAATGGTAACGAGCAAAAATACTAGAGATACTAAACATGTGTTTAAATATACGTGGATTATACCATCTTTTTGTGTGTACACGCACGCCCAAGTAAAAAATTCCCTATTTTTAATAAATTAATTCTAACTATCAAATATACAATTTTTTTAATTTTATTATACAATATAACTTTTTTCGTACATCCAAACAAAACAATTTTTTTGAAATCATTTTTTAATTAAAATATTTTAACATAAATTAATTCTCACATAATTAATTATATAAAAATTATTATTAAAATAAATAATTACTAAAATAATTTTAATATTTTAAATTTCCCAAAACCACAGTAACTCTAACTTTTAAAAAGGTAGGTGCAAAAGCATAGCTTTTTTTTATGTGGTTATTTTACAAATGTATTGCTTTGATAAAATTTATTTTCTAAAATGTGACCAGTAGAAATTAATTACGCATGTATGAAATTTTGGGACTAAAATCGTTCTGGTCTGTGCCGATTTCAGCCCCTGAATTTTTTTTTAAAAGGGACTGAAATCGGTCTGATTTGTCCCGATTTCACCCCCTGGCAACAGTGAAATTGGTTATTGTGCTGCCGATTTCAGGTACACCCTTTTTTTTTTCTCGCCACTGAAATCGGCCAATCGCATGCCAATTTCAAACCCGTCGACCATACACTCGTAATTTCCTTGATTGACCCATGTATTCGGATTTAAACTCATTCAAACCCATATAAATGTATTTACCCCTTTTTATGTTCGCCGAAGACAGAACTTACTTTTGGAGTGGAGGCCAGAGAAAAGCGGGTAAGGGGCCCAACATCAGCCCAAAACTATTTGATGGTCCAGCCCGATCCAATTAGTGCCCTTACTCACAGGCACATGCACCCACTCTCTCTCTCTCTCTCTCTCTCTCTCTCTCCGTTTCCGTAGTTTGTCGCTGAAGCCTGAGAGAAACTGAAGCACACATGACACACAAAATCAACCTCAATAGACCTTTTTTCTCTGCCATTGAACTCCAGTCTCTTTTTGAGCTCGATTGCTTTTTCTCTACTGTATTTATGTCCTCTTAATTCGTGAATCCTAAGCGCTGCTGCGTTATTATTATTATTATTTCTTTTTGTAACGAATTGTAGCAAATCAAACTCGTGTTATCATTGTCGCCGGCTGAGTCTGAAGAGAATCAAATCAAATAAAAAATGGGGGCTCCGAAGAAGAGCGCCGGCGCTAGGGTTTCAGAGGACTCCGACGAGTTGGTTCGGGTTCCCTTGCAGGCCATCCTCTTAGCTGATAGCTTCAACACCAAGTTCAGACCTATCACCCTCGAACGCCCCAAAGTATGTCATAATCCTTACTATATACACATATTAACTTGCATTTTACTACTAATTTATTTATTATTGAATTTTTATTTTATTTTTGGGATTGTGTCTAAGGTGCTGTTGCCGCTGGTGAATATTCCTATGATAAACTACACTTTGACGTGGCTCGAATCTGCTGGCGTCGAGGAGGTTTTTGTTTTCTGCTGTGCTCATTCCAAGCAGGTCATTAGCTATTTGGACAAATCTGGGTGGCTATCTCAGCCTAATTTCGCCGTAATAACCATTGAGTCCCATAACTCTGTCAGCGCCGGAGATGCCCTCCGCCTCATATATGAGCGCAATGTGGTGTGTATGCCTTCTATTTCAACTCGCCAATTTGTAACTGTCTTTTGCAGAGCATGAATGGTTTCGATTTGAATTCGTGTTGCTTAGTGTGAAGAATTCGTTTAGTTTCTGTTTACTATTTATATAACATTTTATGAATTTGTTATCGGTAACGTCCAAATTTGTTCAGTTTTGTCTTGATATCGAGTCAATTTCGGTCTGACTAGGTCTTTTTCAGGTTCATAGTAAATGGCCCTATCAAAACTTCGCGCAGGGTTTGGGTCGGATTAAACCCCTCCTACAGACAACACCTAGCAACTAGATAAAGTTATTGTAACCTTAGAGTTGAGTTCAATTTTGCAAATAAGTAGACATTAGACATCAGTTCATTAATCTATTCTTGCCTACCCTTGTTTGTTTCGTAGCTTAGCTCTATTATGAGAATTCCTCATTCTGTGTTTTATAGTAATTATTTTTTTGGTAACAGTAACTTTTTTCATTAATGATTTAATGCGTTATTTAAAATAATATATGACGGTTAACAAATCATGCTGTTGTTTTCACTGTCTGAGTAGTGATTGTCAACGTAGTTTGTTTTCAAACTCTGAGTGGTCTGTTGTAACGCTTTTAGATAATTTGTTTTTTTGAAGATACATGGAGACTTTGTCCTTATCAGCGGAGATACCGTAAGCAACATGTCACTTACTGAGGCACTTTTAGAGCATAAAGAAAGGAGGAAGAAAGATAGTAACGCTGTAATGACAATGGTCATTAAACGATCAAAACCTTATCCAGCTATCCATCAGTCTCGACTTGGTACTGATGAACTTTTCATGGCCATTGATCCTAATACCAAGCAACTTTTGTATTATGAGGAGATGGCAGACCATTCGAAAGGAATTTTACATCTTGACAAGTCCTTGCTTGCTGATAACCCTTCCCTCTCCTTGCACCATGACAAGCAGGTTGAACTCGTGCCTTGGGATTATATTTCTGATTTACTTTCATCTTAACTTCTCACTAAACAGGAATTGGATCGCTGGTGCTTATTCATATTAAAATGTACAAAACTAGTTTCAGTTACTGGTTTGCTGCAGTTAATGAGTTTCTTAATTAACTCATTAATAAACTTTTGTTGTTTTTTTAATTGTTGATTCATTTATTATTACTTTGTTTGATTGTATATCATTGGCCCAATGCAACCTTATTAATTATCTTGAGGTTAATAATATCTTTTCTGCAGGATTGTTACATTGACATCTGCTCGCCTGAAGTCCTTAGCCTATTTACGGACAATTTTGACTACCAACATCTACGCCGTCATTTTGTCAAGGGATTGCTTGTTGATGATGTAATTTCTCATCTGTACTAAATTGAGTCATGCTGTTTTTTTAGTACTCAGGTTTATGCTATTCTTTATGAAGTTGTTCCTTAAGTCCTTACTGGAAGTAAAAAGCTCATCCTTTTGAATTTCTTTCTCACTGGAAATTGCTATCGTTTATGGATCTTCTATGTTCCTTCACTCCTTTAGAGGAGAAATACTTGCATGTTCATGGAGTACATTTAATGCGTGCTCAATGAGCATTATCTACCATTGACTTTTTACTTTTTTGTATATTTTTAAACACTTTAAATTTAAATTAATGGTTAATAATGCGCATGGAGCATGTATTAAATGTGCTCTATGGGCATGCAAGTATTTCTGAGTGATTTTTCTATTGGTCATGTTTCTGCATGTGTTGGAACATGAGTAAAAAACTATGTCAGTAGTGGACTCTTTTCCAACACTACTTCATTACTTAAGAGTTAAGAAGTCCCATGAATTTCTTGCGCAAGTCTTTTGGTATCTAACCTCATCATTTATGTTGCCAATATATTCTTCCATGACACATATTCTCTTTATTTAGCTTTCTGTGTACAATCAATGCTTCAAAATTAACCATTTATTACTTTCAGATAATGGGGTACAAAATTTTTGTTCATGAAATCCACTCAAACTATGCCGCAAGGATTGACAATTTCCGAAGCTATGACGCTGTTAGCAGGGATATAATTCATAGATGGACATATCCATTGGTGCCAGATGTTATGAATTATGGCAATACAGCTACTAAACTTGAACGACTAGGAATGTATCGTGCTTCAGGTATGGATGAAAATTTTGATGTTGATTGGATGTGCTAGTGAAGTGTTTCTTACGTCACCCGATAATATGGCACACACCATGCTCATTGTTACTAGTTTTGATCAATGATTAAGTTTGCCATTTTGCTTGGTTGAATGGTTTAATCATCAAGTAATTATCAAACTATGGCTCTTAATATTGTTGGGTCAGAACTTTTTTTTTTGTACTTATCTTCTTTCTTTTAATTTATATAATGTATGCTTTTTTAATGAATTATTTTCTTCCCTTTCAGAAATATCCCAATCACAATCCGCTGGTATTGGCCCGTTCACTGTTATGGGATTTGGCACCAAAATTGGGAATAACACTAAAATTTCAAATTCCGTTATTGGAGAAGGATGTAAAATTGGATCAAATGTTCACATAGAGGGATGCCACATATGGGATAACGTCACCATAGAAGATGGCTGTAAACTTAGACATGCAATAGTATGTGATGGGGTGACTATGAAGTCAGGAGCTGTTCTGGAACCTGGTGTTATTTTGTCTTTCAAGGTTTGTTTCGTTGTACTTTCTACACCATTTCACTAGCCAGAATCTCATTCCCCCATGGCTCATGTTTCGCATACATTTGGACCTATTTCAAGATTGTTTATGCGGTCAACGCATTATGTATCATTTATCTCAGTTATTCATTGCATGATGGAAATGTAAGAGTTTGTCTTTGTCAATTATTTAATATATATACAGCTTTGACGCATTCATGAATTTTGTGCTTCCAGGTTGTAGTTGGGCAGGACTTTGTTGTTTCTTCTTATTCATACGTATCTCTATTACAGCAGCCAGTTGAGGAAGACAGTGATGAGGAGCTCGAATATGCTGATAGTAGTAGTGGTATTGCTGAATTTTCATTAAACTGCTTTGTGTTTGTTATTTAACTTGTTTGGTTATTGCATTGATCCTATTGCCACAGTGTGACAGTCAATCTGGTTGACATATTTGCATGGAATAATAATTTAGTTGATTTCTCTTAAATTGCTCACTTGCGTATACCTTGCATTCTATTTATTTATCCTGGAAATATTCTATTTGACATCATTAATGTGAAAAAGTTATGTTTGGGAAGTTGATGGTGATGTACAATTGTACATTGTGATTGAGACTTGTGCATCTCCTTGGAATTCATGGTGTATCTTAGGAGTCTATTTATATGCCTTGTGCCAAGGCTCACTCTCTTGCTTGGAGTTGGCAAAACCAGTGAAAAAAACTGGTTAGGGCCCAAAAGCAACATGTAAGAACTGGTATCAATAAGGAATATACTGGTTGACATAAAATGCTGTTTATTAATTTTATAGAAATTCCAATGGGGAATTTTTGTAACAGTACATAACAATGCTGGCTGAAAGGAAATGATAACGAATAATTAATATTCTAGGAATTTTTGGATCCCTTGGTCCCCTATGCCTAGTTCTCGGTTCTCCAAAAAACTGAATGTCTTTCCTTTCTCCCATGATCCCCTTATAATTGTCAATGGGAGAGAATCAAGGGATTAGCTTATTTTTCTCCTAAAAATCCTCCTTCCTTATTTGTCTCTAACTGATTATTTTTTGCTTTATTCTTTCCCTAATTAAATCCTAATTTTTCTCTAACAAATCAAATATTATTCCCTCCTATTTCTCTCTTTCCTTTCTTGTTCCTTCTAGAATAATAATATGGAAGAGGAATTATTGTCTTTCCTTTTCTGTTAGTCAGCGTATGTAACACAACACTACAGCCACAAAGGATTCTTTCCAAAGAATTCAATTTTGTTGCTTACTTCTAATGTTTTGAATGTGCATTTTGAACTTCGTTATCTTTTTCAGTTAAAATAAGACTTGATTTATTTGATTTTAATAATATTGAAAAGAGAATTCTTCTGATGCATTATAGTTCACTCTTCTCTTTAATATAAATTACTTTTTGAATTGGAATGTATTTCTTTGATGTCTGCCTGATGATTTCTTTGTTGTAAAGCATTGGATCATTACATAAATAAAAATTCTGAAAACAATTGTTGTAAAGCATTAACTCTGTTGCTTATGATTGAGCAGTTAGTGCATTTTGTTTTTGCTTGGTTCAAAAAGCCAGTATTTTCAGATATTGATTTGATTGAAGTATAAACAATTTTTCTTTGCTTTATGTGTTGTTTTGATAGGTTAAATGTGCATATGAAACCTTTCAACTACCATTTTTTTTTCCGTATGCAGTCATCACAAGCAAAGTGGATAAGTCAGATGTAGAGGTTGCATCCCAAGTATTGGAGACACAATTTAGCACTGCTTCGGAGGTTGGTTCCAGAAAAAGACTTTTCAATTTATGATGCTTAGTGTTTACTATTGCCCCCCAACACAATAGCACTTGAAGTATAACTCAGGATGTGGCTGAGTTGCAGGAGAGCATGGCTCTCAGCAGAATTAATTATACTCATGAAATGATAAAATCAAATTAAAGACAAATCCCCTAATTATGCGCAATATCAAATCTATACTCCAAAACAGGGGACTACGAAACTAATGATAAAAGGCAAACTAAAGATATTTAGCAATGTTCTACACTCTCCCTTAAGCAATAGCATATAAATCAGATTCTCCCAGCTTGTTACATATAAACTGTAATGGAGGACCTCATAAGAAATTTGTGGAAATATTTGTCAATTGATTAGTTGAGTTATCTGTCACAAAATAATAAACGACAATAAATATGTTACGCATTATGCAAGGATGCTTGACTGTTGTAAATCTTGTCTAGTACAGACAATTTGAATGCTTTGATTACTTGTTTCAGCCGCATAAGCTCACATGTTGCAAGTGCCAAAACAACTTTTGCACTAAATCCAGCCACAACATTTTTTTTCATACTCTTTCAAAATATTAGGTTTCCACCAATAAGATTTTGCTCTTGTTTTTATTACAATAAGATTGGTTGATAAACGTTTCATTTTATAGGGAATTTATTGTTTCTTATTACACTTTCTTTTTTTGATCAGCTTGGTATGGGTGGGGTTGGTTATGTTTGGCCAAAATCTGAAGGAGGCCATGAAGAAGAGTGGAGGCATTCAGTGGCACCTATTCCTGTAGATAAAATTTTTGAGGCAATGAAAACTTTGGAAGATGATCTGGAGTTAACTCATGATGGCTGTATTCTCCCACCTTCTGGAGAGCTGAAACCTGATTCTAATGATTCAGATGATGATAATTCTAGGGATGATTCTTATTATTTTGAGAAAGAGGTGAGGGGATATTAAACTGTATACTTTTGTCAGATGCATTTTTCAGATATCATATTTTAAAGTAGTGCATCATTATTTGCAGGTTGAAGCAACTTTTCTCAGGGCTGTACAAGAAAACATAAAAGAAGACCATTTGATCTTAGAAGTTAACTCTTTGAAGTATGTAATATACTTATCCGTAATGTAGATTGTTGGATGCATGTGTTTTGAAGTTGTTTCTGCATATTTCTGGTGGTTGCATTGTATACTAGTTCCATATGATTTGTGTGTTTCACTCTGCGTATATTGCTCTTCACAAGTACCTTACATTCTATCCACCTCCTGCGCTCATTTATTTAGTTTTTTTTTTGGTACAAGTTTTTTGCTATTGCTCATTTAGAAATTTGAAATGGAGGAGTTGGACACAGATTTGGTGTAGCAACAAGTTCTTGAGTTAGCGTAAAAGCTCAGGGGAGGAATTAAATGATAGGACTAATTATTAGGAATGTGCTTTTTTCTTGACCGTACAACTGCCAACTGCTCTTATTTTGAATATGTCAAACAATTGGCACTCCATTTCATCTAGAAGATATGATATCTTCGTGGAATATGTTTAGCTTTTTTGCCAACTGCCAACTCCTATGCGCTTCGATTGTTTTGATATGCTGACACTTGAATATGCATTCACTGGGCATCAATTTATATAAACATTGCTTTCTTTGTGGTAGGTTGTCATGCAACAAGCTAACTGCTGATTGTGCGGGAGCTGTATTTTATGCTATGATGAAGTATGCTTTAGACCTTCCTCACAGTTCAGCTGGTGAGCTTTCTTCCTTTCTATATCTACCTGACCCTTTTACTTGCACTTATTTTTTTGCACTTATTAGATCAAAATGACTTCTAGAGTTTAGTTTAGAGCTATGAACATGCTTGGGAAACTTGGCATCTTGCCTTGTGGGAGATACCAAGTTACAAAATCTGCAGAATGATCAGGACAAATGAATCAATTGGAGAGGCTTTGATGAGAAGAGTGAATCAGTTGGAAGATAGTGCAAGTAAAAGGGCTAGGGGGGAAGAACAAAGAAAATATGAGGAGAAATCATTGAAAAAGAATATGCTCTGTGTGGTTTGACTAAAATTTTGTTTTTTGATAGAGCCCAATGGTCTTGGTTGGTCCATGGAGCTCCCTACTTCTCGTGAGGAAATGCTAGGTGGTGGTTGCCTGGCTCGTCTGCTCTTACTTTTGACGACTTGGTCCTGGATATTGACTTTGCAACTAATTCACACACTGTTAGGTCGTTTTTGGGACCTAACAGGCAAGAACAAATAAAAAGGATTTAATAAGTAAAAAAGATATTATTGAATCAAATCAAGAGGCTGGTTCCTCTTCAAGGGCTGGTTCCCTTAACAACTCAATAATAATTCTCCACCCTAACCTAAGGAGAATACTCCTCTTTATAATAGTTTTTATTCCTAATTTTACTCCTAAAATAATAACTAGATAAATGCTAACAATTAAAGATAAACTAATAAAGATAAAATAGATAAACTAACTAATAAAGATAAAATAGATAAACTAACTAATTATTTTCTTATCCTTCGTAGTATAAACTTTCCATATTAAGGGGGCTTTTCTCTGATCCTAACAATACTCCCCTCCAAAGCGTGAACCTTGTCCTCAAGGTTGAATTTGGAAAACTGCTCCTGACTCACAATTACATCCTCCCAACTTTTTGCCTTGCTGCAGGCACCCATCATTGAACTATATAACATTACTCCAATACGTACTCTTGCTTTGCGGTTTTCTTTTAGGACATCAAGGGCATCATCCAGCCTTTTAGCATGTCCAGCAACATCTATTAGTGCACTCCAAGAATTGACGGCAATAGTGTAAACTTCTGGAGATCCCTTTATAATATATTCTTGTAACCTCCCAGCTTTTAGCAAGTTATTGTATTTGCTTATATGATCCGAATGATCATTTTTCTGATCATCATGCACCCTGACCCTGGTTTGATCACATCTCGGATCATGTGCCCTGATTGAGTGGCCAGTCTGTGGAAAAACATTGTTACTATTATGGTTCAAATAGTTTTCTTCCCTATCCCTCAGAGAACTACTGCCTTTCCTCAAGTTCTTACTTTCATTTAGTGGAGGGTAGCCAACTCTATGCCTAGAATTTGGTCTCGTTCCTTCAACATACTCTGCATTTTGTAAATAAACATCTGTGGATAATTTGGATCCTTCAAGTGTGGTATATTCCATTGCCGAGGGCATTCCTTTTCTATTATTAGTAGAAGCATGAGGAGATAATGACTTTAAACTACTCAGTGGTGACATGGGACGTTTGAGCCCCTCCATCCGTTGCAGGACTTTGGTGAGCAAATGTTTAACCTCTGTCATCTCGCCCTTGAGGTCTGTTATCTTGGCTTCCATCGAAACCTTCCAGTTGTCCATTACAGGCAATCAGAGAAGAACAACTGATGCAGGAGATGAAAGGGTGCGGGCTGGACGTCCACCAGAGAAGGAAAAAATGCGGACTGAACTGTACCGGCGGTGGCGGCGGCGCAGTGGGTGACGGCGCGGTGGGCAACGCGTGAGGCGGTGGCGGTGCGGTGGGTGGTGGCGTGGTGGAAGACGCGAACGTAACGTGAACAGAATGTAACCCGCAGAGGAAAAAAAACGTGAACGGAAACAGAGACGGAAAATACGATGTGGACGACACGGCGGCAGGCGGCGGTGTGGTGGGGGGCGTCGCAGTGGGTGGCGACGCGGTGGGAAGTGGCGCGGTGGAAGAATGCGAACGGAAAAACAACCCGCGTAGGAAAGAAAACGCGAAGGCAAACAGAGAGGGAAAACGCGAACTTGACTGCACGGTGGTGGGGGGGCGAGTCGACGGTGACGCCGTAGGGAGTGGCGCGATGGACGGCGGCGGCTGGAATCCGGCAGTGGTGCAGTGGGCGGTGGCTAATGGAAGGAAGCAGGTCGGACCAATTTGTTAGGTCGTTTTTGGGACCTAACAGGCAAGAACAAATAAAAAGGATTTAATAAGTAAAAAAGATATTATTGAATCAAATCAAGAGGCTGGTTCCTCTTCAAGGGCTGGTTCCCTTAACAACTCAATAATAATTCTCTACCCTAACCTAAGGAGAATCCTCCTATTTATAATAGTTTTTATTCCTAATTTTATTCCTAAAATAATAACTAGATAAATGCTAACAATTAAAGATAAATTAATAAAGATAAAATAGATAAACTAACTAATAAAGATAAAATAGATAAACTAACTAATTATTTTCTTATTCTTCCTAGTATAAACTTTCCATATTAAGGGGGCTTTTCTCTGATCCTAACACACACACATATTTCTCAGTAGTTGCTTTCTGATTTTAAATTTTGACTGGGATGAATTTTTCCAGATAGCTTGATTCAGAATGTTCAGGTTGTACTTACAAAGTGGAAAAAGGCTCTTACATCCTATTTGACTGATATAGATGAGCAGGTGAATCTGTCAATTCTTTCTCCTTTGTAGAATTATTCATATTCACTTGTTTAGTGTTTTTTACTCAGATTTACTGATTATATTTGTCTGAAGTTTTTTGGAGAATGTGCTCTTTTTTGCTTGTGATGTCATCTTCTAATGTCCATTTTTAAGGCTGTAGTTAAATACTATCTTTCACAAAATTAAACATGCAATGCTCTCTTGCTTGTGATTGTTCTCATCCAATGCCTACATTGGTACGCACTATTTTTTGTTCTGTTACTTTTTCTTGGAGTATAATAACTATATGTGCTCTCTGCTGAAGGGAGGATTTCTCTGGCAGTATCAATAGAACTTGACTTTTGGATTCTCTGCTGAGCTTTCTTTGAGCTTGGTCACTATTTCATCTGATAGTTACATTGCAATGGTCTTTGAAAACTATATTACTTATCAAGGAAAGAAATAGAAAAGGCAAATAGATCTTTGATTGTCTGAAACATTGTAGCATTTTATTAGTTTGTGAATTGTTACATGTAAGATCATTATTTTCCACCAAAAGTGGGCATCCAAGCATTGAATAATGCTTTTGTCAATTTCAATTACAATGTGACCATTTACTCCATGCTTCCTGCGATTTGATTCCCATTTCTTAATGTTCTGCCCTCTGCTCATTTGTTTTCAATTAATTTACTCTAGATCGAGATCATACTGAAATTTGAAGAAATGTGTTTGGAATCTGCTAAGGAGTATGCTCCATTGTTCACAAGGGTATGCTTCTCTTCCATGAGTTAGCCTAATTGATGTGTCTTCATTCTGTTTGCATGCACATCATAAATATGCACTCAGCTACAAGCATAGCTGCAAATCTTTCATAATTATTAAACATATTTTTATATCTTTCATAAGTTTATTAATTTGTGGTGTTTATATGCACATCAGAAAGGAAAATTGTAATGGTGGACTCGAATTGAAATATTGTTATACTTGGGTCAAATCGAAATTACGTTAAGATGAATAACAAGTTATGCACTGCCATTCTGTCTAAAGCCTCAGATTTAACAATGTTATGAAATGGATTCACATTCTATCTTAAGCCTCTTTGTTATGACTTGATTCTTTTCAGATTTTGCACTACATGTATAATGAAGATATTGTAGAAGAAGATGCTATTTTAAGTTGGGAAGATGAGAAAAGAGATGCAGATGAGGCAGATAAAGTTTTTGTTAAGCAAGCTCAAAAATTAATCCAGGTATCATCATCATCTTTTACAAACTTATGAAACTAGGTCATGATACCTTCGTGTTCATAACTATCCTAATGAGATGCACTTCTTACAAGTTTCTGTATTTTTATCCTTTCTTGTCTGTAGTGGCTAAAAGAGGCGCCTGAAGAAGACGATGATTAGGAAGAATGAGAAATATTGAGGCTAGATGGTCGCCAAGTTTTGTGATATGGGGGAGCCAAGGGGTTTTGTGCAGTCGTATAACCTATTCTAGTGGGGAGTTAATATGACATGTTTCCGTGTATATGCTCTGTGATGGAGGAATTAAATCTAGTGAAATTTGAAGGCTTCAGAAGAACGTAGCTCCTCAAGTCTCAAGTTTGTTACAGTGTCCGTCTATTTTATAAACACTAAACGTGAAGTGATATGAAAATCTCTAGAATCTTGAGACCTTTGTTTTAGGGGGGAAAATTAATAGAGGAAAGAAAACTTAACCCCTTGGTCGCTGTTGAAATAATACATGGCCCAAACTATTATCAGCAAGACTATTTGGCATGAAAGTCTTTCTACAAATGCTACGGTGATAATGTGGAGTTTACAAAGTATAAATATTATATTGTGATTTTTTTGTATAAATTATCAAAATGTGGTAATTTTTGAATAAATTGTTACATTTTATGACAATTTATTAAAATAATAATAAATAATAATAATAATAATATGTTGACATGTGTCCAAATGGTGCATTGCTATGTGTGCAACCATGAGCGGGACTATCCAAGTTTATTGTGGATGGTTACTGGGAAAAAGAAAGAAGTACACCAACGATGAAAGTACATCAACGTTGTAAGAAAAGAAAGAAGTCCTTACAAAAAAACCTGTTCTAAGGAGTGTTGAAGATAATATATGTACATGTCCTCTTCATGCATTGTTAAATTTTTTATTGGCAGTTTTTTGAAAAAAAAAATATCAAATAACTTTTTAAAATTGATTGAGGTTGATTGAGATGAAATGATTTTGTTGTACAATCTACTTTATTGTGTCAGGTAAAAGTTTCTGAAGTTATGTATACATATACAAATACATGTACATATGCATAGGATCATGTTAAAGTACTATTTCATACGTATCATGCCAAGCAGATTGATGGAATGGTGTTTAAGCGGGAAGATTCTTTCTATGAGGGCGATAAGTGTCCAATTTGATGAGAATAATAGTTTTTTTTATTGAGTGTGACTATTGAATTTTGATTATCAACAACTCATTAAAAACATTTACTCATGAATATAATTCATGTAATTTTCAAAGAATGAAACTATGTACAAAATGAGAGTTGTTACCTGTAATTGTGTAGTTTTTGATAAGAAATGGAGTGCTCATTTAAATGCACCATTGACAAGTAGACATATAAGATGTGAACAGTTACAACTGTTACTGATACAAGGGTGGGGTTTGAGTGGTAGAAGCCTACGGAGTGTGCACTACATCTATTGTGCAAAGTATAGATAATTGGTCTAAACATTTAAGTCAAGTTAAAAGTGATTGTGAATCCACCTTTTCCTAAGTTGGTGGGATTTACTTGCAAATAAAACAGTATTAAAATCCATCTACACTATTACGTCATACACATCTATTTCGTATAGCTTCATGAATGAGTCTGCTATTGCACCGTTGCAAAAGTACTGTCCAATTCACGTGATGTAGTACAAAGGACAAAGTTACAAATGAATTAATCAAAAATGCAGTTCAGCATATGGACTCTCCTTCGTAACTGTTACGGTTTGGGCGGGGAAAAAACTGGACAAAATAGCGAGACGCGTCCATAAGCTGTAGTAACAAAGCCGCATCTGAGTTCTACTATCCAACTTTTATTAAATATAGATTTTCTTATATAAAATATTTTTGGCCACGATTGCCTGGTATCAATCATGATTGTTGCGGGAGAGAAAAGAAGAAAAACAAGAAAGATTGAAAAGTGAAAAGGCAATTGAAAGACTGCAACTGAACTCTTCCGCCTCTTTCCCTTCCATGAGTCAGTTTACGAAAAATAGGTTCATACTAAGGTAAATTTATCATTTTTCAATTGTTATTAGGGTTGAATCCGAAAGAACAAATCCAATCTTGGGTCTTGTATGAGCTAAATATTAGTCCACGTTCGTTCATCAACTCATCAGGCAGTTCTACACTCATAAATTGAACCTTAGTATGATTGAATTGAAAACGTGAAAGACTAAAACTAAAATGGGGGGGAAAGTGCTTTTCGCCAAACAGAACCCAGACGACAGCAGCATCTGGAGGTAGCTAGCACACATGGAGCACCAGTCCAGTGCAGTAAACAACCCATCACACTGGCTGAAGCTTTTTATTAATTCACTCTTTTTCCTTTCCTTTTCTCTTTCACATGGATGGAGGTCATGATCAGAAGCCAGGAGGAGGAGGTCCACCAAACATTGGGCCACAGCAGCTCTCTAACAGACAGCAGCAGCACAGACAATACAAACTGCCATCAAATTAAAAATTGAGGTCAAGTCAATTATTTTATTTTTGTTTTTTTTTTTTTGAAAAAAAGGGAGGTAAAGTACCCACAATTAGTCAAGAGGATTTAATTAATCAGCATATGTGAATTAATGGCTTGGAATGATGCTCCAAGTTTCCAACTTCCTTTTTCTGATTTATATAAAACATCCGACAGTCAATAACCTGCGTTCTAAGAAACTCTACATGTAGCTCTTTTATTATTTTAGTTTGTTGAAAATTGAAAAAAATTCATTTTAAGTTAATTGGATGAAACTAGTCTTCAAGAATTAACATTGATGAATAGAAGAACTACAAAACCATATTACTAACTAGTAGAATAGGAGAGTGAAACTATATTATAATATAATCAAAGAGATTCACACATTCACATAGATAGAAAACTCACCAAGAAGATAAAAGGTTACATATGCAACTGCATATACCGCCGGGAAGCCCCGGCTGTGGTGGACCCCATGGTGGAGGCATTTGCTTGCTTGCTTTCTCTCCTCAATTTCTTTCTTAACTTGTTTCTCTCTTCGCTTCACTTCACTTCACTTCACTGTGAATGTTGTCATTTGTTGCCTTGTCCAACATTTATTTATATGTATTGTCTCTTCCTTGTTTTCTTCTTGGTTAAGAGAACCATAAAACTAACTAGGGGGGTTATTCAGTACTTCTCAACTTTTGTTGGGAGATGGCGTTTCTACTCTCAACAATATTATCAACTACCATTCTTTTTCGCTTTTCTAACTGAAATTCAACAGCTAAGATCCTAACTCAAGTCCCACACTATTTGAGTACTGTTGGTCCTGTTAAATACTCAACTAATATGCCTTTGGCTTATTTATTGCCGGGCGTATTCTGTGATTCCCGCAAGAGAGAAAATTTGGGGTGCAATCTTCCTCTTTCTTTCTTATTTACTTGTTTAATTTTATACTTTCTTTTTAATCACCCAAAATAGGATAACGATGGTAAGCCGGGTAGCGGAAAAAGCAATATAGCTTTCCTAAGTTATACTTATCATTTTGATTGCCCATCACTATTGCTGGTGTCCACCAAAGTGAGAAGCCACAATAGTAGGATAATTATTTCATCTAGACGCAAAATTTTAAAGTAACGAGTCTTTTTATATATCTTATGATTTGAACTCAGATTTTTCCGTTTCACTGGTGTAAAACTAAGCACTAGACTGTGTGCTTAATTGCATCGATGAAAGTTCTTCAATGTTTTGACATATAGGTTTTCATATATTTGGTTAAAAATTTTAAGAATATTAAAAAATTTACCAATTTTAGGTTGGTTCAAATAGTTAAACACTTATTTGCTTTAAATAAGATCGTCGTTGAATGAAGTAAATTAAGTGTAGTCTTTTAAAAAAATTTAAAAATTATTTATCTCTTTATAACTATTTTGGGTTGTGTGAGTGGTACTTATGATTATTGGTTTGTTATTTCCAATGGAAGCTTGATTAGTTCTGCGATTAATGAGTTATTGCAATAACGCAATCCAATGAAAAAAAATACCTACCAAATGCTAGATAAGATGATAATGGCTCAACAGTCAATACTGAGAACGAACTTGTAGAATTTTTCATTTCATCTGCCTGGGACAATTTTAAATTCTTAGGTCTTAGTCACAAATTTTACAATTGAAGTTGGAGTCGAAAGTTAAACAAGAAGACCATATGATTAATGTCTAAACCTAATAGAGATCGAATTTCTTTGTCTTTCTTTTATTTCCCTCGGAATATGGTATAATTGCAATTCGGTATGAGAAGTGTAACATTTAATGGATGATTTATATATGTTTCAAATGTTCATTCAATAATCATTTGTAGCTTATGCCACCAATATATCATAAGTTCTATTTTTTTGATAATCATATATATCATATGGTTTATTCAACTGTTTCAAGAATATGATACAAATAAAATATCAAATGAAGATGCCTTTCATATCATTGGGCAGAGCTGTAATCAGTTATTACATCAATCACTCAGCATAACAGAAGCAAATCTTCTGTTCTTCTTTTGAGACCAACAAACACAAAGCAAACTCAGTCTAATTAAATCTTTAAAAAAAAAAGGGCCTCCGATTAAAAACAAAGCAGAATAAGCATCCATAAGTGAACTGTGACAACGTGGGAAGCTTATGGAGGCCCAGGTGGGCCGGGAGGTCCAGGTGGTCCAAACGGGCCCCCAAGTGGGCCAGGTGGACCAAGTGGGCCCCCAAAGCAATCTTGAAGCAACCAGCAGCAGCACAACAAGCTAAGACTGACCATTTCCATGAGAAGGAATGAAAATTAGAAACAGAAAAACCTTTAGAAATGGTAAACAATTGAATAGAAAAAACATGCATGTATACCTCCTGAAACTCTTTTTTTTTCTGTCTTTCTTATTTTTTTTATTTGGCTTGAAGATCCAATGTAGTAAGACCCATCCAAACTTTTAGTTAATGTTAAATTGGATAAGGACTTACTACTAACCAGTTATTACTATTATTTTCTGAAATGAATAGCTTACAAATGATAAAGCAGAAAATATTTCTTTCACCTATTTCTTCTCATCTCTTTTCTGATTTTTATCTTTTCATCACATTAGTTTTTCGGCTTTATAAGCTGTTCATGCATGCATTGTTTCTCTTGCCTACCTCAATCCTTTTTTCAATTAACGCCTGCCTCAATTCTGGCCACTAGTGTAGAATGTAAATACACTATATAATCTAATGATAAAGGTTTGAAGTTTACTTACCAAGAACTAACGATATCGCAAAACCCACCGAAGAATCCTGGGCCTGGTGGTCCAGGTGGACCCCAACCAGGTGGGCCTCCTGGGCCAGGACCCCCGGGTCCCATTTTCGATTTCTCTCCGGTTACGAAAAATGTAGAAGCTCTTTGAACCGAACCTCTGTGAATGAATGAATGAATGTCGTCAAGCCCCTGCAAATTGCAAATGGAGACTTGAAACTGAGTGGGAATTCAGTTCCTATGTCGAATTTATACAAACTACACATGAAATGGATTGGCACCTATTTATCTGCTCTTCTACTTTCTCCCTCCTCCCAATCCCACCTAATCTTCCACCTCAATTCAACCTCACATTCTAATGTTAGTCTCCTTGTACAAATTACTGATCGATCTCTAGCGTGTCTCGTTATGTAATATATCGTATTATGTAAGACATCAATATGATATAAAAACTAATCTTTCAAGTAATGTAAGACAACTCTTTTCATAAATATGGTGGTAACAAACCATCAACTGAGTCCGTGCAGTTTATTCAAATGTTTCTCCTTCGTTTTAAATTCATCAAATTTGTTTCTTTAGTTAACAAATATTAATCAAGTTAGTTCTTTTGCGTGTCTATTCTAAAGACTAACTTAATTGACATTTGTTAACTTCAATGATAAATTTGATCAATTTAAAATTATGAAGATAAATTTAATTGATTCTGCAAATTCTAGAAACTAATTTGATGTCATATTCAACATGAAGACTCTCTTAAAACTGAGTATAAACAAGATAAATCATCACATCACATGCCAAAAGCTTAACAATTAGAGTAATGTTAAATAAAACTTAATCTTACGAGGTCCTACGAAGACCAAATTAATGTCCTACTATTCTTTTAATAATTAAAGGAATTTAATCCTTCGTGTTTATTTAAATCCTCTCGTGTATGGTTGCCATCTTCGCGTCTATCCTTAAAGATTAATTTTAGAAAAATGAGGAACCTAACTTATTAACTTAAATACTAATTTACACATTTTAATAAATGATATTTAACATTTTATTTTTTATTTTATCTCTTAAAATGTATATCATTCATCGAAATATATAAATTAATATTTAGACTCCCAAACACTACTCTTAATTTTAATACTCCTTCCAATCATTTTTATCTATCACTTTTTTAATTAAAAAATTAATATATCTAAACAAAACTGCACCTAGATACATTAACTTTATATGTACCTTAAAAAATAAGCGACAGAACCGGAGGGAGTGTAATATTAATATAAAGTATTTTATCCTTGCAAACTGAGTAGTCAATAACTCAAATGTGTAACTTTGATTGAAGACAAAACGACATTTTATATATGACATTTTATCTGTCATTCTCAAACCCAGTGGAAGAGACGTTCCCACGGCTCTCAGTTCCCTTCCTTTTCGCTACAAATCGCTAACAAATTTTCAGCAGTTTTTTTTTTTTCCTCCGGGTTGCAACTTGCAACATAATATTTATATAGCGAAGAAATCATAAATAACAGCCAAACTGAGTTCTGGCAAATATTAACAGGACTTAGGCTACTAAAATATAAAAAAGAGATGATGCAATAACCGCCAACTGTGGTTCTGTTATGCTGATAATGTTACAAATAAATCATTTTGCCTACAGTAAACCTGATTCACAAGTTCGCTATGAGCCGAGAGGAAGGACAAATAAAATCTAGTAATTCCACTCGGTTTGCCGTTTTGTAAGGTTGTGGGGGTGGAAATGGCTTCGCACCCATGTTAGTAAACAAGAAAACCCAAAATCTTGTCAACATGAGCTCACTCCTGTACACAAAACCTTCTTGAGCTCAAGATTGGCATCAGATGATGGCTGCCAACCCCACAACATCCCCATCATCAACTTTGGATTCAGAAGCATTGGCTGAGCTGCGCGGTCTCACTGAAAATCTCAAGCAGAAGAGGTCAAATAAAATAAAATATTACCAGAAAATTAGATATATCCTAATAACAAGACCTAGAATAAAAAATAAAGTAGAATAATGATTGATTGCATGTTCTGGAGATGCACGTACTCAGTCTTCAAATCTAGAGAGTTTGTAAAGATGATGTTATCACACGGTTTACAATTAATACCGAAAATCGAGGCTCTATAGACTATAGCCCAATTACGACAATGAATAACTGCTCACGTGCCAAACTAAACTTTCCATAAGTTGGAGGAGTAAAATACAGAGAGCATTAGAAGTCATTGCTTACTCGAAACATTCGTAATGATGTTTACACTTTTCTGAGCTGCAAGTGCTTTCAATTTGTTACCAGTTGCTAACAGAAGCAAGCTTTTCAAGAGCTGCTTTTGCTCCTTTGGACTGGACGTTTTCGTCAAAGATTCCTCAAATGCATGTAAATCATGAGGGGTAATAGAGGGCAGAGACATCAAAACCTAAAAACAAGCAACAAAATATATTGAATGAAATGTTCCCGGATCCTTGCTATACCAAATGCCAAATGCAGCATGAGAAAAAATAACTAATCAAGTCACAAAAATAATAATAATTGAAAAAACGACCTGTCTGGGAGCTGGGTGTCTATCACAAAGATGGACAAATATTTCCCGGCAGAGGGCAACTAGATCAGCACTGATAAATGCATTTGATTCAAGGGCTAAACCTTGAATAATGGAAGAGAAAAGATCTCTGGAAACAAATTCTACAAGTTCTGTATGATTTGTTACTACAGAAAGAACTACCAACACACAGCAATAAGAAGAAATTTTTGCAACAGCTTCACCATCCGTCCATGTAAAAGCTTCTAAGCACATGCGTAGTGTTGGAAGAGCCAGGCCATGTTTTAGAAGGAAACTGCCGATAAAAGACATATGAGGAAAAGAAAATAGAAGCTCGCAAACTGAAGTTACTAAATATGAAAGAACTTTCATAGATTAAACAAATTATATGACGAGCAGAAAGCATACCCAACCATAGAACTTGATGCAAATGTATCCAAGCTTTTTAGAGAAAGCATATCGAAACGACTAACATGCCCAGATTGTTCCAAAGAAGGGATTCCTGGATTAAGGGGAGGAGAAGCAATGACAGATAAGAGTGAACATATCTCCCGTGTGAGATCCCTCAGAAGCTTTTCCTCCATCACTTCTACTTTCAAGTCTGGTCCACTAAGAATTTCATGAACATCTGGAACCTTTGCTCTACCATCTTGTAGAAGACTAGACCATGAACAACTGAGCGCTTGCTGGGCATGGACAAATAATGGGTGCAGAAGCTTTTCCAGCCACATCTCCCACATATCCAAAGGACAATACTTAACTAAAGGAACCAAAATAGAATGAACAAGCTGCCTTATATGCCGGAACTCCATTGACTGTATATTCTCCATAAGTGCAAAAGCAACAGAGTGCACATCTGAATATTTGAAAAAAGAATCCCCAATGGTAGTTGACAAGCCCAAAACATTATATCTGCCCAATTACCAAGGATTAATAAATGGAAATGTACACTGAAAATAAAGATGTCACAGATACAGAACTTTCTTCCTACACCAAGAAATGTATTTGGTCTTATAACGACAATTGGTGCAAAAAATATATGGAAGGGAAACATCATTGGGGATATGCATGCTTACCCACTGTCTCTGACGCCTTTCAACCAATTTCGTATGTCCGATTCATTAGGTTCAGCATATCCTTCGTTACTCTTGTCGACATTAGTCAATGAACCCTTCGGCAACTTAGGGGTCACTTCGCCAAGAAGACTAAACCTCTCAACATCACTAATGATCATTGCAGCTTTGACCTCTCCAGGTAAAGCTTGACGTACAGACGGAGACCAAAGGGAATGTATGGCTCGGAGTAGCTGGAAATTAGGAGCATACTACACTTATTAATACAAAGTACCTAGTTAACATGCTAGAAAACATATTGAATCTTTTTCGCAAAATACTAGAGGAAACACAACATGGCCAGGCTGTAGGTGCAGTATACATACTTTCAAGAGTGGAGTCAGCATCCATGATACATGAGAGGCCATTGGATTTATGGGAGAATTGAGTGTCGAGCTGTTTTCTGAATTCCAATTAGCTTTCTTCATTCCACTCCTCTTAAGTGCCTTGTCAAAGAATGTCACAGTGTGAAAAATTGACCACATAACTTGTGCTTCTGAGAACAAGCGAACCAAGCCTTGTGGATCAGACAAATACTTATCCTGCCATTCTGACTGTATCCACTGTTGACTCAAAGGTTCCAGTAACCATGCTAAAACTTCTTGCTGTTGTTGAATTCTGTGCCAAGTTAAGAAATAAAAAGTAGAAAAGGTTAGAAATTAATCGAGTATCTACCAAAAAGAAATAAATATTAAACAGAATTATCTGTTCTGTTTGATTATTACCCAGCAGCAGAAGCCATCACAAGAAAAGCTTCACCTAGAATATTATGCTCTCCTTGATGCAAACAACCCTCCCTTTGCAAACATGCCATGGTATCAGCAATGCCCTGCATATAAAATTGCAAAAGTAAATACACATTGCATCCTCCCAAACTATACTCTGGGCTCCAGGGCACTTTCAACTCGAGCTTAAATGAAGTGTCCAAAAAAAGCTACACCAGTTGCAAAAGTATAATGATTCTAGGAATAGTACGAACATCAAGTTTCAGACATAGTGATTCTCCCTCTAGATAGAGGGATCAGAATAAATGTGCCATTGATGTTTCCTGAAAGACATCATAATGGTGGGCTGATGCTAACATCTAAATATCAGTAGCACCCGTTAGATAATGGCCTTGGTGATGCACATAGTAAGAAATTTGGGCATCATCTGTGTTATGTATAAAAATAATGGACGAGAATATCCACTATCTTCTCCAATGTACTCACATCCAATAGCACAAATAAAATAAAAGGTCAGGTCCAAACTTTTATACAAATTATTTCGAGCACAACTATGCATTGTTAATATTCAAAATATATTATTATTAACAAACGTGTGGTTTCTTGTCATCTTTTGCCCACAATTAATCTAATGATTTTGAAAATTAGGTTAAATTAACCTATAGTTCCATACTATTGAAAATTTTCAATTAGATCATAATATTTTAAAAGTCAGTACTTGAGTTCCTATAATTCCAAAATTTTCTAATTGGGCCCCTGCCATTAGAAATTCATAATGATGCCCTCATGACAGGCTGGATTCAGGACTTAACTAAAAATATGTGAAACAAGAGATCCATAGCAAACTTTTAGGATCTCTAGAGTTTCAAAAATTTTCTTAACAGGTCTTTGATTCCAAACTACCACTAGAAATTTCTGACAGTGCTCTAGCAATAAAACCCAATCATAAATTTTTAAAACTACAAGGATCCATCTTGCCAACATCTAGATACTCTTCCATTCTTTAGTTTAAACTTCAACTTCAAGATGTATATGCGGTTTAGTTCTTCATCTGCCTTAGGGAGGACCAAAGTGACGAAAAACAAGATGGAAATGAACAAAAGAATAACCGGCATAGAAGCAGTGTACAAAAATTGAGTTCACAAGAACAATTTTATGGTCACAGATGACAAATCAAATCAGATTCAATTCATATATTCAAATCAGTTGCTTTTTTTTTGTTTTTCAGAAAATATTTTTCATGCATGTGCTACTACATGGTTGCATGCACCGACACATCAATATAACTAGGGATAGCATAGATACCCTAGCTAATTCAGCAAGACCCCTATAGTAGTTTATTACTTTATTTCACCATCAGCTGGCTTATGTAAGATTAGTTCATAAATAGATCAGGGTTACTTGAATTGCAAAACAACCTTTCTCCTCCTCCTTGTCTATATATTTTATATACACAAGGTTATCCTTTCTATTTTTTTTTGGTGCAGGTAGACAAGAGCCAATTCCCATTCATTTGGCATGAACAGTGATTACAATCGTTCAACAATTGGTGGTTAAAGAATGCACCTTCATATGAGGCAGGATACTTTTGTCAGCAGCTTTGGCTATCCGAATAAATGATGTACAAATCTGCAACCTTGCATGCCGTGCACTTAATGATGAAGCATCCTAACATGAGAATATACAGTTTCAAACATGCCAGACAGTTTCCCAATAGTTGGAAACAAAGTTGAAAAGGTGATCTAGATGGAACCTTGATTTCAGACGGAAGGGATGTTAGAAGTCCAAATAGTTTATTGATAACACTGCCAACTGCATCTGAGGAATACTTCAAAAAGGGGCCCATTGCATCCAAATAGTGACCAAGTATTTCTACAAGTTCAGGCTCCGTCCATTTCAAGGAAAGAAATTGTTGAAGTAAACCTTCACCACACAGATATCAAAGTTATTAAGAAGGTCCAACAATACAAACATAGAAACAGCATAACATGAAAATGAACTAACCTTCAAACGTTCTACACAATGCAAACTGAACTTCAGCATTTGCATTGGCAAAATCATTGGATCCATCAAAAACAGCATTCACAACATTCTCTAAAACCAACTGCATGCTTTCCAGCACAGCTAAGTCCTAAAGTGAGACAAACACAGCTCACGGCCAGTTACACAAAAGCATAAAATGAAGCTGAGGACCAGATTAAAATATCAATACAACAGTCCGTTGAAAATTCAAACAGAGGGTATTTGAACCTGAGTTGGCACTGGTGAAACCAAGAAACTCTTGATGATTGCATCAATTTTTTCAGAAACTTTAGCAGCAGCTGTCAAGGGTTTGTAAGATGAAACTAACCTAATCAACTCAACCTGTTGTGAGAAAGCAGTCACAGTCACAGATCAATTTTTTCTTTTTTTGAAAAGGTTAATTTGAATTAGAATTAAAACAACAGAAAAATAGATTAAGATTAAAATAACACCATAGAATATTTGAGTTTTCTGAAACTAGACCTACAACTACAAGTTTCTTATTCATATGAAAACTTTTAGACAGTTTATGCTCCCTTCCTTCGGGTACTTATTGCCTCTGTTGTCTAATGTGCAAGACTTTTCTGGCTTAAAAGGTCTAAATGTTATATTTTGCAATTCTCTTTCTCTGTATCTTTTCATCTTTAACAGTCCAACATTTAAGGAATATTTCAAGACCATAAGTGTTCTAGTAACTCATGCAGTATGAACTCCTTAAGCCCATGCTGAATACAAGTTTCCTCAAGATTCACATAACTCGAGGGAACATTTCAAGCAATAAGATGATATTTCCAGGTACACAACAACAAATTCAGCAACATAGGAATTTCCATGTAATACATTTGTTGATGGAAATGTATACAGTAAAAACATAAGGAAAAAATCATCTTTTAGCAAACATTATCTGACGTCAAATATGCATGTCAATTATAAAACATACCAGCCTAGAACGGTATTGGCTGAAGTCACCCTTGCCTTCAAAATCATCATTCCACAGCTCCAATACCCCTAATGAAAGTGCAGTTTCAGGTAGAATTTTTTCTCTCTTGAGCATGTGAGGGAAAGATGTATCCAAAATAGCAGCACAAAAATCGTCATTCACAAGGCTTAGAATCTTCTTCTTTGCATTTTCAACCTCCCCAGAACCTGATTTACTAACAGCTGAACTGTCTACATCTGAATGTGTGGAACTTTTTGGTTTTGACATTAAATCCCTTATTAGCACCTGCAAGTAAACATTTAAGGAAAGATATAAGAGATCACATTTGATAAACAGTGTTGCCTAAAAAACAGCACCAAACAGTAATTTTTTACAACATTCCAACATACCAGCCAGAACTGCAAGGATTGGAAATGAATTGCGAACTTGAAATGTTGGAAAAACCCCAGCATCTGGACAAAGACGAGAAAATGAAGGGTTCAAGTAAAATCCAGGATAAACACATTTCTTGTAAAATAGTAGTAAACTGAAAAGGCAAACGTTTTTATTGATACATACAATAGCAACATGACCAATAGGGCCCATTTGGCACACCGGATTAGGCCAAAATGAATAAGTTTATCTAGTCTATTATTACTTTATCCAGTGTTTGGCGCACACACCAGATTGGATAAGCTAATCCATTTAAGACTCTTTATCCATTATTTTAATGGATAAGTTAATCTAGCCTATGAGGGTGGGATTAGACTTGATAAGGGGGTAATGGATAATAATAATAATAATAATTATTATTATTATTATAATAATAAATAAAAATAATATTAATAATAAAATAAAATAAAAATAATATTAGTCATAATAATAATATTAATAATCATAATAATAATAATAATAATAAAATAAAATAAATTTGACTTATCCTATCAGTCCTTATCCAATGTCATCCCAAACACAATATTAAAATTTAATTAGGTTTTATCTTATCTGCCTTTATTTTATTGGCTCATATCCTATCCACCCTTATCCTATCAGCCCTTATCCTATCCGATGTGCCAAATGGGCTCGTGGGGTTAAGAAAAAGTCAGCCGGACATGTGGTAAATAATTTATGTGAATTTTTTGCAAGATGTACTAAAAAACCAAGATATTCTGTTAGATGCAACTATCTTTCCTCGGAGTTTCATAAGAACTAAGACCAAACAGATGTATAAAAGTGTTGAGATTAAAAACAAGAATCAATGACAAAATTGTCTAAGATAAACCAACATATAACTAAAAACTCATTACCTGTTCTAGGTAAAGAGGAAGTATGGTACTATCTCCAGCAATACTTTGCAAGTTATAAGAGCCCAATGACACCATACTTTCACATATATATTCAGCAAATTCATATTCACCCTCATCTATAGATGCGGGATTTGTGCCAGATCTGTACAAAAACTCTCTAGATATGTTCATCAAGATTTGAAATATGCTGCTCATAGCTTGGTCAAATTTAGACGCAGATCCATCGATGGGTCTCTTCCTACAATCACCGCTCATAATAAAATTGATCAATGACCAAATAAAAATAATACAATTAGAATATATCAGCCATTGGAGAACTATAATGCATACCTTGGCGAGACAAGTTTGAAAAACTCACAAGCATGAAGACGAAAATCAGGAGCAGATAGTAGGAAACCACAACTGTTGGGAGTTGACAAAAAATCAAGATGGGAAAAAAGCAAAAACCAGTGAATGGTTGTGTACCAAACTAAGGCGTTTAGCATGATCATAAAAGAAGAAAGATACGTACCCATTTATGATGCCAGAATCAGCAAGATCAGACAATGGAGCCCACTCAGCATATGCATTTACTGCATTTAGTGTAGCTGTTACTGTAGCAGCATGCAGTTTGGCAAGGTCCATCTGTTTTCTACCAGCTTCGTTTAATGCAGCTGTAAAGTGTGTTTCTAGTAGCTGCATGAAGCATCACATTATTAACAACAATGTGTAACAAGAACTTGTAATGAGGTTTGGGGCTGATATTTACCGTGTATAATAGTGGCAAAATTTCAGGCAGTGATTGAGTTAGCCCACGCAAGAGTAGCCTTCGGCGGTCACCTGAATATATCAAGTAAGAAGGGGATCTGACACTTCACAAACTGAGAAGTCGCTCAAGATCAAATGTATTATGTTAAAGAATAATATTGTGACTGGTTTGTGTTATGAGTGTTGGGTTGGGATTGTTAGGTTTTTGTACTTCACTTGACTAAAACAATGTTTATTAGTATAAATACACACTCATGGATCCTAAATCTCTCTCTCTCTCTACAGAGAGGGCTGGGTGTTATTGAGAGAAATGGACAACATTTCATAAAGTCATGTAATAAACAAGCCAAACTAATGTGTCCCCTTGCATTGTTAATTAATGGAAAAACTTAAAAATATTGGCTATCCAAAATTTTCACTAGGAAACCTCATATTTCTCTATTGCCAAAGTCATATATTTATGAAGTTGGACCAATTGAATTATTTCGCTCATATTAGTTGTGCAGGCACTCATCTGCGTGCATGAGTCTACATGAGAAAAACCAAGGCATTATAAAACCTTCTAAGTCTTCATTATGAACTGTAATATCTTCAGGAAGCCACCGAAGCATCATTGAAACCAACTCAGCCTGATACATTATTATTAGGAATCATTAAAAAAAACAAAGTAAGTATTTGAAACAGACTCAACTCGACCAGTCAAGCAGCAAAAATTTAGAGAAACATGAAATTTACTTGTATTGGACCCTTGCTTGCTAGAGAAACCAAAGATGGCAACATTTCCTGCCACAGATTAAGACCCTCTCTTCTAACTATCTGTAAAAGAGCCACCCAATATAGTTTATACAAAGCAAATCTGCAATTGTGAGAGAGTAACTAGCAACATAAATTAAAATGAAGAGCATCATGCCTCAGCAACAAGGGCAGATGTCTGGCTTTTAAGAGCCCAATCTTCATAAGGATCTGCAATCTCAGACATTAAGTCAACGGAGAGATTTGCAAAGTTCTTGTGCTCTGCGGGGCTTAATTCCTCCCATCTTAAACGCACCAAATGCTGTATACAGGTATGGTTTTTATAAGCACACGACGATAGTAACTAAATAAATTTTTCATTGAAAAGCAATATCAAACCCCCAGAAAAGGAAGGAGCAAGAACATATGAACTTGAACCTGCAGCATTTTAAAAGCATGTAACCGGATCTCAGATGACCAATTCCTCTTTACCAAAAGGAATGATGTGTTCGCCAATATCCGTATGTCACCAGCCTTGATCTAAAGAAATTTTAAATAGATGAGTGTTGGGTAAACGCCTAATAATAAAATACAACTATTAATCAACCTACAACAGCAATTACAGTAAGAAGGCAATGATGGATAAGTTATTGAAGGAATCACAAAAGCTGCTTACAAAAAAAATACCAAGTAAAATCAATTAGGTTATTTTCAATGACTAAGACATATTCGCTGAACCGTCTTTGTACATCCTTTATTACACTTTAACTAGAAGGGAAAAAACAGTATACTCCATTTTAAAATAAAATATGTATGGAACAGTCAATTATTACAGTGCAATCGAGGACACTTTGAAAATCATGATAACTGTATAAAAGAACTACAAAATGTCATGTTCTAACTTCAATTCACTAAAGTTATTCCCCTCAGTCGCACATTAGCTGTGCTGACATCAAGCCAACATCTCAATTTCCTTTTTTTCATTTTCCTCTCTTTTCTTTTCCTATTCGTAGTTTAAGTTGTCACATGAAGCTTAATTTTGAGGCTTAATGAATTCTTGTACTCGATGAGACGGAGATAACCTGTATAATAAAATAAATGTAAAAGAACAAAGAAGAAAATCACACGGCACCAGACAAAAGGAAAAATTTGAAAACTATACCTATATAACTTATAGACAGATGGACTAATAACCTATAATTATATAGCAACTTATGCCGAAAACTTCAATAAACTGGATGATTGTCAAACTAGAGAAGAATAATACCAGCTGTGTGCTAAGTGTGTGTGGCTTAAAGAGGGGCATCCGATCGCCATTCCTTTGAATAGACACTGTGCAATCTATGACTGCTTATACACCACTGTTTCTCTAAATAATGTATAGACTATAGAGGCACATATTGTTGTCTCTGAGACCCAGAAAACAAAGAATCCAGTGGCGGATCGACACAGAGAGACTAGCTCTAGTGTATGAATCATAAACAAATGATACAGCGCAGATTAGTGTGAGCTTTATAATCGCTAGGGTTTTTCTTTAGCTTAAGAGCTCGCAGTTATCGGTGATAGCGGAAATAAGCAACAAAGCAACAAACAGAGAATACGAAATTCCAGAGAAGTTAAACCGATACAAGCGCAGATCATCGAGCAGTTATAATAAAAAATCGAGGCAATGATAAACAAACATTGAGATTATCTTTACTCAACCTGAATTTTCACCACAAAAAAGTGCAGGCATATGCTCAAAATGCATGATCAGATAGATTAAAAGCATTTAAGAGAGAGAATTGAGTAGCCCTAGGGAACAGAAGAAGCACGAAGAGGAGAAGAGAGAGAAGGGATTACAGAATCGAGAAAAGTGACGGCGGCTTTTCGGGCGTCGGGGGTGGAGGTCCAGTCGAGGGCGGTGGCGATGGCTTGGGCCACATTGTTGGCAGCAGTGATGCCGTTACTGTCCTCCATAATCTTTATTTCTAAACTGCTGCTGCTACTTCTTTCTTCTTTGCTTTTCCCTGCACTCCTTTCTTGCTTCTTATTCTTCTTCTGTTGTTCAGAGAAAGCGTTCAAACCACACAGCAACAGTTGAGAGAGAGAGAAAATGATTCGGCTTTGATGCAGAGTCCAGACAAGTCTCAGTTGGGCTTAGTGAATGTGCTGAGTTTATGCCACGGCTCGTAGCCCTGGTTGGTTTTTTAATCTGTTTTTTCGCTGCCTTGTGCGTGACCCTTCTACAGTTGTCTCTTTTTTTGTTTTTTTGTTTTTTTTCTTTTTCTTGGGATTACTTCTTGTTGTCTTGGATTCTCTTCTTTCTTTTTTTTTAAGGGTCAGTTTCAATTTTAAAGGAATTATTACTATATATTTTTTATTCAAAAATTGTGGAAGATATTGTCATGACAATCTCGCAGATAGAGCACTCCAGGGGTAACTCATCCTTACAAATCTTTCTAAAAATCGAATTTGTGCCACCATTTTACGCCAGAGCTTATCACGTTTAAACAACTTATTGGTGAATTATTAATATATATATATATATTAGTACTTTTGTTTCTCTTTTTCTTTCTTTTTTTTCAAGAGATATTTATTGATTAATTATTAAGAACAATAATGTCCTAATACAAGAACTGATACAATAATGAAGCTTTTGTAAGGTCTCTCCCACTAAATTTTACTTAGTAGATTTTTAGTGAGACATTTCTTTATCATATCAAGTGTTTAATTTTCAGTTACTTGAAATTCACTTTAATTGTAATCTGAATTACTCACTATTGTCTTTAAAGTGGTAATGTGAATTACATTTATGAGAAGTGTCTATCTAAATTATCACTCATAATTCTAAATAATGATAATAATAATAATAACTATTATTATTACAAAAATAATAATAAAAATAAAAAATAGTAATACTAACAAATATATAAATAATAATAAAAGTAATAATAATAATAAATGACATAGATTACCTTGTAATCTTTTTTTACATATCAAACTAAATTCTCAGTTACATGATTTGTGCATATCAAACACAATATAATATTACCAATAATTTAATAAGTGATAAATACTTGGTAATGTACCAAATATCCCGTTAGTTAGCATGTTGCCAACTATTTATGGCAGTTGAGATATGGGTAATTAATTGGGTTTAAAAGCAACAAATGATAATTTACTAGAGAAGTTTGGAGTTTTTTACTATAATGTCCTTGTTTATAAAACATATTACTAAAATATCATTGTTTTAAAACATGTTATCAAATTATACTTGTTTTATATGACATGGCATTTTTTATTATTATTTTTTAAAATCACCAATGGCAATGCTTGGGAAGTGTTGCGTAAATTCTCACAAGAGATATTATTTAATTAGTTGAGTAAAAATAACCATGAGTTGAACACGAGATAATGGATCTTCAACCCAATGTCCTAACCACTGTACCAACATTGAATCTTACTATATATATTTGCACACAATAATATATACATATATATTATTTTATATATGAGTTAAAATTTAATTCCACAAAATGAAATAACTAATCTTAACACTAAATAGAATATTACAACAGCTTTACACTTGTTTCTTTTTCTTTAAAAAAAATTGAATAAAAAAATTAAAATCCCAAAAAATTGTGTTTCTTTTTTATTTTTCAATTTTTTTTCAAACAATTAGGGAAAAATAGGTTTTCATTATTTTGAAAAGCCAATTTGTTTTTGATGAAAAATTGGGAAAAATTCGCATTGGAACCACTTGACCGTCTCTCCTACATGATTATGACCCAGAAACTGAATGAAGCTTGAGTCATTCATATTTCATTTTTTATAGGCACCTATAAAAAATTTAAACTTTAATAATTAATTGAATAATAATATAAAGAAATAAAAAAATTATCAACAAATTGGGTCGTAGGCTAAAAAAAAAATAATTAATGAATTTGTTTTTATGTTATTTCATATTGTATTGTATAATATTTCATCAAAACTAATTGGGTTTTCAAAATAAGGAAAATCTATTTTCCCCTAATTGTTTGGAAAAAATTGAAAGCAAAATAATTGAAAAATAAAAAAAGAAACACAATTTTTTTGAGATTTTAACTTTTTTATTCAAAATTTTACCTTAAAAAAGAAAAAGAAACAAATGTAAAGATGCTATAATATTCTATGTAGAATTAAGATTAGTTATTTCATTTTGCAGAATTAAATTTTGGCTCATATATGAAATAGTATGTGTGTGTGTGTGTGTGCGCGCGCGCGCGCAAATATATAATAAGATTTGATGTTGGTATAGTGGTTAAGGCATTGAGTTGGAGCTCCATTATCCTATGTTCAACTCATGATTTATACATTTTTACTCAACTAATTAAATAATATCTCTTAAGACTTTATAACTAAGGGCATTATAGTAAAAAAAACACGAAAAAGCTTGTGATCACTTTCAATCAAAATTTGGCAGTGCTATATGGCTCCAAAGTCATTTGCAAGAAAATGAATGAGTAGGCTTGTTGTAGAGGTGAGAAATTATGGATTTTTTAATCAGATTGTGACATATACAAAGTTTACCTACAAGATTGTGGTGCAAAAATGTGATAGTTTTAGCAAATTGTCTTTGTCTTTAGTGATTTGCTCTAGCAAAATTCAAAAATATAATAATAATAATAAAAAAATTAGACCAAGAGCGAAAGTTTCAAATTCCTCTAACGCGCAGTGGAGGTGCAGAGATTTCTGACTCGCTCAACCTCCACCATCGTGTTGAAGGCACCAACAATTTGTGTTGCAAAGACACGGTTCTAATTAGGAGTGTACATGGACAGAGTTGAGTCGAGTTTGCCTTTACCCTAACTCGATCCTATAGTTAGACCAGACTAATTTTGAAGACTCAAATCTGACCCTATATTCGAATATATCCAATCATCTTTGAGTCGAGTTAAAACTTGGATTTGGATTGGACCCAAAACGGGCCGGTCAATGCTATCTCAAACCAAAAAATAAAAAATGGCATTCATTAAAAAAATAAAGTTAAAAAAATTGCAAACCAATTATTACATTTCTCATTTTGCTTCCTATTTGAATAAGCATCATAGTTCCTAACTAAACACTCATTAATTTCAAACACAACAACAAAATGACATAAAATTTTTAATTTTAACATTCTCATTCAAACTTCATAGTTTTAGTACACCACACAAACAACAAAAAAATAATAAGTGCACTCATTAAGATGCATAAAGTAAGAAAAGTATACATAATTCACGTGCTACGTTTCTACTTTTTACACACCAAAATAGATATATGGTCTAACTATAATAGATTATCCAAAAAATGTTGCACCATAAAATATACATGGGCTGGGTTGAACTGGGTTTGACTTTATGGAAGCTAAACCTATATCTTGACCAGACCAATTTTAAAAATTCAAACTCAGCCCTAGACCCAAGTAAACCCAATCATCTTTGGTCCAAATGCTTCGAGCCGGTCCGAGTTAGCAGGCCAAATTGGGTTTTGTACACCCCTAGTTCAAAATGGTTTCTTACATTAGAGGGAGAGTATAAATAACTTGTGAGGGAGACTACTTATGTGCGTTTCTTGAAAAAAATATTTTGAGAGAGGCATTTTGTGGGTGATGGCTAGAATGGTACTCGTAATATTTGGTACTTGTAAAAAAGAGGACTTTGAAAAATTATAAATCAACCCACACCTTTTAATACTTATTATATTTTGGCCCAAACTTACAAAACTTTAATATTTGCACATTGACCTCATAGTTATTTGTAAAATTACCAAAATACCATGATCCCTCATCCCTCTTCTCCTCCATGTTTCTCTCCCTCTCCTTCGTCACCCCCACCGCCACCGTCGCCACCAACCTGACTGCCACTCCCAAAACGCCACCGCCACATGCCCCTTCAACATTTGTACATAATGGCCCCTTAACGTTGTCGTGCGTTCATGGCCGCCCCCTCTTCTTTCTCTCAGTGCCATTCACGACACCATTGCCAACGTCACCACCCTCGTCTCCCACTCCAGCACCTTCCATTCGCTACCGGAGAATTCCCCAAGCGTTAACCTGTCTGCCTACACCGAAACCGCCAAACATGCTATCGATTTGAAAATCGAGGCACCGAAGGACATAGCCGCAGACTATTTTTCCACAACCAATGATGGCGACGGAGAGATCGTGGAGCCCGACGTCTGGAGCTCCTCGTGGAGCACACCCACTTTTGCGAGATATATGGGAAAGGGTTTTGCTGCCTCCAATGGTGGTGAACAAGATGGTGTTGAGGGGCCATGTGGCAGTGACGTTTTGGGAGTGGCTGTGAGGTGGCGGAGGGAGGGAGAGCAACAGAGAGGGAGGAGGAGAGGATGAGAGATGAGTGTATTTTGATAATTTTGCAAATAATTGTGGGGTTAGTGTGCAAATATTAAAGTTTTGTAAGTTGGGAGCAAAATATAATAAACATTAAAAGGTATGAGTCAATTTTTAATTTTTCAAAGTCCTCTTTTTGACAAAAGAAGGGTACCATAGGATGGTACCAAAGATTAGGGGTATCATCCTAGCCATCACCCATTCTGTGAAGGTGTCTTGAGATGGTTAATAGTAGTTGACATAAGAAAGTTATTTCATCAAGTGTATTTAAAGAGACATGGTATATACTCGATGATATAATGGATCCAACTAAACATACTTTGGTGGTGATAGGTGTAGTTTGTATCCTATTTTATTATTTTATAATTGAACATTGCATACTAAAAATGTGTAATTTTAATGTTTAATTAATATGTTTTGCATATTATACTCTTTTGTGAAAAATTAAGAAAAATGCAATTTTAAGCACTATTTTATCTTAGAAATTAATGTGTAGATTCTTTTGTTCTTTTTTAGTTTTTTATTTTAATTGCAGAAAATAAATTGTCAAGAGGATCATTGAAGATTTGAAGGAGATTTGATAAGATATAAATTTCAAAGAAGAGATTCGAAGAGAAGATTTGGACTAATAAATGCAAGGTTGAATTAAAATTCAAAAAGATTTGGCAAGCATTTACTAAGGATTTTTTAATCTTGACTTTGCCATGTATTTTTCGCCATAATGGAGATTGAATCTCAATTTGACTTCAACTACAAAGTTGTAGATCTATCTCTTAGCTTTAATTGAAGATTTGAATCACCTCAATCCGATATCTATAGTCGAAGTTGTCGCCGATTTTACTAATTGTTGTGCTAAAAGTGTGGGGATTTACACCCACTTTGTGTCAATCTTATATAAATAAGACACCCTCTCTCAACAACTGAACACTTCATATTTAGCTTCCACTTTTATTTTTTTGCATTTTTTCCTTTCATTTCATGCACTTTAGGTTTATGTTAGTAATGTTTAGTTATTAGTTCTTCAAGGATTGTTGGAGCGCTCGCATTGACAATGCAAGCTCCCAATTATTTGCGAAGTTCTTTCATTATTTTATTCAAGTTTTATTATTTTAATTCTTCGTTATTTTCTACTCCCTTCTTCTCTTTATTTATTATGAGTCTTTATCTTCTACCCATAGAGGATTAGTTTCTTAATATCTTGCATGCGATAACTCTAGATTAGGATTAATTCGAGGTCTTGTGCTTAATATTTATTCATGATTTGTTCTATCCCTAATTAGTAATATAGCAATTGCATGTTATTGGTTAGGTTAATTCTAGCTTGATAGATCTTGACGGTTGTAAGATTTATTAATTTAGGATTTGAGAACTTTTTGTGGAACTAACTAGATTTAATTAGGTTATGCAATTGGGACATAATTGATATGGGTTTTAAATGCTGAGATCTTAGTTATAATCCATGTATTAATAAATGCTTTGGGGATTGACGATCGTAGTCTCTTAAGTATATTGCGTATTGGTTAGAGATTTCAACTAATAAATTACATCCCATCTTATGAATAATTAGTTGGGAACCAATGATAATTGATCTTTGATCTAGAAATACCGTATGCAAGATATTGTTTTTTTTTATCATTATTGATTTATTTCTGTTTTAATTTCCTTTTATTTAAATTCAATCAATTCAAAACCCCCCTTTTTTTATTGTAATTATAGTTTTAATTGGTTCTAATTGCTTCTTTGAGAGGTGACCTAAGTTAGCCATTTTACTACATTTTTTTGGGTTAATTTAGTTTTATATATTATTATTTGATCGTATACTAAAATTAACGTTTTAGTGTGTGTCAGCGGCCATTGATAGCAATGTGGAGTTAATATATTTCTTTTATAAATTTAATTTGATGATGTGTTGATTATTCAAATTTGTTTTTATTACATATTTTGGTTTGATTTTATTTTTTAAATGTATGTTTATTTATTTTTAACACTACAAAATTTATACAATATATAAGAAGAATATCAAAAGTAACTGTCTTTTATTCTCTATAAACTTTATTATTAATTTTTTTCAAATTCTTTAATTAACTTTAATGAACGAAGGCCCCCTAGTAAAATATAAAATATGTCAGAGAATTTTGTGCATAAAAATGTATCTTATTAATAATAGTAGAACATCCTTGCATATAAATACAAAAATGCCCTAATTTGTGTAACATCCTTTTATATTTATCCTACACTTATCTCAATAACCAAGATTTTGTGTAGCAAAAATGTCTCTATTTTTGTGTATACTCCAAACTCCAAACTCCAAAGGAAGTCATAATTAAGTTATTACTCGGTTAACAATATCACTTTCTTTATTCAAATTTGTGTCCCATATACATGAAATTGAATTTTCCCAATTTTATTTCTTGTCATGTAATACATAACATAAATAATAATAAAAAATTAAGAAAGAGATCACACGACTTATTGATTGATGAGGCGCTGCACAACAAAAAATAAAATAAAATCTTTACATCTCTCATGTACATACATACACCACTTAGAATAAGGTTTCCTTGTATACGTTGAAAAATTTTGTCCTGCCTGCAAAATGTGCTTGTTTTAAAATAAAAAAGAATGTTCAAAACATTATCGGAAAAGTGACAATAATTTTGGGAAAAGTACCATAAAAATCCAGATACCTTCGACGCTTCGTCTCACGCAGACTTTTCTTCCTTGCCTATCTCACTCTCGAGATGAGGACGTAAAATAGCTAATGAATTTATTACAATTCTAAACAAATTAAAACAAAACTCAGATATTAACAGAGGATTACTTTTGAAAAGAAAATCACGATGTACATAATATGGTAATTCTCTCTCACCATACCAACAGATTGAACAGATATAAAAGAAATTTTCATCTTAATTAAAAAAAAAGCAAGAAATAAAAATTATGAAAAATGAAATTGAAGGTACAAAGTTGAGGAAAACAAAGATTTTTCCCCCCCTTGCTTTGCTCAGCAGTTGGTCTGCACCAAAAAAATGAGACCAGCAGAGGCATATTCTTAATTTTGACTCTATAAGAATGTACTAAATATCTAATAAGCTATGATTTTCTTTCCTTTAACCTTATCCTTGAGGCCACCTTTCTGTGGTCTTGATAAATCCAATGCATCACTTGCAATGTGGTTCTTTAGCTTTGGCACTCCAATTTCAGCAGCATTGCCACCAATGGGACCTGACCAAGCTTGGAACGGTTCCTTTGAATATGTGGTTGATGTGAAGGAGACATCAGTTGGAACAGTATCCGGATCAATATGATGCGAAGATCCCAAAGAAAAGCCAACTTGTCCATCTTGATGTGGTGGAGGGAACTTTTCACTCTTGCTCTTAGCATTTGCATGCGTGATTATACGCCTTCTCTGCTTCACATGAAATCATAACAACAAAATCCTTACAGTATAAAGAAGAAGAAAAATATAAAAATACATTAATACTTGAGGTCTCTACTCCCTCTGCATTTCTATCCTAAAAGAAACCATTTGTTGAACACCAAAAAGAAAGACATTACCAAAACCAACTAATTTAATCAAATGATATTGCCCCTAAACATGCAGATTTTTAAGCAGTGAGCACTCCAGGATCGGAGAGATGAGCCCAAGCCGCTTATAAAATTATGATGTAGGAAACCGTTTATGTTCGTTCAGAAGACAACTTAAAGCTTAGTTGTAAATTCAAATTACTAAACAACTTTAAGTAACTTATGCACCACATTAACCATCTAACATATACTTGAATACAGGGGGAAAGTCTAGTGCCACTTCTTAAAACAAATTGAATACTAAATATTAATAATCTACTTGTTCAAAATGGTACTATTGCCCGATATCCTTGCCAACAAAGTTCGGTGGCCAAATCCTAACTGTCCTTCTGACTTAGTCGCAATCATTTCATTTTTATTACGCATTCTTATAACTTGGATGATATGATAATCTCATAGCACATCTATTCAGTGACTTCATAAACTAAAGCATCACAGTTATACTTGTGATTACTAATAGAAGCAATTTTGCTGAACATACATCAATATTGGATTGAATTTCAGCATTGGCTTCAGGAGCAGGAATAGCTTTCACAGCACGATCACGCGAACGATGCTTCTTTGGACCATTCACCTGAGCTTTGCTCGCAGCTCTTAGTCTGAACATTCATATTGACGAGGTATCTTAGAGTAGGTCAAACATAACAAGAAGGCTAAAATTATGGCTATCAGTATCAGGCATTAACCAAAATGAAAAAGGAAATCTTTTCACTCAAATAATCCTCCTTATAAATGTCAGTGTGTGCAGACTGTGGGCATACTTTGGGGAGTGGATGGTGTTGGGATTGCATATTTATTATAACTTAACAAAAGATGTAAGGTTATAAATGCCGTTGAATAATTTAAGTAATATAAAATAGAATTCTTTAGGTAATATCAAAATCCTTATCATCTTCTCACTTTCTCTCTCCCAAACACTCCCCCCCCCCTTTTTTAATATAATAAGCAAACAGTTCTAGTACACAGAAAGAAGAATTAAGTGCAAAGATATCTCCTGGCTTCGTCATCCCGTCGTTTAGCATCCATTTCCTTGCTTGGGGGATATTTTGGAAGATTAGAAGGGTCGCAGGCATAAGGTTCTGTGGTGAAGAACTGCAAAATGGAGAATCGACAACGCAAAGTAAATGTATATGGGTTTGATTTTTTTTTTTTTAAAGGGAATCCAAACTCAACAACGATAGCATCTAAATCAGATTCAAGATGGTTTCATTTTATAATTTATAATTTCATACTCCTATATTGAATTAATTTTGGTCTTTTGGAATGTCTACATACTTTATCGTGGCCATTTAATACATGTCATCCATTACATGATGACATAGGACTTTAATTTACTTTTAGTTCCAAAGAAAAGCTTCTGACAATCATTGTTGTTAAGGATTATATTGTCCAAGAAAACAAGTTACATAGCCCCAACCCCAACAATAGATCAGTAAAACGGCAGGAAATAATAATATCACTAACAAGACAGTACAAAATCTGAAATCAGCACATTAGCATTTTAAGGACAACAAGTTCAGGAATTTTCAAAAGCCCACCTCACTTCTTAAAGCATCCGAGGCAGTTTTCCGTTCTGCAGGATCAATTGCAAGAAGACTGTCAATAAGGGGTAGTGCAGAAGGTGGAAAATCTTTAAATACCTCTCTTATGCATCTCTTGTATGGCTCTCGAGGTTTAAACAAGGTAGCATTAGGCAACTTTGACTTCTTCCAGTACTCGTCAGAAGGTGAACCACACAGTTTGTATATCTTATGCAGTTGCTCCACCTATGTATGCGAAGGGTCAGAAAGAAAATCTAATCGTGATTTCAAATAGCCAGGAACTTGAACACTATTGATGTATCCTTAGAACTAAACTACGCTATACAAACTTGCACAAACTATGCAAGACACATTAGAATTAAAGATGCATACTTGGACATTTACACAACACAGACTTGGAGATACACTTAGATAAAGCAAGAAAATTTTATGCATTGTAGGGAAGATGTAATTTGATAATTATTGGTACACATGCATAATTGGATAGCTGAAGCAAAATTACTATTACTATCCTCATATTCATAATGACTAGCACCTCTAAATCCTTGCAAACGCATAGTATAAGACAGAGTCATAGAGCTACCATAAATCCTTCTGATGCAGAAATCAGGAAAATGAAGAAAATCCTATATAAGTAAACCCAACATATGAAAGTTGTTACCTCTGTACGACCAGGCATAATTGGCTTCCCAGCCAATAACTCTCCTAAAATACATCCAGCGCTCCATAAGTCAACACCCACACTATAATCAGTGGCACCAAGAAGCAACTCAGGAGGCCGATACCAAAGGGTTACTACACGACTAGTCATGGGATGCTTATGGTTGGGGTCAAACAAAGATGCCAATCCAAAGTCTGCAATCTTAAGTATTCCTTCGTTGTCAATAAGAAGATTTGATCCTTTAATATCACGGTGAAGTACACGACGGTTATGACAGTGCTCAAGTCCTGATAGCAGCTGATGCATGTAACATTTGACCTGCAGTTGAAAAGGCATGAACCCAAAATATAGACATCAAGTGCTGAAGCTTGAAAAGAAAGCATACCAATTATCAATGGATACATAATGAATCCTTGTAATTATTAAGGCAAACCTGGTCTAACCTGAGGCTCAGTGAACCTGATTCCTGGGCTTGCAGCAAGTCCTGCTAAATCATGCTCCATGTAATCAAACACCAGATACAAACTACAGGACATCCTTGATGTAACTAGACCTTGCAACTTTACAACATTGGGATGATCCAGTCTCCGCAAAATAAGAATCTCTCTAGCCATGAACTTTACGCTTTCAGGTTCCAAATTGTCAAATCGAACCTTCTTTAGAGCAACAATTTTGCCCGTCAACATGTCTTTAGCTTTGTACACATTACTATATGTTCCTTGGCCAATCTAATATGAAAGGAAAAAACGAAAAGGAAACTATGAGAACTGAGAAAATACAGTCCCAAGCAAATATGAGATTCAATTCCTGTTAATTCTATTTTCTACCAACAAACAGATCCATAAATAATCATCATGAGTTTTACACTTTAACTTTGGGAAATATTATCAGACTTCCTTCATCATCAGCATTGATGAACTTCAAACCCCATCCACACATCCAGAAATAGCATGATCCATCAAAAACTTTTCCATTTCAACTTTCAAGTTAAAACACAATGCATCCGTACAAGTGCGATCAAAATTAACCCCAAAAAAAGAGTCCAGGAATCTTCCCATCAAAATATTAACCAAGTAACCAACCAACCTTATCAATCTTCTCGAATGTGTCAGCCTTCCGAGGAATCCAGCCATTAAGTGCTTCCCCACACACAGCAGTGAGCCATGGTGGCCAGCCAGCAGCAACCTGCTCCCCCTTCAAATGCTTGGGCGGATTGCTCAGCCGCGGGTTCAGCTTCTGCTTCGATCTTCTCCTTTCATCCTTAGACCTCTGCACCTGGTGGACCCCATCACCACCACCACCACCACCTTTCTCTTCCTTCTCCTTATGGTTCCTTCCACCACCATTCTGATCCCGAACCTCCTCTACCACAGCAGCTCCACCATCAACCTTCCTGTTCGACTCCTCAGCGGCGCTCAAGCTCTTCTCCTCCTTCACCTCTGAGATTATCCCGGACGACACCTCGCGGCTAATCGCACACCCCATTTCTCCAATCTAAGCTTCATATCATCACTCAGAACACGGTGTTTTCTTCCCTCCTGGCTATCATCAAAACAGTCACCAACGTAATCCTTCAACTGAGAGGAGAATGATCTGAAATTTGAAATCAAAAAGCATTCAGAGTACCATTAAGGGTTTCACTCAGCTCAGTAGAAAAAATTAAATTAAATAACGAGAATGCAGGATTCAGTGATCTAAGTGGTCAGAAGGTGTGTGAAAATGAAAGATTGATTTAGGTATTATGGGAAAAAGAATAAAAAATAAAAATAGTATAGTATGCTATGTAGTGAATCGAAGACGAAGAGAAAGTGGTAAATGGTTTGGTATCGCTTAAACTACCCGTCAAACAACTTTTTTTAAAAAAAAAAAACGAAGAGAGAGAGAGAGATTCTTACAGAAAGAAAGAGTGAGTGAAGCAGAATAAAGAGTAGAGTAGACGATTGTCTTGTCTGTGTTGTTACGACTGTTTTGGATTTTTGCCGTATTTATCGGTTCTCTTTCTCTCACTAAGACAAATAAGAAGAATAGGAATAGGAGGAATACAGAGGATCGTTGAGATCTTCTTCCAGTTCGCTCTCACAAGTCAGGTCAAACAAAAGCCCCACACCGATCTCTCTCTATCTTGCAATGCCCCATTTGGACTCATCTCATATATGATACGTGTGCTTAGTTTTATTACATTTTTTTATTTTGGGAAGCCTCAAAATCTGCTTAATTCTGCCTCCCAATAATAGTATTTTAATTCTTCATTGTTTCGTCACGTATCTCATATATAATTAATGTCTATACAATTAAATAAAAGAAAATTCTTATTTTTGGTGTCAATTTTATTTTTATTCACTGTCTTACATTATTAATAATTATTTAACTCACTTCATAATTACTTTTTTATTTATTTATAATTATTTTTAAAAAATTGTCTTAAAAAATAAAGTACACTTTTAAAATTTAACTCGTGCTGATCATTCTATTGAAGTTAAAAATCACAACTCCGTCCTTTTTTTAGTATAGGATGTACAAGGTGTAACGGACCTAAGTAAATAAAAGATTAAATAGAAATTGGTTCAATTAGTAGAAACCAATATTAGTATAAATAGGTGGGAAAGGGTAATACATGGGGTATGAAAAATATATTTGGTTTATCCTGTCTCTCTCTAGGATTTCTTCGCTAGTCATTTCCTTCCTTAGGAAGGTTTTCCATCACTACCCATTCTCTTTTGTAATTCAAACACCACAAATGCAGAAAATACACAAAATTATTCTATTATTTCCATAATTCAGTCCATTACAAATTCACGTCATTATAAATGATGCTTTCATTGAACACCATGCCGGCGGTTACCGCTTTCCATGGTGGTTCGGAGAGCTCAAGCCATATTTCGTTGTGTGCCGATCTGCATGTGTTCGATGGTGAGCACGGCTACTGGTGGATCCTTTGCGCGTCGAAGTTTTGGAACGCCAACGGAACGCCAGAGTTGCAGAGGTTGCGGGAGGTGGAAGAAGGATTCACCGGTTGAGTCCGAACATGGTTCACTCTGTGGAGGAGGCGCAATCCGGCAGGGGAGTGGCTCACTTTTGAAGTAGCCTTCCTTCATCGCTACCAACCGGATTTCAGCCCAATTCTGCCAAAGATTCAACAGAAGCAAGTCTCAGAATGGGAAATAGATTGGGAAAAAGCAGTGGCTGATTTGAGATCAGAATTACAGTGCAACTTAGAAGCAAAAATACAAGTAACGGCAGAGACAACAGTTCACAGCAATCCAAAGGCAACAAGCAATTCAACAGCAGCAGATCAACAATTGCAGTTCATAGATCCAGAAAGTCAAGCCAAGGTAGAGGCAAATGCAGAAATTCAAGCAGTAAGGGAGGTCAATTTAAACTTACTTGCACCAGAATCGAGTTGGCCTGATCCAGTTCCATCCTCAGCGCACCCTAAGGAGGTGTGGCAGGAACCACCGCCGGAGCCACTTGATATGAAGGCTGCGACGGTGGTGGCACCACATGAAGAGCAACCAGATCAAGAACCCCTGGAAGCAGCAGTCGACAGAAAGGTTATGGTCCTTGCCGGAGACGAGGAGGAGGAGGCTGCAAAACTCACGACCACAACAGAGGCCGTTCAGACGACATTGAGTTTGCAGCTCACTTGTGTGGAATCTTCTGAGGCTATGGGGGCAGCCATAGGCGCTGAGGTAATGGGAGACGGCAACCTACGCATGCAGCGGCCAAGCCCAAAGCCGCTCGACCACAAGGAGGTGGAAAGTTAAGCACGGTCGCCAAAATCGCCGGGTGGCCAATACGGGAACCAGATCGGAGCAAAATTCCATGAGGTAGTGTGCGCGGCTCACGGGGGCGATTCGACGGGGAGGTACCAGGGGGACAACGATCTGTAACTCGAGCGAGTCAACATGTACCACAATGAAGCGAGTTGCAGTCGACTCGTGCTGAGGGCGGTGCTCATGGACCTGGAGCCAGGAACCATGGACAGCATCAGGAGCCGCTGCGGTGGTGACGGCGCCGAATACGGACGAGGCAAACGAGGGGGCAGAAGAGGTGGATCTTACGGTGGAGGAGGTGACGCTCATGGTGGGCTGTGCGATTTGGGGGCGGCGAGACCGCGGTGGTTGGCCGTGCTGCGGTTTCCGTGTGGAAGACTGGCGGCGCTAACAGGAAAGAGAAAGGTGCCTCGACGCCAGCGACTGGCGAGTCCAGATGGCGGCCGCAGCAACGCCCAGTAACAAAGGCAGTGAAGGCGCTGCGAAGGAGGTGCCCGGCGAAGAGCACAAGCGGTGCGTCGACGGCAAGCACGGGGGGCTGTGCCGGAAGGAAACAGTAGCAAGAAAAACAAGGGAGAAAGTTGGCGAAGGTGCCCCGGCTCCTACGATAACAGCAACGACACTGGCTGCCACGACAACGGTGACGACGCGAAGGATAGGGGCTGTCGTCGCGCCGCTGGTCTTGACGGGGCGAGAAGCCATGATGGCATTTGTGGGTGGGAGCACGGTGGAGAGGTCACACGTGTTGGTGGCGGTCGTCGCCACGTTGGTTTTGATGGGGAGGGAAGCCATTGTGGCGTTGAGGAAATAGGAGCAGCCACTAACAAGGGTTTGGGAAGAATGGGAAAAGAAAGAGGCTAGGGTTTATTTGGAGGAAGAAGAGAAAAGGAAGCCTTGTGGTCTCATGGGTCAAGAACACACTAGCCTTATGCATTTGGGCCAAACCCAATACGGTCCACTAATGGAAAAGCAATTTTTTTGGACGGTGTTGGTTGGCATTTACTTACCAAAAATGAGATACTTAATTTGGGCAACAGCCAAAGGGGATTTTCTTCTGCAATTCCCAGAAATTAGCCCAATTGGTGAAGACACTTTCAGCAAGTTACAATTTATGCAATGGGATCCTGGAGGAAAATATTTTTTTATTTTTTGGACCTTGAAGACAAGGTCCATTTTTAAAGAATGGGGTATTATAACAGACCTAAGTAAATAAAGGCCCAAATAGAAATTGGTACAATTAATAGAGGCCAATATTAGTATATATTAGGGGATAAGGGTAATACATGGGGTATGGAAAATGTATTTGGCTTATCCTACCTCTCTTTAGGATTTTTTCTCTAGTCATCTCCTTCCTTAGGAAAGTTTTCCATCACTACTCATTTTCTTTTGTAATTCAAACACCACAAATGCAAAAAATACACAAAATTATTCTATTATTTCCATAATTCAGTCCATTACAAATTCACATCATTACACATGGATGGATCAAATTTCACGGATCCACTTGACCCGAAGTTATTCGGATTGAGTCAGGTGAGTTTGTTGAGTTATTGAGTGGCCAACCGATGAACCCAACTTTTTATTTTTTTTAAATAAAAATAACAATTATAATAATGATAAAACATTTTTACTTGTGTAAGTTGGGTGATGTTAATATAATTTTTTAAAACAAAAATGCTACATGTACACCCAATTTTATACACTCATACATACATCATCAATAATGCACAAACTTTATTCTCATGAGTGCACAAACATTACAAACTTATATATAAAATTCTCAATTATACTTAATTAAGTGCACAAACATTATAGACATTAAAACACAAACTTTATGTATATAAAATATAAGGTGTATGTATGGTGTATATTTTTTGGTGTAGTGTAGCATGACTCTTTTTAAGAATATATGTGTGTGTAATGTTATTATAAAAGATATATATAGACAAAAAAAACTCAAAACAACTAAAAAATAACAAAAAAATAGTAAAAAAAAAAATTAAAATGTAAGAAAAAACCAAAAGACCTTGACTTGAGTCATGTCCAATCCCCACTTCAAAATCACTTTACTTGACCCACTCGACGCAACGCTGAGTTTGTCAAATGGATCAAAATCTATAAAATTTCATCAGAGGAACCCAACGTACACCCCTAATAGAAAATCATAAATCCTTTATTTACACTAGTAGGGTTGCCATCATTTTGTGTCTGCATATATGGAGAGTAGGAAAAATTTTTAAATTGTGCTTTTTTTTTTCCTGATAAAGTTAAAGGTGGGTTAAGACATTGTGGATAATAAATGATAGTAGATAATAGATAATGAAATATATGTTAATGTCAGTCTTAATATTATTAATAATTATTATTATTATTATTATCATTATTTGAATGTAAAAAATAAAACAGTAAACAAAAATTAAAAAAAATAGAGAAAAATAAATAGTTTTTTTTTCCTACCCTTTATCTATCAGTATAGTTGAAATTCCCTGTCTTCGGTTTTTTTTCCTTTATTTGACTATGCTTATGATAGTTAAGTAACGTCTTTTTTATACCAATTTATTATTATGCGTGGATAACCTTAAATTCTAAGTATTAAATTATTACTCTCTCGGTTTAATTTAGGTATTTTTTACATGCTCCATGGAATAAATAGCCCATATTGTTTAATTTATCAATTTTTGATAATTTTTATAATTAAATTTATTAAATTTTGTTACCATTTCTCAATCTACTATGATAGCTCAATTTTTTTATACATTTTTTAAGCAATAATAAATTTTAAAATTGTATTGTCATTCATGATCTAATATGACAATTCAATTTTTTTTTTTACATTTTTTAATCAATAATAAATTTCAAAAGTAGTATAAAATTAAGTTACTGACAATTCTTTTAGTTTTACTCGTAAAATGTTAATTACCATTATATAATAATAGGGTGCAGTAGCGTGATTGCTTCATTTCTAATGCACCCGAGGTAAAGGGAACCACATTAGTGTACTGATTTCGCCCACAGTTTAACACCATTGTTTCTGCAATTATGCGGTTATGAAAATTATTTTTGACAACATTTAAACAACTGCACTGACAAAAATACTCGTAATAAACTCCACTGTAATAAATTTCACACCTATGTAAATATAAGTTGCTCAAAATAATTGTCATGATATTATTTCTCCCTTGCGAGAACTCTTCAGCTAGTTTTAGCTCTCTAATCGTGGTTTACGATCTCTGCTCCATTCTTTTGTGAAAAAAAAAACACTTCTAAACTGATTCAATAACTTCTGATAACATATATATTTCAAACTTACTATACTTGACATAAAATTATCAAGGAAATGCCGTTATTCTTTTTCATCTAATAAATGCCTCCAAAAGCACCGTATTATTTGGCACAAACTTTCCATTTTCAACTTTAACATCTACCTGCGGTATGTATACTCTCATATTCTAAGATTGCCAAGATCAGTGCTTGTTCTGGACACCTCTTTGTCGTCCTGGGGTTTCAAATCATCTTGTTCCTTGATTCTGGAAGTCTCTGCTATGGATCTCCTAGGAGGAGCTGAGCAGACAGGAACTACCGATCTGATCCGCACAGGCGGTGCCGTGAATAGAGGACTTGGCGTTCTTATCATGCCAAACCTTTCAGAGGTTGGCATGCATGATGGACTTCCGGGGGCTCCAGTTCTCATCACCCTTGAAGCCAGAGGTACTACTTCCCTATATTGTGGTCTGGGACCCACAGATGAAGCAGGCCCCATGGTTCTCGCCATGCTGGAAGATGCGGCTGCTGGAGGTCTAAAACTTCTGTTGGAACTTGTTTCTGAATGTGCTCTGAGATTGGAATGGTCAACACCCGACGGGTTTTGCAGCAGGCTCCTATGAGAAGGCCATTCAGATTTCCCACTTTGTTCTCCAAGATCAGCATTTCTGCTTCTCCTTAGAGAGCCACCATGCTTCTGCCTATCATCCTCAGAAGCTGGTGTAGAGACTCTGTTCTCATTACTAGAGTCGCACACTTGGGGATCTTCAGTTTTTTCCTCTTGTATCTCTCTGATGGTTACTGTTGACCGCCCTCTGCTTAACTCAGGAACAACTTGATTTGAAAAATAAAATGAAGGCCTTGGCGTAGCGATAGGGAACTTTGGTCTGATAGGAACTGATGCTAACTCTCTAGGTGGAAAATAAACATAGTGGTCTGGCTGGAGAACAGACTGCATTATTGGATAAATCTGTGGCGTAGACGGAATGGTCGGTGGAATGGTTAGTGCCAATAAGCGATTTTGCTGCTGAATAATTTGTTCTTGCTGCCATATATGATAAAGAGCCACCTCAGGGGAGAAACTCGAGATTCCGAAATGCTGGCATTGCATAGGATACATGCCAGGAGTTGGCTGAGCTGACACCAAGGATGTTGTAGCCGTCTTTTGCCATCTATGTTGATCATCACTTTGTGAAAAGCTTTTTGACTCAGATGGATGTAAGCTCGCAAGAACCTGAGCTATGATGACTTGTTCTTGTTCTTCGCTGCCTCTAGACTCTGAAGGGCATGAGGATGAAGTTGAAGAAGATAGATGATGCTCTGACACTAGGAAGAAATTTAAAACAACAGAACAATGTTCAGAGAAAGAGTATCATCTACAAAGAATGTCTCAAGTGCAGACTCAAAATTGGAAAAGTACATACAAGAAAGGGTTAAATAAGTTTTTGGTTCCTAATAAAACACTTTTTTTAAATTTGCACCCTATTAAGAAAAAGTTTGGATTCAGTACTCCATAAATTCTTTTTTTTTATTTTTTATTTTGCCCCCTTACCATCAAGTGGCACATGCCACTTGACACATGGCACATTTAACTACCACGTAAGCAATTAACGTCGCCTGTTAACGGCAAGGACAACATAAATAATAATAATTTATGGAGTACCAAAGCCAAACTTTTTTTAATAGGGTGCAAATTCAAAAAGTGTTTTATTAGGGGTCAAAAACTTATTTAACCCTATAAGAAATATATAATTTGACAGCAGCAAGTTTTCACGTTTTCTCAATGCAGACCAAGCAGCCATTGCGGCATTTTTCTGAGCCTGTTTCTTGCTCCTAGCTCTGTCTCCAGCAAAATGCATTCCTGCAATCTCAACTGTACATGAGAAAGTAAGAACATGACCTGGTCCAGATCGAATGGTCGTATAAAGAGGAAGATTCAGTCCAGCTCTATGAGCTGTTTCCTGGAGCAAATTCTTGTATACTCCTGTTTCATCCTGTCATTATCCAAATAAAACTATAGATAGTTAAAAGAAAAACCTTTCCAATGAAAAGAATCTTGTATATTGTAATGCAAGAACTTCAAAAACAAGGGAATAACACAATTCATCCCAATCCACGTCTTCTCTCCCCAGCCAAAAAGAGAGGGAAAAAGAGAAAAGAAATGGAGAGCACTACAACCAAACGCGATGTATATATAATTTATATTCTTTGGATTCCAAACAAGAAGGGATAAGTTATATTCTTTATCTCAAATTCTTCTAGTCTTTTATCCCATTTCCTTGTAAAAGAATAAAGTTTAATGAATAATGCATCTCATAATCATTAGGAGGAAAAAGCAGAGCAGAACACTTTAGAAGATAATAAAAAGGTAAAAAAATTAGAATGTATTCGTATTACAATTTTCATCAAAAACAGGATTGGAAAATGCAGCAAACACCTAAATGACAAGAGGTGCAAAAAATTTGCATGTTTGCAAACACCTAAACAGGATTTGTATGTTTGAGCTTGATGTTGGTCATTTAGCTTTTTCCCCAGTAATGAGAAAGGTGCAAGAAATCGAAGTTGACATTTAACCCAGGATGAGTTGTGCTACAGGGAGAAAGCTAAACATGGAAATTCAGCTTCCAGTAGTGATAAGTCACAGATCTAGACAATGTTAATAAGTTAGGCTACATTAACATGAAGGAAAATATTACTAAGCAAGAAAAAAGCTGTGAACTGATCTTAAAGGTAAAAGATAGGTATAAAACCGTTTAGAGGGAAATTATTACCATTAGCTCAGGCCTTCGTAAGTATTACTCATCAAACAATAATATATAAGCAATTATGCAATTAATAAATCAATCAAGTGATTGCTATTTTGAAGAAAAGAGAGAAGCACAAATGAAACCTATAAAATTGGGAAAGGGGAGGATAATTTTTTTTCAATTGCTCACCAGAACTCTAGCAGCCAAAGCCCTAGAAGGGCCTCTTTTAGCAAGTGTGTTAAGAGCTACTTCAGCTGCTGCATGTTCTGCCTGTCTTAGAGTAGAGCAGAATGTAGGGCTTTCAAATGTCTCTCCGTTGAAGTTCACAGTTGCCTTGAAACGGGGAGCATGATCTGGCCCTTCACGGATGCATGAATAGGCTGGCAAATTAAAGCAGCTCCTTTGAGCCAATTCTTGCAACCTGTTCTTATACATGTCTGCATAGAAATGGAACATATAGGCCTACATCAAAAAGGAATTTAATTTTCCATAATGTAAAGAGCAATGGGGAGAGAGAAGCAGCAAGAAACTTCTGCTTCTATTTAGAAAACAGTTCTGTGGTTGAAGAATTCACTCACCCCACATCAGATTCTTAAGAGAAAGCTAAAACAGAAGGTTTCAATGGCAAATTAAAAATAAAAATCAATGGGCAGGCACACAGCATTTGAAAACTGAAATATCTCATATTCTCCAAATTGTCCAACATTACACTATAGATCAAGCATATTCTTCATCCACCGCATCTGACATACTTGCAGGTGGCCAACCCAAGGTTAAGTCTGCCAACTAACAGAAACTAGAGCAAGGTTTATGGAAACTTAACAACAAAGCATTCTTAGGTCAAACTCAAACAGACACGAGTAGAATCATCAAACGCAAAATCTCAGGTCCACAAATAGACTGAAAAAAAATAAAATAAAAGATCACAGAAGTAAGCAGCTACAAGCCTAAACTGAAGCAGCTCAAGAATCCAACAAAACTGATTGTAAAAAGCGTTGCCGTACATCTATTCTGCATATCTACCAACCAAACTACCCATCGGTACCACCATCCAATAGGAAACCACCACAATCAAACCCCCCATTCATGACAAATTGCATTGATGAAACTCAAGTAATCCTGACGGAGAAGTAACAAAGCATAATAAAAAATGGAATCAAACCTTCTGAAGCGAAAACACTCCTTAAAGCCTACAGCGAAAGGATCTGGGTGGTGCAAGTGAACAAGGTGAGCCAGAGTTGAGGGGTAAAATTGAGAATTCGTTATTAGACGAGGTCTGAATCTATAAAATTTTCCCGAGAAAGTGAGGGAAAGGTAGCTAGCAAGGAAAACACTGAAAACATAGTAGTAATAGCAAAGTGGGCTTTCGTGCCCACACTTGGACACCACAGCGATTCACGTTTTGTGCTTTGGGGAGCAAAAAAGCCAAAGCGGCAGTAATTTTTATGGTTTGTTTGGTTGTGTTACTCATAGACAATGACAATCATTGCGTTTTTGCTTTCAAGGGTTAAAGAAAAAGAAATATAGACGGTGTCGTTTGTGTAGCAATCAGTTTGTGAGATAAACATGAACTTCTCGAAGTTCAACCCCCAACCAATTTTGTGCCTCTTTGTTTTATGGCAAACTTACTTTTAATATTGCGGTCCCAAACATAAATATAGGAGAATTGTCTAACATTTTTATATTTTGAAGGAAAAGTTCCAATTTCGTCTCTTTTAATTTTTAAAGTAAGAAAATTTCGTCCTTCTATTAGTGATGGCTTACAAGAAGTAAGACTCGAACTTGGAGCTTTGCCGCACAATTTCATCCTTTCATTAGTTTGCTTAACAGTGATTGCTTACCAGAGGTAAGACTCAAACTTGGGTCCCTTCCATTAGAAGAAGGTAGCAGCTTTCCCCGCTAAGCTATTAGTATTATTGTAATATAATGATATAATAATTATATTTATTATATATTTAAATTATGTTATTAATAAGTGATTTAAAAGTTAAATTTAGTACATTAAGTTAAATAAGCCAAAATCATTATCACTAAGTTACTAATATTATTATGTTATTCTACTGCAACTATTATATATATTTTATATTTGAATTGTGTTACCAATGAGTTAAAAAAATCAAACTTTTATGAAGGAAAAAAAAAAGCCCAAATGAAAATTATAATAAACTTAAAATAACAGGAACCAAGTTGACCAAAATAAAAATTGAGAGGGACTAAATTGGATTTCTTTTTCTATTTTTAATTAATTTTTTATTTAGTTAAAATGTGAGATATTTTAATCTTTAATTATTAAAATAAAACATTTTAGGCCTTTCAAATTTATAAAGTTAAAGACTTAAGTGTCTCATATTTTACTTCATTGTTAATTTTGGGTTTGTCATTAGGGTGGTGTTTAGGTTGTGGGAGGAAGACGAGTAGGGTGTTGATGGCGGAAGTCAGCTGAGCATTGGTGGTGGTAGTTAGTGGGGTGTGTGTAGTGATGGTGATAGTGTGAATGGCCCGATGATGGTGGTGATGGTGTGGGTGAGGTGGAAGTGCGGGTGGGGTGTGTGGTGGTGATAGTGGGAATAAGAATGGGATGATGATAATGGTGATAATGAAGGTGAAGGTGGTGGTGGTGGGGTGCATGAACTAATTAGTCATTGGATTTTTTTTTTTTTGTCAGGTTGGTCCCTCAATACCATCAAAATGGCATCGTTTTGGACTTGACTAAAAGTAAGGAGAGAGAAAACGTCTTTGTTAATGCCAACTCAACGTCCATTAACGGCGTCATGGATGGAGGGGCTAATGTATCCAACGTTTGTAAAGTTTAGAGACTAATGAGCCTTTATTTTTTGTCCAAGGACCAAATAAGACAAACATGTAAAGTTTGAAGAGTAGCTAGAGTACTAACCCTATATTTGTTATGTCACTCTTAGAGAAGAGAATGTTACATGTCTATGTGGTTTCTCTATTCCACAAACCCTGAAATTAGGGTTTTGGAAGTCATTTTTCCTCTCCTCCCACTAAACTCACGGGTATCACGCCTAAGTAGCAGGTTGGGGGAAGAGAAAAGAGGGAACAAGAGTGTGAGAAATGATTTTGAACATGCATCTAAAGAAGTTTACTCAATAGGTTACAAATTATATAAAGAAGTGTTTTTGCACATACATAACTAATTATAACTAATTTTTATACTTAGAGCATAACTAACATAACAGATTTGACACATCAAGAGCTCAATAATTGTTAATGGAAACAATAATTGAGGTGTTTCTACCGTCTCCCTTATAGGGTTCCCTATGAGACCCACAAGCAATATATTTTAGTATTTAATTTTGAGTTTTAAATTACTAATTTTATCCCCAAAAAACCGTGCATCTAACTATTAATTTTGTAAACAAATATTAAAACTTACAATAATATTATATTTAATGGGAAAAATGTTATTTGTATTTATTGTATATGAAAAATTGTACCGACTCATTATAAATTCACTATTGGATAAGATCTTAATATGGTACGGATCTTATTGATATTTCATTCAATTAGAGATGAAAATTGAGTTGGCATGTATTCCATGTACAATCATTATAAATAACATAACTCATTTAAATGGTATTGCAGTCAAGGTTGTTTGACATACATATGATGGGTGATAATCTCATAACCAAAGTGCAGCAAGTTTTGAACTATCAAGGAAGCATAATTTATTATGATAAAGATGGTCATGTACATATACATCTGCCTCCAAATAATTATGAATACATTATTAAAATCAAGAATATTGTAGTATATCAACCAAATTTTCAGGGCTTGAATGTTGGAGTTTGATCAGATTCAGAAGGAGGAGTAAGTGCCTGATATATTTTCCTATTGATTAAATTCCTGAATGGATCCTCCTCTCTTTTCTTGAGCAAATAATCCATGTTGTGCTCAACTTGAGACTTAATTTCCAGGTACAGTTTGTTGGCAGCTTCTTTGTCCTTAAGCATGTTCTCCATCCCTTGTGTTCTTATTGGCTTCCCAAATAGGTAGTAGAAGCGACCGGGTAGTTTGGGTAGAGCCACTGGAATAGCGATATCTTGGCTCGCTACCTCGCCACTCTTCTCATCTCTGGAGGTGAAAAAAAAAATGAGAGACTTCACAATTTTGATATATTAACTATATATGTGTAAAAAAATTCTCTGTTACCATCCAATTATATGATATCAAATAAGATACTTTTCGAGATAGTGTATGTGGGAGTTAAACACTTTTACTTATATGGCAATACATAATTGAATGTTTACATAAAATCCCATTACAGTAACATTACATCAAAATTAAATTCGTGTTAATACCCTTATCCCATGTTGGCACCTCACTTGGCAACCGGTAGGAATATGCATGGATAGTAACAAGACTTGATCTCATCTATCAGGCTTACATAATAGGGGTCATAAACATATAGTTTTAGGGTTGGATTACTTGATCTCATTTATTGGATTGCCGGAAAAAAAATCTTAAAAGAGGTAATGTAAAACTTTTGAGATGGAGAACAATTACCTAAACTTAACCGAGTCACGCTGCAATTCTCTGATGTAACCCTCAAAAAAGGGGATCTTTATTAAGTCGTTGTAGTCGAGAATTATCTGTAAGATTCAAGCAGTAGGAGTCCAATCAAAAGGCAAGCACAATAAATCAAGTTCAAGGTTTGCAAGCAAAAAGATAATGAGAGGATTATTTAGCTTATATATTTCTTAGAACCAAAACCAACACATTCAAAATGAGCATTCCCAAGAGAAAAACAAGAATTAAACAATCAATCCAGGCTAAGCTATTATGCATAGAAAAGTAAGTAACTGTACCCCATAAAAAAGAAAATGGAAAGAAATTGTTAGAGAAAAAGAAGCCTACTTCAGCTATATCATCTTCACCCACTGCTCCAAATGGCACAATTGTAGCACCAAATCGTGCTGCCATTCTCACAAATTCCGGATGATCAGGCCAAATTATTTTGTATTCTTCCCCCTGACAATTACGGAAAAATAGTTAGCGCTGATCTCAAAGTTTGACAAGCACTTTAAAATCAACAGAAGCAAAAAATTAGTGCAAACTTGACACTATCGCAGCCTGGACTTCTTCCTGAAAAATACAATGAAAGAAACATAATTGCTATTTGGCATCATGGCTTCCTTACCAACTCCCCTGTTTATTTCTCTCCTTCCTTCTTCGCTGCTCTTATAATTTAGATAAAGATCCAAATAAAAATATAGGAGATAATGTGATGTAAGATACAACATAGCTCTCACAAAAACAAAAATATGTTTCAAAATACCTTTTCCACAAAACTAACCATACAAATGTGTCTAAAATAGTATTTAGGAAATCCAACACATCAATTTTATGGTTTTTTCTTATAGTACAATTATAAAGGAAAGGTGAGAGCATAAAATTACTGTGAATCATAAATACTGCACACAGAAGATGTAGTGTCTTTTTTTTTTTTGGTTGGAAAATAATGAATACTAGATGAAACAAAGAAACTTGATGCACCTTATAATGGAGAGCCTCGCGTGCACCACCAGGGTATAGGAGAACATGTGATTTTGTAGAGAGTAGTTTAAAAAGATTGCTTGCTGCAACGGGCACCCCCCCAAATATCTTCACCCAATCAAGCACAGTAAACTCAGAAGAAGTGCTCTCCGTTTTACTTGTGAACAGTTCAGGATGCGCTATTCCGCGAAGCATGATACCCTTCTGACCTAAAAACTCGTCTATAACTGAGATAACCTCTAGCCCCATCAGCATGTGATATCCAACATATAAGACAGGACCTTCACCTGGTCCTGGAACACCAGAGAGACCTCTCACAATCGTTCCGTCCTCCAATGTCGAGAACATAGCAGATCCAGTCACAGAACGAAACCACCTGTCATCCACGTGAGCAGCATATCAGCTTTAATCCCCTTATTCCCATTTACTTGTCAACAACTGCAACTTAAATTCTTAAACAAGAATATGAAAGAGGTTAGGAGCCAAAGACAACAAGGATTTATGCCAATTTGTGATATAGGTAGTTTATTTTTTTTGCATGAAACAAAGAATTAAAAAAATTATTAAAAGATCAAAATTTTCATTTGATTACCCTTTACGAAATTGATTGATGGCTAAACAAAAACATTTTTTGAAAAACTATATACTTCTAACAAACAGCACCTTGGCATAATAATGGCATGTTCAAGTAGTCTTTTGAGAATGCAAAATTCAAACCCCACTGTTGTCCACTTTTTAAGTTTATAGTTGAGAAGAGGTATGACAGCTGGTTCGACAAGCGGAACAATGCAAACAGTTGGAGCATTACCTCTCATAATGACATTGACTAACACATTTTGAGTAAGAAAAATACATGAAAATGCACAATAATTGCTAAATCAAATTACCCAACTACATGATCCATTGCATATCTGTATTCAGTCATGCTGGGAGGAATGTAATCCCTAACCAACTCGTGCCTCCTTGTAAGACGATACATGCAAACCCCCCTGATGATTGTCAGCAGACCAACACCATCTTCCTGCATCGCCGTGGAGAATAACTGATTAATTAATTCCTTAATTAACTAACTGAGATAGAGCTACTATTGAAGAAGACTTTATAAGCAGTAATTCTCCAACTTGGATTGCTAACGCAGAATAATCAAAAGTTAATGAGATCATCACGTAATGCAAAGCAAAATGTAAGATTTTACCTAGATAATAGCTGCTGAACAAGAAATCCTTTTTTGCTTTAAAGGATGCCTATGACTCTGAGTGCAAAACTAAAACATTAAAAGATTCTTTTTCCTTTTTTCTTTTCAGAAAGTCAACAGAGATAGTTTCCATAAGATTTTGAAGTGACATCTAGATGAATCTAAAAATGGCAATGGGAGATGAATGTTGTAGCTTTGAGAAAATCAATAATTAGGTAGGGGAACAATAAAAATAGAATAAGTCAAAGCCAAATCGATCAGTGAACAGATTGGATACTATCTTCTGGTTCAATTGAGAAAAGATTGGACCAGACTAATATGATTTAACACAGTCAAATATATAGTCTTCAAGCCACTGGAAGCTGTAGGAAAATTTCTACAATTTCTACAAGAGCCTAGGAAAAGTATGAGGATAGTTGCAAGTATATCCATTCATTTCATGTACCAAGAGAAGGGTGTGTCCGCCGTCCTTGAAGTTACGAACTTTGCAGTTTTGCAATGAGCGCGCTAGTCGTTGAGCTTCATCTTTGCTGGGAAGCATGTTATCCTTGCCACTAGAATGGAAAACTTCGTCAGTTTCAATTCTCAGCAACCGACTAAGAGCACAAACTTGAAAGTAACTTATACGCGTTATACGAACACGCAGCTCAGAAAATGGAACAAATAAATGATCAAGTCCTATGAAAAAACATTATTCATTGAATTAATGACACAATCCAAACCCAATGCATTATGTACAAACACACATATTATGTGAGATGTCAAATTTAGAGAGAGTAAGAACCTAGCAAGCACAAGTACTTCAGCTTTAACAGCCTGGAGACGTGAATTAGCATATGCAGCAGCTGATTTAAGAAGCTTCAGCTTCCAAAGAAGAGTGTCCCTCGGTATAATATTAGCCAGCTCCTGAAAAGAGATCGCACAAAGTACAATAATATAGTTCCACGCTGTATTAACTAGTAAGAATTTGAAAAAATAGAGCGAGGGGAAAGGATAGAGTAAAGAGACAGAACATGTCACAATCTTGAAAGCAAAAGGGATACTCAAACAGTTATGAACGTTAACAAGAAGGATAGAAACCTTTACAATTTTGAAATTATTAGAAATTTAGGAGGTAAATACGTGCTACAAGCCTGTGGTTCTTGTTAACTAACTGAAATTAGAAACAATATAACCCCTAAAAGAAGACAATGGAAAAAAAACAGGCGACCAAAAGGACGGAATAGTAAAATCTTCTTACAGGAAGACATGGCAGCAATGCAGTAAGGTTGAATGACAATTGTTCTATCTTCTTTGTAGGTGGAATCCTATCTCCGATACTGACTGATGCCATCTTTATTGGATCACCTGATGTCATGAAATTTTATAACATTGTATCATAAATGACTTCTTTATAGAGAAAAACCATAAGAGAAAGGAGAAAAGTAGGATAAGGTATCATCCCAAACAGAAATTTCTATATGCATAAAGGAACGTGACAGTAATTCGACATGCTGCATGGCTACTCAGTCCACTGCATATCAGAAGTAATGACTCCCTTGAAACAGCCTCAAGTATGTCCTATTTACTTAGGTGCCATCCACACAATATACAACAGGCAAGAAGTCGACGAAAAGAATCAACCACATTTGGAAATGAATTACATTTCCATCAAAAAAAAAAAATGTAATGTAACAGTTAGGTCTTGAGAAAACAGAATATTTACCCATAACAAAGCTAAGAAGAAAGGGAACAGCAACATGCAGTTCATCGGGCAAAGCCTCCAAGATAGGAAACAAAGGTTTCAACTGAGATCTGTCAAAGGATGTAGCTAGGTTGAAAAGCATGTTGTCAGATTTTAGCACAGGATTGACAAGATATGACCGCATACATACATGAAGGAATTTGACATTAATCGGCTCACCTGGATTGGCTAATATCAGAACTAGGTCAATTGATGGTTTACGAGCGGCAACAGCAAGTGCTAGGCATCCGCCAAAAGAATCGCCTACCAGATAAATTGGCTTATTTGGGGACAAAGCATACTCAAGCTTAACAGCTTCTTCAACAAGTTTCACCATTCCTTCATGAAGTTGTGAAATAAAAAGGGGGAAAAAAGTCTAAGTACAGATAATAGAATTACATACCACTCTAACAAGAAAATTGAAATCCAAATTCATAAATGATATAAAGGCATGAACCAAATAACATCTTGAATTTCTACAGAAAATTGCTAGTTCTTGCCATGGCAAAAGCATATTGAAGGTGAAACAATATTGCAATTTATAGACAATACAGATCTCAAATTTGAAGGCTGTGGATTGTTTGAGACTTGCCTATATTCAATAATACGTAAAAGGCACACAATGTCAATGGTCAACTAGAAAATTTTTTATTGAAGATGACTTGAAGGTTTTGGATTGTGTATTTAAATGCCTGCATTATGTATGAAATGTGAACTCATCACCGAGGCAGAAGGGTTGCTATTATGTTTCAAGAGCATGTTAAAATTGAAAAGCCTAATGTGATTCAATACAATGTTTATCCCCTTTGAGTCCACATGACATGTGCTGTAAAAGAACCTCACACAAAAGCTTAGGCTGATTCATTAATAAGATGAACTGCTCAAATTATACATTTTCAAGTCAAACATTAAAAGCATAAAATAATTGAGAAGCACTTGTTAATTACTCCTAAGTAAATGTTTTAACACCAAACAGAAAAATAATGATTCACAATAATTTGTCTCTTGTCACACTAAGAAACTATGTTGATACTTCCTAGACACAATTATCAACCTGGAGTTAGTATAAGTTAAAAGCCTAAACTGCAACACAGCAGAAATTCCAAGAGTTGACAAAAGCATACATTAAAACACAAAACTACCTTCAAATGGTGTTCGATCGTGACCAGGAATATGCAAGCAACGAACTTCGAAGGCCCTGTGTTGAAGAAAGTAAAGGTCAAAAGAGAAAAAAATAAATAAATAAAATTACCTTAAAACTAAATACTTGAGGGGGGGAGGGGTGCTAACTCTAAACGAAAGCCATTTTCGCAGAACCGTTTACATTAGTTAGGGAAAAGATTAATGACCCGACAATTGTTGCAAGAATTTTTTATGAACAGTAACCACCGTTAGATTATCATTTATAACTGAACATTATATCTGTTATGAAAACATCTGCTCTTTAATGAGTGTTTTGTATGGTTTCGTGCGTCAGTTTTTCATGCTGTTAAGCAACACTCAGTTAGTTATTGAAATAATGAAATAACAGAACATACTTCCCGAGAGCTTTATGATGCAAAGTGAGGCCTAATCCTGTGCCATCAATCCCTGCATGAAATCAAAACTCAAGAAACTTCAACACTGCACACATGTGTAGCATTCAATACAAAACACCAGAAACAACCAAACCAAACCCTAACTTCAAATTGAACACACAAAATTAACATCAAAGAAAACCATTTATTCCTTGGAAAGCCTTATCCAGACAAAAACTTCTCCACCAAAAAGCATTGTGAAGAAACATCACTTAGAAAAGTTTAAGCTGATAAATAGAGGTAATTGAGTGATTTTTACACGTCCACTCATGCAAGAGCTTTTTTGGCTTACAATGTGGATAGTTTTTCAAAATGGGGTCGTGAAGGATAGAAACATTGACATCTTGGTCAGCCTGACTCTTTACAAGCATCAAAATACACACACATCAGAAAAGGACTCAACATTTGAATAGAATTTGCACTTACCAGGTAGAAACAGAAGAGTGGGAGAGTCTTTCAAAGGACGACCACACTCAACAGGGCAAAACCACCTTGGTGGGCCACCATCATCAAACTTGCTGAATTCCTTGGCAGCAGAAAAGTAATCTTCCACAGTCTGAGTTCCATACCCATCATCCCAAAGCGGTGCCAACTCTTCTTTCACAACCTTATGACCAGTATTTTCTTCAACTATGGGACTCAATAACTCTAGATCCATCTTCTTATTGTTACTCTTCTCTCCAATCAAAGCACCGTTTTGCTTTATGTCAACAAGCGAAGAAGAGGCTCCATTCAGTGTTGTTGTCACTGAATTTGATTCAGAGGACAACACAGAGGGGTTTCTTGCAGCAGCAGCATCAAAGCTCTGAGCTTGAACTCGAAAACTGTGCCTTCTCCCAGGACACACTGAAGAAAAGGGTGAGACCCGGAAACCCATTACGGAGGCCATGGCAAAAAAGGTTGAAACTTGAAAAAGAACCGTCCCTTTGGATTTGAAGAAGAAGAAGTACCTTCAAGCTAAGCTAGCACTGAAAAGTGAAAAAATAAAATAAAAAAGCTCATTTTTTATTATTGAGAAACGTTTTGCTACGAAGGTTCTTGTTTTATGCTTGGAGGGGCTGTCTGAAAATGAAACTGTCGAGAGTCACATGTTTAGTGTTCGGCGTAAAACAGAACAGCGAACGAGAGCACACAAACGGAAATGCCGCAAAACACACACAGTACCCAATCACAATAACGCAATATATCATTTTTTTTTTAAATGTCTAAAATCGTCATACCATGTGGTAATTTCAGACCTTTTTAAATAAAATTGTCTAAAATCATTACAGCATGTTGTGATTTTATACTTTTTTTAAATGTCTGAAATCGTCACACTTTATGTTCCATACGATTGTAAATTTGTGTTACAACACATATTTTAGTATATAGTTATATTAAACTCATATACAAGTAATGAAGCCATTGTGATGGAGTTAAAAGTAAAAAATGTAATTTGGTCTTTATTTGTAACAAAATCTATTAAATTAGTCCTCAAAGATTTGCCGTGAAGTTAGTTTCTCACATTAACTTTTTATTTGATCACGTTAACAACCGATTAGGTGACATGTTAAATGTTATGTGACATATTAGTTATTAAATTAGTCTCTAAAATTTTTTAAATTCATCAATTTAGTTTTGACATTTTTGAAATCCATTAATTTCATCTCTAAAGTTTTTTAAATTCATCAATATTATCTCTAAGATATTCAAATTACATCAAATTAGTCATTGGCCTGAATTGACCTCACATTCCCAAATTAAAACTCTAACTAACCTAATTAACCTTAAATCACTTAAGTAAAACTAATTAACAGTAACTAAAATATATAATTAACAAACCTAATTAACAAAATAATCATTCATCACATTCGTTTCAAATATTAGTTATCTATTTCTATCATTGAGATTTGTTAAAGTTTCATTTTACTTCAAATTATGTGCAAAGTTGTACTTCACCCAAATTTTTCATTACAATTGATGACTAATGATCAATTAAATTTTTGTTTTTATTTCATGTATTTTTTGTTCAAAAAAATTTGTTTTCACTCCACCTTTATCTTCTATTGTGAATTATCTAATGTGGAACATAAATTAAAGTTCATAATAGAAAATACTGTTTATAAATCCTAAAACGAATGCATTGAGTATAAATAGATAAATAATATTTTGAACAAATATGATGAATGATTATTTGTTAACGGGTTATGTTAATTATGTGTTTTAATTAATATTAATTATTTAATTAGTCTTTAATTTGATGATTAGAGGTTAATCAAGTTAGTAAATGTTTTAATTTTGGGGATACCAAATTAATTTGGGACAATGACTAATTTAATGTAATTTGAATATCATAGGGATAATATTGATGGATTTTAAAAATTTAGGGACGAAATCGACGGATTAAAAAAATTCCAGAGATTAAATTGACAAATTTCGAAAACTTTAGGGACTAAATTGATGGATAACATGTCATGCAAGTGTAACAACCCTAGAAATCGTTTTCGGCACACAAGGGACTAATTTTCTTACGGAAGCGTTGATCATGAAAAACGCGTAGCTTTTATAAATAAAGAGGAAATGTATCTAAATAAAACTAAACATCATAATATAATATAAATAAAAAGATCCTTTACAAGATACGAAATATATATAATTCAAAAATACGTTACACCCTGCTTGTAGTTTGCTAGAACACTCTATAGACTGACATGAATGTAAATTATCCTAAAGACTGAAATAACTGAAGAATATTTCATAACAACATGAAGCCCAGCAAGAGTACAAATTGTTGAGATCTATTGAATGAACAACATGTCTTCGTGAGCTGCGTGTCTTCGTCAACAGTATCTGAAAAAGGTTGTTGAGTGGTGAGTCATCACTCAGTGAATGACAAACCCCACAGCGACATGGGACAGTTTGTAATTATGACATACAAATGCAATACATAATATATAATAATTATGAAAACGTTAATATAATAATAATACTAATAATAATAATAATAATAATAATAATAATAATAATAATATGAAACCATTTAAGAACATAATCAAGTAAGGAGTTATCTAGATAGACATTCCTAGCATTACGGTTTAGCTGTTCTTGAAATGTCTGAGTTTTACGGTCTACATGACATGATACACGATACATGACACAAACACATCACACCGAGCATCACGAGTTGCCATGTCTGGGTTTTACGGTCTTGCCCTAAATCTACACGAATCTTATTCTACTTTACAATCATACAAGGTATATTAGAGTCAACGCAGACTGTCGCTGACTTACAGTTCTATCCTAGATACACTAACATGAAAACAATTTTAAATACACAACAGAACATGATAACATTATCCTTGTATTGATGACATATCATGACTTAATATCTTTAAGTGTTTTATCTTGGAAAAATAAAGGTAGACTAAGATCTCATGCTCAGGGAGATTCCCAGTTAAGAGAGATGTGTCACAATAAACATCTTAAGTACTAAGTCTTGTCATTAATCAGAACCTTTTCTTAACATAAGTTTTTTCCCACCAGAATTTTTCCTTAACCATAATCTTTTATTAAGGGTTCAACTAAATAATATGAATATCTATATCACTTAATATTAATCATACGCACACCACATTAATATATTTAATGCAATAAATATGTGGTCCCATGTGGTTCTAAAATAGTTTCATAATTTTCTAAAATAATTTCGTAAATATCTACTTCATAAATAAAAAGGATTCTAAATAAGTAATCATAAAAAAAACTAATTAAATAAGAAAATAACTAACTTCATAAATAAAATAATAAATTTCACCTCCTAAAATTTTATAAAACATGCATAAATAAAACAATGCTAAAATAAATAAATAACTTTTAAAAATAACTACATGGTCTAAAATAGATTGTGAAAAAAATCATTCACCTGAAAATGGTTGAACGCTAAGTAGCACTAAGCTATGTGGAGGCACTGCTTCCCCACGAACTGAAGATGAGAGGGAGCAAAGAATAAAAATATAACTGGAGCGAAAAGTCTCTCAAAAGTGTGACCTCTCAATCTCTGGAGTGAATTCTAAACACTCACGTGAAGCCTTTATATATAGGGGAAGAGAGGACCCCTTCTACAGCGTTAATTGATATAAGACTAATTTCCCAACGTGTTGTAGCGCCTCCCTGGGCGCTATAACGCGCCCATATGTCGCGCCGCTGCAGTGCGCTTGCTTGCTGTTGCACATCTTGCGCAAGATGTCTTCCACGTCTCGCGTGAGACATGCCTTCCCCTTTTTTTTTGGGTTGTGACACCAAGCATCTATGTGGTCATGCCACGTAGCACTTAACATGTCACGTAAGCAGTTGGTAGTGGGGTTAAATAGAGAGTTAACTCAAATTACTAATTTGACCGACATTTACTAACATCAAAAATGAATTTGAACAATTTAAAAGTTTAATGACTGATTTAATCGATTTTATCAATAGTGAGGACCAATTTGCAGGATTACTCTTAAAAACAGTAATACATTGAACCAGTAATAAACTTATTAATAAAAAATTTGTATCCGAATATAAAATTTGTGTTCTGATATATTAAATCAATGATAAACTTAAAAGTAGAAAACGAAGAATTATTATAAAATGAATGGAGCATATCCTCTTAATAATCAGGTAAAATTTTTCTTAATTCAAAACCCCATTCACTGTAACGAGTAATTTATACAAAATCTAAGAACTATTCACTCTATGTGGATAGATTTTTTAATTTAGAAGATTTTTAGACACGCCACTTAAGACTCACAATAATTTGGTAATTAACAACATTATTCATAGAATTTAATAATTAACAAAAATATTCATAATCTTATACTTAGCTTTTTTTACACCATTTTAACATTAGTTAATCATATTAATTTTTTTTCTTACACATATATTTTTTGATTCATTTTTACTTACTGATAGGGTAAAGTTTTTTTACATTGTCATCAAATCAAATATCTTAATATGCAAGATTTTTGAATGAGTGAGAGAAAATATCAATCATTTATGATAATGTGTCACTATTTGATCGGTTGATAATGTTTAAAATTTTACATTGTCAATAAATAAAAATTAAACTGTGTCTTTTTTATATTGGTGACAATAAAATTTGAATATATAACCTCATACGTGTTACACAAACTTACCGTCGTAGCATTATGTTTCTAACTAATAGAATAAAAATTATGGCCGACATTAATCGTATCATATTTATATACTAAAAACTAATTTATTACCATAAATAGAACCTGCTTCAAATTTCTTCATTTTAAATTCTAACAATTCTATACATTATAAAAAATATTTTTTTTTTCATTTATTTAATTATTTGTATTAATTAAAGTATAAATTTGATATTAAATTACTGTATTAAATCAATGTATTCAATCTTAAATATTACATATTAAATTACATGTAAGACTAATCAATATAAGAAAATGTGTAAGATAGATGTTAATTTTAATTTTAATGATACACAAAAAGTCCATTAGATATTAAAAATTACGAAGCACAGGTTTATGGTCTAAAAAACTTAACAAAAAATCATATCATATCATATTTATCTACTAAAACTGAGTTATTACCATAAATAGAATCTGCTTCAAATTTCTCTATTTCAAGTTCTAACAATTATATGCATTCTAGAAAACATTTACTATTTATTTTTTAAAAATAATTTATTTAATTGTTTTTATAAATCAACCTTCACATTTTATATATTAAAATTGAGTTACTACCATAAATAGAACATGCTCTAAATTACTCCGTTTCAAATTATAACAATTCTAAGCGTTCTAAAAAATGTTTACTTTCCATTTTTTAAAATCATTTATTTAAACATTTTTATTAATTAAAGTATAAATATAATATTTAATTACTATATTAAATCAATGTATTCAATCTGAAACACATCATATTAAATTAAATTAAAGAGTAATCAATATAAAAAGATGTATAAGACAAATGTTAATTTTACTTTTGATGATATATGAAAAATCCTTTAGATATCAATGATTATAAAGCTGAAGTTTATGATCTAAAAAAGTTAACAAAAAATATTTATGAAACTTGAAATATAGAAAAAAAAATATTAATGACATCATCCCAATAAAATTAATTTCTAGGGGTGGATATGTGCAAGGTTGAATAAAACACATAGTGACTCAAAATATATCAAAGATAAGAAGTTCTAACAATAGAACACTAAGCATGTCAAACCTAGATCAAATATTTTTCCTAGAGCATTATTTGAATCTAGCCTGAAAGGTCATTGTATCAAATTTAATAATCTAAATCTGACTAAAAATAATGTGAGTTGAGCCAAGTCATCGAGCCATATCAGGTTATGAACACTCCTAAATTGTCGTTTAACAACTTCATTTATATTAGATTTGGATAAAATATTAAATTTTTTAATGATATATTGGTCATTTGTTAGTACCTGCTCATCTATGCAAAGTAGTGAAAACACTAGCACCCGTGTAGGAATAAAGTGAATTTTCAACTATTGTGTGGGACAATGGACTATCCTTTACTCCTATTGTCATTCATAATTGTGCATTAAAATTAATTATTTTTTAGATATATTTCTCAAATTAGTACTGCTACAATAAGTTACAATATATCAAATTCTTTGCAATTTTTTGTTTTTTTTTATTTAACAATGTGGTTAAAATTTATATCTAAGACATATATTTCTTTTTCATATCAATATATTTTATATTAAAAAATTATACCATTTTTATGCCTCACACAAGTTCATACTCAAGTAGATAAATATAATTAATTGAAAATTTATGCACAATCTATTATATACGAAAATAGTGAATAAACAACATGTGAGAAGACCAATGTGCCGTGCACCGCATATGTCAGCAAGTGGAGTTTAATTGGGAATATATGGTAGACAAATAATGTTAGATTAGACATATACAAAGGTGTGCGCGATGATACTGAAACATAAAGAATCAAATGATGTATGGTACCCAAAAAAAATAAAATCAAATGATGTACCGCAATTATTTATATTTATATTAATCTTACGTCTGCACTTAGTTTTATAATTCTTTTTTACGTTCATGCACCATTACTGTTTTAAATTCTTCAAAAATAAATAAATGACTAATAATTTAAGAACGGAAAAGGAAAATGGCATATTTATTATAAAAATAAAATGACTTAGTGTATGTCTGTTTTTTTTTTATTGACGAACAATGCAAGAAATATATGTCTTTATTGCATTTAAAAAATCTTCTACGAATGAATGTAAATACATATCTAATTTTTAAAAAATGGCAATGGAGAATAAATTCACCGGAGCAAATGTTTTAATAGGGGATTAAAAAAAAATAAATTTAACGGTGGAAAACAGTAAAGTTATAAAAAGTTACTTTTAAGTATCGATGTTTATTTTTTAAGGTTTTAAAATATTTATTTATTTATAATATTTAAGTGTATATTTTATTTTTATTCATATTTTTAGTTATAAGGAGCATTTATTAGTATAGTAGATGTAAGAGAGTAATAATTATATTAAAAATAGAATTTTTTTTTTATATATGAATAATTTTATCACTTCATGCATTTATTGAGACTTTTTTTTTTTTTTTTTACTTTAGTATGGGTAGTGTTTAATTTTAGACAATTAAAACGGAATGGAAAGAGTATACAAGTAGATTGATTACATAAATGCTATTGAAGGCTTAAAGATATATTGATCATGATGCAATGGTGAAATTTTTTTTATGTGAACACATTTAATGTGTGTTTTATGAGCATTATTAATCATTAATTTTGACTTATAGTGTTTAAATATATATATATATATAATCAATAGCTTATAATGTTCTTAAAGCACACATTAATGTTTGGTTTGATGATGTTGTGATTTTGAGAGTTACTAAGTTTTTCGGCTTTCCAAAAGCTACTATAAAAATGTTATAAAAATATTGGTTGGTAAAAAAAACAGCTCTCAATAAGCAAAAGTTATAGGATTAGTATTTGATAAATATATTTTAAAGATGTTCTTTATATTTAAAATTACTATAATAAATATAAGCATTAAAGAGAGTAACAATGAACATTAGAATCTTACAATATATTAATATTTTAACATCATATTCTTTATATTTGATTTTTAAATTTAGGAAAAAGTATATAAACATTTATTGGATGAATATATATTTTAAAGTCTAAATTAGTTCTTTAAAAAAATATCTATATCACTATTTAATTTAAAACTAAAATAAAGTTGGTGCATTTTTAAGTTAAGTTGACATGTGTTAAGTGTTATATTACTTAAAGATAGAGTCTAAATAATGTTTATAATATCAAAGGAACCCTAACTTTTGGAGTTTAATTAAGCTAATTCAATTCTTAAGATGGTATTAAAACTCATTCTAAGATCTTTAATAATTCTATCTGCGAATGTTTAATCTTGTAAATTTCACACTTCAAATATCTAGATAAATCAAGGCAACTTTTATCCATTGAGTTTTTTTTTGGAGTTGAGTTAGTCTAATTCAATTCCAAAGTGCATGTTCTTAATTCAGTCAAAAAATTGGTGTTATTTAAGAAATTATTGTATGAATAAAAATTTGACACCTCATCTTTAAACACACACATAATAAAAATAAATCATATCACTTCTATTGTATGACTCACTAAATGTTTTTAGATTCTACCAAATAAAATTCTTTTTTTTTATTGTGAATATATAAAAAAAATAAAGTGTTAGTTTTGTAATCACACCAGAGTTTCGAGTGTTCTTTATTGATGAAGAGAACATAAATAAAAAAAGAAAAAAAGGAATATAGCGGCAACTGTATGCATCTAGATTACAAGTTCAACCTTAAACCATAAATCAATGCAGGACGCGAAACTGTAAACATTCATAAGTTAGAAGCGTGCTTTCCTGAACCTGGCTCTCTTCAAGGGCAAATTGGCCCTTATATTAAAATAATACAGAAAATTTAACAAAGTTACATTTCTATCCTTTCTAATTTTTTCTCCAAAACTCATTTCTTTCTCTCTCTCCCACATCTGAGAGCCTTCCTCCTCCTCCTCCTCCTCCCCTAGCGTCGCCCCCTCCTCATCCTCGCCAGCACCGCCCACCATCCCCTTTCTCAACCCAGATCTGCGGTTCAGGGTGCTTGGAACCCTCGTTGCTCTAGCCCTAGTTGTTGTGGTTATGAGATTCTCCATGATTTTTCTGAGTTTTCTCTTCAAGATTCTATTTTCAGCTCTAATTTTTTTTTTTTATAATTATTTGATTAGTTTTGGGTTTTGGGTTTAGCATTTGAATGGTTTTTTGGATTTTGGGTTCTTCATAGATGTGATTGATGTTGATGATGAAGATTGAAGTATCTAGGTTCTCTATTTTATAGTCCGGCGATTGAGGGTGGAGGGGAATGACGACAGCGGCGGTGGTGACAGGGTTATAGCAACGACATCGAAGGTGGAGATAAGTCGACGCCGGCGCTGGTGCCGTTATCAGGAGGAGGATGGGGAATGGGTGGTGGAGAAAGAACCACAGGAAAGACAAGGATAAGAAAATTGAATAGAGATGAGAAATAAATGGGTAAAATAAATAAAAAAGATTATTAAAATATAAATATAATTTATTATATACTTAATTTTTTAAAAATAATTTCAATCTTTCGTTATTTTGAAAGGCTGAGATTTAGAGAACAAATTAGTCGTCAAGTTCATTAGTTCTTAACCGAGCTTGGTCCACTAAAGTAATTTTCTCATCAGCTCTGAATAACTCTCCAACGCTACCTCATTCTTAAAATTCTGAGTGTTACATACATACATAAGCAAGGGAAAAGCACATAACTAAAATAGAGGGTGGCTACAAAGAGGGTTTAGCAATAGTACTGTCTAATTTGAACTACCATTAGCAAATAAAATTAACAAAATTTTATAAAAGTGGCGCTGATAGGAAGATATACGCTTTGGGAACAGTATTTCTATTGTTAGGTACTTAAAGCACAATTCAACAGAGTCAATTAAACATCATCTTGCCAAATGCAAAACACTCATGACCTCGCCATGTCCAGTAAAGGTATGCATAATAATAAATTCTGGAAACCTTGTTTGAGATGAAATAAATTTGGTATATATTTTTCATACCCAATAAGAACACATGCACGCCAAGAGTTAGTAACTAAGTCGACATCTTTCTTAGTATTAATATTGCGTTAAGGGGTTACGCCTTCCATTATTTTTGAGAGGAAAAAAATTTAAAAACAACACAATCAATAATATTTATCTCAAAAGTTAAGTTGAAGTGAGAAGCCCGTAACCAAATAATTTGTATATTTTGAACTTATGAAATAGAATATACCATTTAATTTAAACACTCAGTCTCGTTATTATGCACGCTGGGTTTACATGCTATTTTAGTAAGTCCAATATAAAAAAAAAATAATTTAAAAAAAAAATACTATATAAAATCGTTTCCTTCTATCGGTCATAAAACATAAAACGTGGACTAAGAGAAAAAAGATAAATGGTTAAGCCCCCTTTGTTCCATAATATTAATGTTAGTCCATTTTCACGAGTATATCCTAAACCTTTGAAATTTATTTGTGATACCAATGATGGCCATTTAAACACTGACAAAACTCATTATAATAATTTTTGTCCAATTTTAGTTGGGAGAACAAATTATTTATAGAAAATTATATTTTATCACCTGATATTTCTCTTCCCAACATTTACACCAAACCAAATAGAAATACATCCTACCAAACCCCTTACCCTTTCAAGTTGGTAATTTATCATTCTTTTAAGAAAATAAATTTACCAAAAATATGTATATACCGGAATAAAAGCCTTAATCGACGCAATACGCAAGATAATCTACCTTTGATGGGATTGTACTTTATAGGCACCTGTCTGGAACCACTCTATAATTTAGAAGTTCAAAATTATCTCATCTCATCTCACCATGTTTAATATCTTAAACATTATCCTCTATTTTTCATTTTAAAAAGTTGAGGATCTTGATCCTAATTTAAGTCCAAATCATTTGATTTCTTCCGTATATAAGCTCGCATAGTGACTAAACTCATTTTAGGGTATTTAAAAGTTTGTATCAAGTCCATAAATTAATAAAATATTTATAATTGAGCTCTTAAAATCACATATTAGTTAATATGTTGTTAACGAAGAGAATGCGATATAGTTTCATTCCTCAAATCCTTAAATTAGGTGTTTTCAACATCAATTTTTTATCTCTTCTCAATAAGCCTTATGTGATACTCTTTTTTCGTGAAAACTTTTACATGGATATAACTTTAACATTTTAAATATAGACCCATAAAAATATAAATTTTATAAACTTTATTTAAAATACAATCACATGTTGATGGGATGCATCAACTTATGGTGAATATGCCTAAACACAGGGTATTAGATGCATGCTTATAAAAAAAAATCATCTTCTCACTCCCTCCGCCATGGAGACCCCCGAGCAGTATTTAATTTTGAGCTTCAAATTACTAATTTTATCAAAAAAGAAAAACAGTGCATCTAATTGCTAATTTTGTAGACAAATATTTAAATTGGATGAGAAAATATCAGAACCAAAGTGCAGCAAGGTTTGAACTATGAAGGAAGGATAATTTATTATGATAAATATGATATCATGTACATATACATCTGCTTCTAAATAATTATTATAAATACATTAAGATCAAGAATATTGCAGTATATCAACCAATTTTTTTCAAGGCTTGAATGTTGGAGTTTGGTCAGATTCAGGAGGAGCAAATGTCTGGTATAGTTTCCTATCAATTAAATTCCTGAAGGGATCCTCCTCCCTCTTCTTGAGCAAGTAATTCATGTTGTGCTCAACTTGAGACTTAATTTGCACGTAAAGTTCGTTGGCAGCTTCTTTGTCCTTAATTATGTTCTCCATGCCTTTTGTTCTTATTGGCTTCCCAAACAGATAGTAAAAGCGACCGGGTAGTTTGGGTAGAAACACCGGAATAAAGATATCTTGGCTCGCTACCTCACCGCTCTTCTCGTCTCTGAAGGTGAAGAAACCCAAGAGTGTGGCTTGTGAATAAAATGTTCACAATTTTGATATATTAACTGTACATTTATAGCAAGTAATTTTGATACATTGTCAATACAAATTAATACTATGCTACCATTCAATTATATGCTAATAAGATACTTTTGAGATAGTGGATAGGAGAGTTTAGGGCAATTCATAACCTTTTTTGGTAAGGTCAAATTTTTCTTTTGTTGGTAAGGGGGCAATACATAATTGAATGTTTATGTAAAATAATTTTACAGTGACACACTAACAAAATTAAATTCTTGTTAATAGGCTTATTCCATGTTGGCACCTCACTTGGCAACCGTTAGGAATGTGAATGGATGGTAACAAACAAGACTTGCCTTTAGGGTCTCATCCACCCCGCATACATAAAGGGGTCATAAACAATTACTGAAAAAATCACAAAAGAAGTAATGTGACTTTTGAGATGGAAAATGGTTACCTAAACTTAACCAAGTTGCGGTGCACTTCTCTGATGTAACCCTTGACAAAGGGGATCTTTATTAAGTCGTTGTAGTCAAGAATTATCTGAAAGATTCAAGTAGCACGAGTCGAAACAAAAGGCAAGCACAATTATTCAAGGTTTGCAAGCAAAAAAGACAATGAAAGGATTATTTATGAAAAGTATGAAATTATGCAACATCGAGTTCATTATTTAACTTGCATATTTCTTAGAACCAAAACCGAGACTTTCAAAATGAGCATTCCCAAGAGAAAAACAAAAATTCTACAATCAATCCAGGCTAAACTATAATGGTTGGAAAAGTGAATAACTGTACCCCGTAAAGAAGAAGTAAAGAAGCAGTTAGAGAAAAGGAAGAAACTTACTTCAAATATATCATCTTCGCCCACAGCTCCAAATGGCACAATCGTAGCACCAAATAGTGCTGCCATTCTCACAAATTCTTGATGATCAGGCCAAAAGGTTTTGTATTCTTCTCCCTGACAAATACGGGAAAATAGTCAGCCTCAAGGTTTGACAAGCATTTATATAATCAAAATAAGAATAAAATTAGCACAAACTTGACACAAGTGCAGCCCAGACTTCTTTCTGAAAATGTAATGAAACTTAATGGCTATCTAGCATCTTGGCTTCGTTACCGATTCCCTGTTTATTTCACTCCTTCCTTCATCTTTGCTCTTACAGATTTAGGAGATAATGTGCTGTAAGATACAACATAGCTCTCAAAAAAACAATCCCCAAATTTGAACTAAACAAGTTTAGAAAAACCCTAAATAATCATACAATTTGGGGATTCGATTTTTTGATATAAAAATTGGAGAAACTATGTGACTAAATACAAATTAAGGTTTCACTGTTAACATTCTTATGATTATTTAACAATTTTTAAGTTGATAGAATGCTAAATTGCATTTTTTTTAGGATGAAGGGTTTAGGGTTTAGGGTATGATGCCCCATGCGGCACCACAGAATGTAACCACACAAATGTGTCTAAAATAGTATTTAGGACATCCAGCACACCAATTTTATGGTTTTTTCCTTATAGTACAATTATAAAGGAAAGGCGAGAGCCTAAAATAACTGTGAATCATAAATACTGCACAAGGAAGATATAGTGTCTTTTTTTGTTTTTTGGTTGGAAAATAATGAATACTAGATGAAACAAAGAAACTTGAAGCACCTTATAATGGAGAGCCTCGCGTGCACCGCCAGGGTATAGCAGAACATGTGATTTTGTCGAGAGTAGTTTAAAAAGATTGCATGGTGCAACTGGCACAGGGCCAAATAGCTTCATCCAATCAAATATAGTAAACTCAGAAGAGAGGCTCTCCGTCTTACTTGAGAACAGTTCAGGATGGGCTATTCCGCGAAGGATGACACCCTTCTGATTTAAAAACTCATCTATAACTGATATATGCTCTAACCCCATCAGCATGTGATAACCAACATATAAGACAGGACCTTCACCTGGACCTGGAACACCAGAGAGACCTCTCACAATCGTTCCGTCCTCCAATGTTGACAACATAACAGATCCAGCCACAGAATGAAATAGTCTGCCATCCACGATAATAGTATATAAGCTCCAATCCTATTATTATTGTTCCTATTTGCTTGGGAATAGGTGCAACTCAAACGCTTAAAGAAGAATATCTAACTGTATGGGCATATTTAAAGAAAAAAAGCACTTTTTTTGATAAGTTGCATAAGGGAAGCCAAAGAAAACAAGACATTAGGAGTATTGAGTACATTTGTTTACGCTTTTGGTAGAAGTACCTTTTTTTAGGGAGTGTACTCTCTGTCTCTTCTACTGCTTCTCAAAACAAGCAGAAAAATTAACTATTTTTTTGCTTCAGAATTTTTTAGAAGCACAAACAAACAACACAAAAAATAATAGAAGTACTTCTCTCCCTCCAGAAGCGTAAACAACACACCCTTACATCTCTACCCATCAATGCAACAAAACGATGCATTTGTTTAAGCTTTAAAAAAAAGTGATTAAAGTGTAAAATTTTGTAATAGAGCTGAAATAAGTGAAAACATATTTTTCTAAGAAGCTATTTCATTTAGCTTCTGCTTAAAATCTAAAAACGGATATTTTGGAATTTAGATTATTTTTAAAAAATTATTTAAATATATGAAAATTGATTCTTTTAGCAAAAAATAGTGATTTAATCTAATAAGCTGAAACAAACACACACCTGACATAAACTAACAGATTCCGATTAAGAAAAAAATTACCCAACTACATGATCCATTGCATATCTGTATTCATTCATGCTGAGAGGAATGTAATCCCTGACCACATCACGCCTCCTTGTAAGACGGTACATGCAAGTCCCCCTGATGATTGTCAGTAGACCAACACCATCTTCCTACACCAGCGTGGAGAATGATCAATTAATTCAATCATTAATTAACTGAGATAGAGCTACTATCAAAGAAGACTATGGGCTAGTTTGAGTAAATAACTTATTTAAGTCCTTATGCAAAAAGAACTTTTGAAAAGTAACTTATGAATAAATTATTTTATATTTGAATACATAATAAGAGAAATATTTGTTTAGTGTCTTAAAAAGTGTATTTTAGAAGATAGATAACTTCTCAAAAAGCACTAAAAATGACTTTTTGAGAAGTAATAAGTTGTATACCCAAACAATATAAAAATTAAAAATGACTTTTGACTTCTAAAAAGCTTTTTCTTTATAAAAAGTTGAAAAGTAGTGTTATCCAAATGGGATATAAGCAGTAAATCTTCAACTAGTATTGCTAACGCAGAATAATCAAAAGCTAATGAGATCATCAAATAATGCACAGCAAAATGTAAGATTTTACCTAGATAAATCCTTTTAATTTTAATGGAAGACCATGAGTACAAAACTTAAAATGTTTGTTCTTTACAATGAGTTTTGTTGCTAACAGATTATTAATTTTTTCCTTTTCAGAAAGTCAAACAGAGATAGTTTCCAGAATATGTTGATGTGACATCTAGATGAATCACAAATGGCAATGGAAGATGAATGTTGCAGCTATGAGCAAATCAGTAATTAGGTAGGGGAACAATTAAAATAGAATAAATCAAAGCCAAATCCATCGGTGAGGATACCATCTTTTGGTTCAACTGAGAATAGATTGGACCAGACTAATATTATTTAACACATTAAAAAATATAGTCTTCAAGCAACTGGAAGCTGTAGGAAAATTTATACAAGAGCCTAGGAAAATTATGAAGATAGTTGCAAGTATATCCATTCATTTCACTTACCAAGAGAAGGATGTGTCCACCGTCCTTGAAGTTACGATATTTGCAGTTTTGCAATGAGCGCGCTAGTCTTTGAGCTTCATCTTTACTGGGAAGCATGTTATCCTTGCCACTAGAATGGAAAATTTTGTCAATCTCAATTCTCAACAATCAACTAAGAGCACAAACTTGAAATTAACTTATTATATGAACACACATCTCAGAAAATGGATCGAATAAATGATTAAGCCCTATGAAAAAACATTATTCATTCAATTAATAACACAGTCCAAACCCAATGCATTATGTACACATGCACACATATCATGTGAGATGTCAAATCTAGAGAGAGTAAAAACCTAGCAAGCACAAGCACTTCAGCTTTAACCGCATGGAGACGTGAATTAGCATATGCAGCAGCTGATTTAAGAAGCTTCAGCTTCCATAGAAGAGTGTCCCTTGGTATAATATTAGCCAACTCCTGAAAAGAGATCACACAAAGTATAATATTAATTGGCTGCTCAATATAGTTCCACACTGTATGAACATGTAAGAATGTTGAAAAAATAGAGCAAGTGAAAAGGATAGAGAAAAGAGAAAGAACATATCACAGCCTTGAAAACAAAAGGGATATTTAAACAGTTATGAACGTCAACAATTAACAAGGACAGAAACCTATACAATTTTGACATTATTTGAAACTTAGGCGGTAAATCCATGGCACAAGCTTGTGATTCTCGTCAACTAACTGAAATTAGAAACAATATAACCCCTAAAAGAATACAATGGAAAAAATGGGCGACCAAAAGGACAGAGTATTAAAATTTTCTTACAGGAAGACATGGCAGCAATGCAGTAAGGTTGAAAGACAATTGTTCTATCTTCTTTGTAGGTGGAATCCTATCTCCGACACTGACCGATGCCATCTTAATTGGATCGCCTGATGTCATGAAATTTTATAACATTGTATCATAAATGACAACTTCTTTATAGCGAAAAATAATAAGAAAAAGGAGGAAAGTAGGATAAGATATCATCCGAAACAGAAATTTATATATACATAAAAGAACATCACAGTAACTCGACATGATGCAAGGCTGCTCAGTCTCACTGCATATCGGAAGTAATGACTCCCTTGAAACAGCCTTGAGTATGTCCTATTTACTTAGGTGCCATCCACACAATATATGACAAGCAAGAAGTGGACGAAAAGTATAAACTACATTTTGAAATGAATTACATGTCCATGAGAGAAAAAAATGTAATGTAACAGTTGGGTCTTGAGAAAACAGATTATTTACCCATAATAAAGCTAAGAAGAAAGGGAACAGCGGTATGCAGTTCATCGGGCAAAGCCTCCAAGAAAGGAAACAAAGGTTGCAACTGAGATCTGTCAAAGGATGTAGCTAGGTTGGAAAGCTTGTTGTCAGATTTTACCACAGGATCGATGAGGAATGACCACATGAATAAATGAAGGACTTGACTAAAGGAACATGGCATTAATCGGCTCACCTGGATTGGCTAATATCAGAACTAGGTCAAGTGTTGGATTACGAGCAGCAACAGCAAGTGCTAGGCATCCGCCAAAGGAATCGCCTACCAGATAAATTGGCTTATTTGGGGACAAAGCATACTCAAGCTTAACTGCTTCTTCAACAAGTTTCACCAGTCCTTCATGAAATTATGAAATAAAAACAGCACCAAAAAAAATTATGAAATAAAAAGAAAAAATAAAATAAAGTGTTAGTTTGAATACAGATATTAAAATTATACATCACTCTAACAAGAATATTAAAATCCAAATTCATAAATAATATAAAGGCATGAACAAAATAACATCTTGAATTTCTACAGAAAATTAAAAGAATCTTACATAGAAGGCTAAATTGATTCATTAATAAAATGAATTGCTCAAATTAAGCATTCTCGTCTCTAGTCAAACATTGAAAGCATACAATAATTGAGAAGCACCTGTTGATTAATACTAAGTAAATGTTTTAACACCAGTTAGAAGACTAACGATTCACAATAATCCTTTCTTGCACACTAAGAAACTAAGTTGATACTTCCTAGACACAATTATCAACCTGGAGTTCGTATGAGTTAGAAGCCTAAACTGCAACGCTGCAGAACTTCCAAGAGTTGACAAAAGCATACATTAAAACACAAAACTACCTTCAAATGGTGTTCGATCATGAACGGGAATATGCAAGCAACGAACTTCAAAGGCCCTGTAATGAAGAAAGTAAAGGTCAAAATAGAAAAACCAAAACAAAATTACCTTAAACTAAATACGTAAGAAAAAAAGTGCTAACTCTAAACAAATGTCATTTATACACAACTGTTTTACATTGTTATTGAAATAATTAAATAACACAACATACTTGCCCAGAGCTTTATGGTGCAAAGTGAGGCCTAATCCTGTGCCATCAATCCCTGCATGAATGAATCAAACAAAACTCAAGAAACTAACACTGCACATAAGTTTAACATTCAAATACAAAACACCAGAAACAACCAAACCAAACCATAACTTAAAATTGAACACTCAAAATTAACATAAAAGAAAATCATTCATTCCTGGAAAAGCCTTACCCAGACAACAACTTATCAACAGAAGGGCATAAAAATTGGATAGAATTTGCACTTACCAGGTAGAAACAGAAGAGTGGGAGTGTTTTTCAAAGGAGAACCACACTCAACGGGGCAAAACCACCTTGGTGGGCCACCATCATTAAACTTGCTGAATTCCTTGGCCGCAGAGATGTAATCTTCCACAGTCTGAGTTCCATACCCATCATCCCAAAGCGGTGCCAATTCTTCATTCAGAACCTCATTTCCAATGTTGTCTTCGACTATGGGACGCAACCACTCCACATTCATCTCAACAACAAGGGAGGAAGAAGATGAAGAAGAAGCTCCATTCAGTGCTGTTGTCACTGAATCTGATTCAGAAGGGTTTCTTGCAGCAGCAGCATCAAAGCTCTGAGCTTGGACTCGAAATCCGTGCCTTCTCTCGGGGCCCACTGATGAAAAGTGTGAGACCCGGAAACCCATTACGGAAGCCATGGCAAGAAAGGTTGAAACTTGAGACTGAACCCATCCAAGTTCTTCGTTTTATGGTTAAACGGGAAGGGGATGATGACTCAAAATGAAACTGTCAAGAGTCACGAAAGCATACAAACGGAAATGCCGCAAAAAACACACGGACGCAAAACCCAAACACCTTACAAACACTTGCACACATGGTATATTGAGGGAAAAAAGAAACAATTATTGTATTGGGTATTAAAATAAGTAGTTTTAACGTGTACGGTATTAACGTATGAGTAAAGATTGCAAAAATGTGACGGAAGAACGATTATAATACTTCATTCCTTTTATACAAGAGTAAAGATTTATATTAATCTTACATCGGCATTTAATTTTATAAAACAAATTTATATTCATGCACCATTATTGTTTTAAATTCTTCAAAAATAAATAAGTGACTAATAATTGAAGAACAGACAAGGAAAATGGCATATTTATTATAAAAATAAAAAGATAATAATTATAGTGTTTTTTTATTTTGAACAATGCAAGAAATATCGGGTTTTATTACATTTGAAAAACTTCTATAAATGTAAATACATATCTAATTTTAAAGAAAAATGGCAATGAAAATAAGAGTGAGTTTAATAACCCCCAATCACATTTGAAGATAAAAATTTGTCTTGAAGGTTGTGCCATTGATGTTTGGCAATTTTCAAGTTGACGTTTTGTCACAGTAATTTTGTCTCAAAGGGGAGTTTCACTGGAAGCAACAATTTATAACTTTTCCATTGAACCAAAATTGCATTAAAAATTATAAGACAATTTTAACTCTGTATTAAAAGACTTGACTCAATCCATGCATCTACTCTCTCTTCGTGCTCAGGGGCTGCCGCCATGGCAGATTGGTGGGCGGCCCCGAACCTCTCTTCCTCTCCGTCGCGCTCTCTCTCTTGATCTGTTATTTTTCTCTCACCTCTCACGGGCTGGCTTTCTTTCTAAATTTGTTTCTCATCACTCTTTCTTTCTGATCTCTTTGTGATGTGTTTGGTGGTTAATGATGATTGTGTGAGGGTGATGATAGTGAGGAGGTTGTGGTGGTGGCTGTGGGGAGGAATGAGAGTGTGACCATCAAGAAGGACAAGCTGAAGAAGGAGAGCCTCGTCAAGCAGATCAAGCAGGAGTTCTCTGTGACGCACCTCGTCCGCAACCCCCACATCGCGGATCGAGCTCAAGGAGGTCATGCCCACCAAGGCCAAGATCGATCTTCATGGTCGTCTAGAAGATGAAGCATAAGAGTTATGAGATCTAGGCTTAAAAGGATTCAGAAAGGAATGGTGGATTGTATTTTTTTATAACGATCTAGGTCATCTGGTGCACCAGAAATTGCCACATCGATCTTCGATGTCAAACATACATGCTCACAGGAAACAAAGCGAATGGGAAAAAATGTTATGTCTGTGGCTTACCTACAACAACAATGGTAAATGGATGAATGTTGCCATATTAAATTCATGCAATTTGAAAGGCGGCATTAATTTTCTCTAGTCTTTTATCCATTTTAGGTGTCCTTGTCTCATGATGAAGTTAATGTTATGAATGTTCATCGACTCTACCATTATGAGGTGAATGATTCCACAATGGCCCTGACCTAACATTGTTGAGTCTCACTGCGGTGAGATTCACGTATCGTATTTTTTTTTTTCCTTTCTCGTGATATTGTTAATATAAGAATTTGGTCTGCATGTCTAAGAAAAAAGGAATACAAGCCTTATAAAAAGCTAAACAATGCGCAACATAACCCACCTCTGATGCAGTTGCAATTTGTAGTCACATGCCATAAACCACTCTTATAATTTAGAATGGAGCCATTTAATTTCTTCCATATAAGCTCGTACAGTGGCTAAGCTCATTTCAGGTATGTAAAATTTTGTATCATGTCCATATGAATTTACAAAATATTTATAATTGAGTCCCTAAAATCATATATTACTTACATTTTGTTTCAGAGTCTTGCTACACGTACATAAAAAAATATACATCATACATACACCCTATATTTATATACATAAAGTTTGTTTTAATGCTTGTAATATTTGTGCACTTAATTAAGTATAATTGAAAATATCATCTATAAGTTTGTAATGTTTGTGCTCTCATGAGAATAAAGTTTATGCATTATTAATATTGTATGTATGAGTGTATAAAATTAGGTGTACATGTAACATTTTTGTTTCATTAAAGAGAATGTGACACATCTACTATGACTTCATTCCTCAAATCCTGGAATTAGGTGTTTTGATCGTTTTTTTGTCCCTTTACCCACTGAGTCCTAAGTGCTACTCTCTTCGTCATATTGCATGGAAACAATTTTAACATTTACGGCTTAGGCCCAAAAAAATATAACTTTTACAAACTTTATTTAAAACTAGGGCTTGGCATAGCATTTAGTGCCTGCCAAGCAATTAATAACTGTTGTGTTGAGTAGCTAATTGTTTACATAAACCAGCAGTTATTGTAATGAAAAAAAATATGTAAAATTGGATACGAAAAGCTGGTTTTGTTTTGTTTTTTTTTTTTAATCCTCTTAATTAATTGGTGTAGATAGTGTACATAGATACATCTGCTTTCAAATAATTATCAACACATTAAGATCAAGAATATTGTAGGATATCAACCAATTTTTTTCAGGGCTTGAATGTTGGAATTTGATCAGATTCAGAAGGAGGTGTAAATGCCTGGTATAGTTTCCTATCAATTAAATTCCTGAAGGGATCCTCCTCCCTCTTCTTGAGCAAGTAATCCATGTTGTGCTCAACTTGAGACTTAATTTGCACGTAAAGTTCGTTGGCAGCTTCTTTGTCCTTAATTATGTTCTCCATGCCTTTTGTTCTTATTGGCTTCCCAAACAGATAGTAAAAGCGACCGGGTAGTTTGGGTAGAAACACCGGAATAAAGATATCTTGGCTCGCTACCTCACCGCTCTTCTCGTCTCTGAAGGTGAAGAAACCCAAGAGTGTGGCTTGTGAATAAAATGTTCACAATTTTGATATATTAACTGTACATTTATAGCAAGTAATTTTGAATCAAAAGAAGTAATGTAACACTTTTGAGATGGAGAATAATTACCTAAACTTAACCGAGTCACGCTGCAGTTCTCTGATATAACCCTTGACAAAGGGGATCTTTATTAAGTCATTGTAGTCGAGAATTATCTAGAAGATTCAATCAGTAGGAGTCCAATCAAAAGGCAAGCACAATTATTCAAGTTCAAGGTTTGCAAGCAAAAGAGATAATGAAAGGATTATTTATGAAAAATAAGAAATTATGCAACATTGAGTTCATTAGTTAACTTACATATTTCTTAGAACCAAAACCAAGACATTCAAAATGAGCATTCCCAAGAGAAAAACAAAAATTCTACAATCAATCCAGGCTAAACTATAATGGGTGGAAAAGTAAATAACTGTACCCCATGAAGAAAAAGTAAAGAAACCGTTAGATAAAAAGAAGAAACTTACTTCAAATATATCATCTTCGCCCACAGCTCCAAATGGCACAATCGTAGCACCAAATCGTGCTGCCATTCTCACAAATTCCGGATGATCAGGCCAAAAGGTTTTGTATTCTTCTCCCTGACAATTACGGGGAAATAGTCAGCCTCAAAGTTTAACAAGCATTTTTAAAATCAAAAGAAGCAATAAATTAGCGCAAACTTGACACTAAGTGCAGCTCAGACTTCTTTCTGAAAATGCAATGAGACTTAATTGCTATTTAGCACCTTGGCTTCCTTACTGATTTCCTTGTTTATTTCACTCCTTCCTTCATCTTTGCTCTAATAATTTACATGAAGAACCAAATATAGAAGGAGATAACGTGCTGCAAGGTACAATATAGCTCTCACAAAAACAAAAATATATTTCAAAAATACTTTTTCCACAAAACTAACCACACAAATGTGCCTGAAATAGTATTTAGGACATCCAACACATCAATTTTATGGTTTTTTCTTCTAGTACAATTACATAGGAAAGTGAGACCATAAAATAACTGTGAATCATTCATTCTGCACAAAGAAGATGGTGTCCTTATTTTTGGTTGGAAAATAACGAATCCTATATGAAACAAAGAAACTTGATGCACCTTATAATGGAGAGACTCACGTGCACCGCCAGGGTATAGCAGAACATGTGATTTTGTCGAGAGTAGTTTAAAAAGATTGCTAGGTGCAACAGGCACCTCGCCAAATATCTTCACCCAATCAAACACACTAAACTCATGAGAAACGCTCTCCGTTTTACTTGTGAACAGTTCAGGATGGGCTACTCCGCGAAGGATGATACCCTTCTGATTTAAAAACTCATCTATAACTGATATATGCTCTAACCCCATCAGCATGTGATAACCAACATATAAGACAGGACCTTCACCTGGACCTGGAACACCAGAGAGACCTCTCACAATCGTTCCGTCCTCCAATGTTGACAACATAACAGATCCAGCCACAGAACGAAATAGTCTGCCATCCACGATAACAGTATATAAGCTTCAATCCTATTATTATTGTTCCTATTTGCTTGGGAATAGGTGCAACTCAAACGGTTAAAGAAGAATATCTAACTGTGTGGGCCTATTTAAAGAGAAAAGCACTTTTTTAATAAGTTGCAGAATAAGTTGCATGAGGGGAGCCAAAGAAAACAAGACAGTAGGAGTATTGGGTGTGTTTGTTTACGCTTCTGGCAAAAAGTACACTTTTACAGAGTGAACTCCCTCTCTTCTACTGCTTCTCAAAACAAGCAGAAAAATTAATTATTTTTTGCTTCTACTTTTTTTTAAAGCACAAACAAATAATAAAAAAAAAATAGAAGTACTTTTTTAATAAATAAAGGATTAATTAAGTTTTTAATTTATGTAACATTAAAAAGTTTGATTTTAGTTTCTCATTAAAAGTTTTGATTTCTTTAAAATTTAGAAGTTTGATTTTGGTTGCTTGAATGTTTGGAGGTTGACGGTGATGACATGACAGTTAACGTCAACATAACAAAAAATTTTAAATTGTATCCACCCACCCAATATTGACCCGACCCGTTTGAAAAAAAATTTTAAAATAAAAAACTGAAATTGAAATTCCCAAATTCCTCTTCTCTCATCTTCCCCCAACCCCTCTCCTCCCCAGATCTGGTAGCAGCAGACGGCGCATCGCGGAATCGGTGGTGCCATTTGCGGCGGCGGTTAGTGTTGGCGTTGTGACGAGGGTGAGGGGCCGGATGAGCAGCTACAGGGGGAAAGTTCAGATCCACCTTCACCGAGTTGTACACGAGATCCGGTGCAGCCTTGTCGACAAGAACCTCGCCAGGAAGGTCAGGATCTAGGGGATCGGCCACTTAGGCCTCACCTTATCCGAGATTCTGCACATGGGGGCCACCAGGACTGCGCCTTGGAACCCTGTGGGGTCCGCAAAGTGGATGAGGAGGCAGATGGCGCCGCCCATGGACTCGCCATAGAGGAAGCAGGGGAGGCCGCAGAAATTGGGGTCGCTTTTGACGGAATTGAAGAAGGATAGGCAATCCTGTATGATGAGGTCCATGCTGGGGACGAAGGCCTTGAGGCCTTGGGAGCGGCCGTGGCCCTGGAGATCGAGGGGGGAAGGAGNAGGATGGGCTACTCCGCGAAGGATGATACCCTTCTGATTTAAAAACTCATCTATAACTGATATGTGCTCTAACCCCATCAGCATGTGATAACCAACATATAAGACAGGACCTTCACCTGGACCTGGAACACCAGAGAGACCTCTCACAATCGTTGCGTCCTCCAATGTTGAGAACATAACAGATCCAGCCACAGAACGAAATAGTCTGCCATCCACGATACCAGTATATAAGCTTCAATCCTATTATTGTTCCTATTTGCTTGGGAATAGGTGCAACTCAAACGGTTAAAGAAGAATATCTAACTGTGTGGGCCTATTTAAAGAGAAAAGCACTTTTTTAATAAGTTGCAGAATAAGTTGCATGAGGGGAGCCAAAGAAAACAAGACAGTAGGAGTATTGGGTGTGTTTGTTTACGCTTCTGGCAAAAAGTACACTTTTACAGAGTGAACTCCCTCTCTTCTACTGCTTCTCAAAACAAGCAGAAAAATTAATTATTTTTTTGCTTCTAATTTTTTTTTTTAGAAGCACAAACAAATAACACAAAAAAATAGAAGTACTTTTTTAATAAATAAAAGATTAATTAAATTTTTAGTCGTGTAACGTTAAAAAGTTTAGTTTTGATTCCTCAATAAAAGTTTTAGTTCCTGTAAAATTTGGAAGTTTGATTTTGGTACTGGGATTGACGGTGATGACATGCCAATTAACGTCGACATAACAAAAAATTTTAAATTGTATCCACCCACCCAATTTTGACCAGACCCGTTTGAAAAAAAATTTTAAAATAAAAAACTGAAATTGAAATTCCCAAATTCCTCTTCTCTCATCTTCCCCCAACCCCTCTCCTCCCCAGATCTGGTAGCAGCAGACGGCGCATCGCGGAATCGGTGGTGCCATTTGCGGCGGCGGTTAGTGTTGGCGTTGTGGCGAGGGTGAGGGGCCGGATGAGCAGCTACAGGGGGAAAGTTCAGATCCACCTTCACCGAGTTGTACACGAGATCCGCTGCAGAAACAATTGCCCATGTCGACAAGAACCTCGCCAGGAAGGTCAGGATCTAGGGGATCGGCCACTTAGGCCTCACCTTATCCGAGATTCTGCACATGGGGGCCACCAGGACTAGGCCTTGGAACCCTGTGGGGTCCGCAAAGTGGATGAGGAGGCAGATGGCGCCGCCCATGGACTCGCCGTAGAGGAAGCAGGGGAGGCCGCAGAAATTGGGGTGGCTTTTGACGGAATTGAAGAAGGATAGGCAATCCTGTATGATGAGGTCCATGCTGGGGACNGGAACACTGAGGGGTTAGCAAAGTGGATGAGGAGGCAGATGGCGCCGCCCATGGACTCGCCATAGAGGAAGCAGGGGAGGCCGCAGAAATTGGGGTCGCTTTTGACGGAATTGAAGAAGGATAGGCAATCCTGTATGATGAGGTCCATGCTGGGGACGAAGGCCTTGAGGCCTTGGGAGCGGCCGTGGCCCTGGAGATCGAGGGGGGAAGGAGGCGAAGCCAGAGCGGGCGAGGAAGATGCGGGTGGACTGGAAGGTCCAGGAGATGTCGTTGTGGTAGCCGTGGACCATGAGCCAGGATCTGGTGAAGAGGGTGAGGCCTCGGGGTGTGGTGAAGAGGGAGGAAGAGGAAGCGATGCCTTGCTGGGCGTAGTAGTCATCTTCAGCGGTGAAGCCCCAGTAGTGTGGGTAGGATGCCATTGGGGGATTCGAGTGGATGATGATGTTGTTTTCTACTGTTGGGAGGCGCATGCGTGATACATTGAGAGAGGGAGACCAACAGAGAGGGAGGAAGGAGAAGGGTGATTTGGGGATTTAGGGTTTTTTTTATTTTTAAATGAAACCGAGTCGGATTCAAAGATTGGGTTAGGTCATAGGTTAAAAAAATTTAATTTCGGGTTATGTCACGTGACATGCCAGATGGCACGCCATGTTAGCGCTTACTAACGGCCTAATCATCACCGTTAACTTTAGCCATCCATAAGAACTAAAATCAAATTTACAAATTTTATAGAGACTAAAACTTTTATTGAGGGACCAAAATCAAATTTTTTAATGTTACAAGGACTAAAAACTTAATTAATCCATAAAAAAAAAGTATTTCTCTCCCTCTAGAAGTGCAAAAAAATGCACCCATACCACTCTACCCATCAATGCAACAAATTGATGCGTTTGTTTAAGGTTAAAAAAAGGTGATTAAAAAGTTAATTTTTGCAATAGAGCTGAAAAAGTTGAAAACATATTTTTTTCAAAAGTTATTTCATTTAGCTTCTTCTTAAAAGATAAAAAACATATTTTTTGGAATTTAGATTATTTTTTAAAAATTATTTAAATATATGAAAATTGATTATCTTAGCCAAAAAAAAAAGTGATTTCATCAAATAAGCTGAAACAAACGCACCGACATAAACTAAAATATTCTAATTAATAAAAAAATTACCCAACTATATGATCCATTGCATATCTGTATTCAGTCATACTGAGAGGAATGTAATCCCTGACCAAATCGTGCCTCCTTGTAAGACGGTACATGCAAGTCCCCCTGATGATTGTCAGCAGCCCAACACCATCTTCCTGCACTGCCGTGGAGATTGATCAATTAATTCATTCATTAACTGAGATAAAGTTACTATCGAAGAAGACTATGGGCCAGTTTGAGCAAATCAGTACTTCGGTAGGGGAACAATAAAAATTGAATAAATCAAAGCCAAATCAATCAATGAACAGATTGGATACCATCTTTTGGTTCAATTGAGAATAGATTGGACTGGACTAATATGATTTTACACATTAAAAACTATATAGTCTTCAAGCAACCGGAAGCTGTAGAAAAATTTCTACAAGAGCCTACAAAAAGTATGAAGATAGTTGCAAATTGCAAGTATATCCATTTGTTTCACGTACCAAGAGAAGGGTGTGTCCGCCATCCTTGAAGTTACGAACTCTGCAGTTTTGCAATGAGCGCGCTAGTCTTTGAGCTTCGTCTTTACTGGGAAGCATGTTATCCTTGCAACTAGAATGGAAAATTTTTGTCAATCTCAATTCTTAACAACCAACTGAGAGCACAAACTTGAAAGTAAATTATACACATTATATGAACACGCATCTCAGAAAATGGAATGAATAAATGATTAAGTCCTATGAAAAAACATTATTCATTCAATTAATAACGCAATGCAAACCCAATGCATTATGTACACACGCTCACATATCATGTGAGATGTCAAATCTAGAGAGAGTAAAAACCTAGCAAGCACAAGCACTTCAGCTTTAACCGCATGGAGACGTGAATTAGCATATGCAGCAGCTGATTTAAGAAGCTTCAGCTTCCATAGAAGAGTGTCCCTTGGTATAATATTAGCCAACTCCTGAAAAGAGATCACACAAAGTATAATATTAATTGGCTGCTCAATATAGTTCCACACTGTATGAACATGTAAGAATGTTGAAAAAATAGAGCAAGTGAAAAGGATAGAGAAAAGAGAAAGAACATATCACAGCCTTGAAAACAAAAGGGATATTTAAACAGTTATGAACGTCAACAATTAACAAGGACAGAAACCTATACAATTTTGACATTATTTGAAACTTAGGCGGTAAATCCATGGCACAAGCTTGTGATTCTCGTCAACTAACTGAAATTAGAAACAATATAACCCCTAAAAGAATACAATGGAAAAAATGGGCGACCAAAAGGACAGAGTATTAAAATTTTCTTACAGGAAGACATGGCAGCAATGCAGTAAGGTTGAAAGACAATTGTTCTATCTTCTTTGTAGGTGGAATCCTATCTCCGACACTGACCGATGCCATCTTAATTGGATCGCCTGATGTCATGAAATTTTATAACATTGTATCATAAATGACAACTTCTTTATAGCGAAAAATAATAAGAAAAAGGAGGAAAGTAGGATAAGATATCATCCAAAACAGAAATTTATATATACATAAAAGAACATCACAGTAACTCGACATGATGCAAGGCTGCTCAGTCTCACTGCATATCGGAAGTAATGACTCCCTTGAAACAGCCTTGAGTATGTCCTATTTACTTAGGTGCCATCCACACAATATATGACAAGCAAGAAGTGGACAAAAAGTATAAACTACATTTTGAAATGAATTACATGTCCATGAGAGAAAAAAATGTAATGTAACAGTTGGGTCTTGAGAAAACAGATTATTTACCCATAATAAAGCTAAGAAGAAAGGGAACAGCGGTATGCAGTTCATCGGGCAAAGCCTCCAAGAAAGGAAACAAAGGTTGCAACTGAGATCTGTCAAAGGATGTAGCTAGGTTGGAAAGCTTGTTGTCAGATTTTACCACAGGATCGATGAGGAATGACCACATGAATAAATGAAGGACTTGACTAAAGGAACATGGCATTAATCGGCTCACCTGGATTGGCTAATATCAGAACTAGGTCAAGTGTTGGATTACGAGCAGCAACAGCAAGTGCTAGGCATCCGCCAAAGGAATCGCCTACCAGATAAATTGGCTTATTTGGGGACAAAGCATACTCAAGCTTAACTGCTTCTTCAACAAGTTTCACCAGTCCTTCATGAAATTATGAAATAAAAACAGCACCAAAAACAATTATGAAATAAAAAGAAAAAATAAAATAAAGTGTTAGTTTGAATACAGATATTAAAATTATACATCACTCTAACAAGAATATTAAAATCCAAATTCATAAATAATATGAAGGCATGAACAAAATAACATCTTGAATTTCTACAGAAAATTAAAAGAATCTTACATAGAAGGCTAAATTGATTCATTAATAAAATGAATTGCTCAAATTAAGCATTCTCGTCTCTAGTCAAACATTGAAAGCATACAATAATTGAGAAGCACCTGTTGATTAATAGTAAGTAAATGTTTTAACACCAGTTAGAAGAATAACGATTCACAATAATCCTTTCTTGCACACTGAGAAACTAAGTTGATACTTCCTAGACACAATTATCAACCTGGAGTTAGTACGAGTTAAAAGCCTAAACTGCAACGCTGCAGAACTTCCAAGAGTTGACAAATGCATACATTAAAACACAAAACTACCTTCAAATGGTGTTCGATCATGAACGGGAATATGCAAGCAACGAACTTCAAAGGCCCTGTAATGAAGAAAGTAAAGGTCAAAATAGAAAAAACAAAACAAAATTACCTTAAACTAAATACGTAAGAAAAAAAGTGCTAACTCTAAACAAATGTCATTTATACACAACTGTTTTACATTAGTTATTGAAATAATTAAATAACACAACATACTTGCCCAGAGCTTTATGGTGCAAAGTGAGGCCTAATCCTGTGCCATCAATCCCTGCATGAATGAATCAAACAAAACTCAAGAAACTAACACTGCACATAAGTTTAACATTCAAATACAAAACACCAGAAACAACCAAACCAAACCATAACTTAAAATTGAACACACAAAATTAGCATAAAAGAAAGCCATTCATTCCTGGAAAAAGCCTTATCCAGACAACAACTTATCAACAAAAAGGCATCAAAATTGAATAGAGTTTGCACTTACCAGGTAGAAACAGAAGAGTGGGAGAGTTTTTCAAAGGAGAACCACACTCAACAGGGCAAAACCACCTTGGTGGACCACCATCTTCAAACTTGCTGAATTCCTTGGCCGCAGAGAAGTAATCTTCCACAGTCTGAGTTCCATACCCATCATCCCAAAGCGGTGCCAACTCTTCTTTCAGAACCTTATTTCCAATATTCTCTTCAATTATGGGACGGAACAACTCCACGTTCATCTCAACAACAAGGGAGGAAGAAGATGAAGAAGAAGCTCCATTCAGTGCTGTTGTCACTGAATCTGATTTAGAGGGGTTTCTTGCAGCAGCAGCATCAGCATCAGCATCAGCATCAAAGCTGAGAGCTTGGACTCGAAATCCGTGCCCCAGTGAGGAAAAGGGTGAGACCCGGAAACCCATTACGGAAGCCATGGAAAAGAGGTTAAAACTTGAGACTGAACCGTCCCTTTGGATTTGAAGCTAAGCTAGCACTGAAAAGTGAAAAATGTTCAGTATTTTCTTTGTTGTTTAAAAATGAGAAATGTTTGGTATCAGTGGATGCTGACTCAAAATGAAACTGTCGAGTGTCACGAAAGCATACAAATGGAAATGCCGCAAAAACGCAACACAAGACAAGGACGCAAAATATTATTGTTGGGCAAATATCAAATGATGCAACACAATTATTTATATTTATATTAATCTTTCATCTGCACTTAGTTTTATAATTTTTTTTACAGTCATGCACCATTACTGTTTTAAATTCTTCAAAAATAAATAAATGACTAATAATTTAAGAACGGACAAGGAAAATGCCATATTTATTATAAAAAAAGAAAACAATTAGTGTATGTCTGTTTTTCTTCTCTTTTTTTTTTGTGAATAATGCAAAAATATCTGGTTTTTTTACATTTGAAAATCTTCTATAAATTAATGTAAATACGTATATAATTTTGAAGAAAAATGGCAATGGAGAATAAATTCTCCGGAGCTAATGTTTTAATAGTGGATTACATAAAATATAAAAAATTATAATGGTGGTAAAAGGACTAATATGCCACTGTGACTAATTGCGACTTAACTACTTGACAAATATGGCTAATTTTATGACGAAATCTAAGATCTGAATCCAACCATACTTAGAATAACATGCAAGAAACTTTTCCTTTTGGTAATCATATTAATTCCTTGATAAGTAATCTCCTGCCATCCTCTGCCAAAATTTAAAAAAAAAAAACATAAATGCTATTTATGGCTTTGCGATGCACTTATCCTGATTTTCTGGCTGCAATTGGACCACACTCACTTAGAAAGGTGAGCATTTTGGAGGGGGAAGTATACTCCGAATTCTTTAGGGGGATTGCCCTACTTAGTCATAGCTTTTTATTGGTATGACATTGATCCTTTAAACAAAAAAAAATTGTCAACGCGGTTCCCAAACATTTCATATGTTTCTCCGGTTAGTCCCTCCGCCTATTAACATTGTGATGAAAGGTGATATGTTTGTTAACTTTATCCTAGTCAGTAAGAACGAATGTTCAAATTGGTCCCTGAACATTATATTAGTGTCCAAATTAGTCCATCAACAAAAAAAATCCATGCAATCCCTGAACATTTCAAGTGTTGGCCCTGTCAGTCCATCCTATGCCCCTTACCATTATGACTGTCACGACCTAAAATGATCGTGACCGTATGCAAGAAAAATCACCCTCACAAATAACTTATAGAAATAAATGCTTGTTGAATCAGCCTTTGTAGGGACTTGCTCCCCATACGTCGGGACTTGCTCTTGAACCTACTGGACTAGGACTTTCTCTTGAGCTCACTATAGATTTGCTTATGGGGTAGAACTATTGTGCCACAATGCCCCAAGTTATTCAAAAAGCATTCACGTCAACGTTTTAGTGCTAGCTAGGCACTACAACTGTCATGACTCAAAAATCATGACTGTCATGCAAGAGACTAATTCCCTTACGAAAGTCTCTTATAACACTTCTGCGTAAAAACACGTATTTTAATCCTTTAAAGACATAACTTAAATTCTAATTACTGAATAAAACACAAATTGTTACAATTGTTACTTTCTAAATATAAACATTATTATACATGTAAAATACGCGATATGGACCAAATATCCTGCCTGTATACAATTCGAACACTTTAGACACTGTCTCGATTATAAAATAAAATAAAGTTTAACATAATCCAATGAATAGTTTCACTTCAAGGTGACTGCTTATTCAAGAAATCATAATGTTGCTGCGACTGACCATGACCTCCATGAAACTCTGTTTCTACATCTTCACATACAACTGGAAGGGGAGTTGAGGGGTGAAAACTATGGGGAGAGCGTAAGTGAACGAGCAATCACTAAAAGCACCCACGTGACATTTCAAAACATGGACACACATAATGCAATACATAATAATACTTATCATGCAAAAACCATTATAATATCATAATACTAATAATAAAACTTTCATGAAAAAAATAAAACAAATAGCATTGAGGAGATATCTAGATAGACAAATCCCAAACAATACGATTTGACTATAATGATGATGTTGTCGGGCATCACGGTCAACGCCCAAAACTATATATAGTTGTCGAGCTTCACAGCCATTGCCATATGGACAAGCCTCACGATCTTGTCACTCTAAATCTATATGTCTGAATCTTATTCTACATGACGATTGTACAAAGTGTACCAAGGTCAACGTAGGCTGTCGCTGACTTATAGTTCTATCCTAAATCTCACTCCCATGAAAATGGTATAAATAAAATAACACGAACATAATAACTAATAACATGATGTAACTGACATTATCAAAAATGTTGAAATCCATAAATATACACATGCAACATGATGATCTTTATGCATTTAAAACAATGTTGTCATGGCGTTTCTAGAAAGGTTTCCATGATTCTCTAAATCCTTTCGTAAATTGTTTCGTAAACAATTTCGTAAATATGTTCATAACGTCCTTAACGATAAATATAATTTTCATAAATAAATAAAATAAAACATGTTTCTATAGAATGGTTCAATAAAACGTTTCCATAAAGGTTTCTATAAAAAAGGTTTTTCATAAATAATTTTATAAAACAAATCTCTATTTCTCATAAGCGTTAAAACCGTTAAACTAAAATCATGCTAAATATGAATAAGTCATGAGCAACAACTCACTTACTTGCATTGCATGTGAGAGCGGTGTCGCAATCTGCAAAACTCCGAACGACATTCCTGAATAGCAAAGAATACATAGGAATTACTAACATACTAAATCAATGAAACAACATAATTCGGTGCGAAATAGTGCAACTAGGCACTGTTTTATAGCACCCTGACAACACTGCAGTGTTGATGCTGTGAAAACTAGGTTGACCCTTGCGTCCTCTCAGCGCAATTGCGCTGGCAAGTGCAACGCTATGGCGCCCTAGTAGCGCCATTGCGATAGCACCACTACCAGCAATCTTAAAGCTAACGGAAAAAAATAAGACAAATGAGAAGGATAGGGGACTTACCACTAGTGAATAACAATGAATGACTGCCTTTGAGATTCCATGCTCCCCAAAGACGTAACTAAAACTTCGCAAGAGTCGGAGGAACTTTTACTTGCACTTGTGAAAAAATAATAAAAATTATTATTTTCCAATGCATGCTAAGATTCATGAGGTAAGACTCTATTTATAGTGGAAGACTTACAACTTTACTTTTCAAAACTAGCATTGTGAGACTTTAAGGTCGGCGCAGAGTGTCATTACACTCCCTCAACGCAACTGCACTAGTGTTGGTGGCCTCTGACGCTATGGTGCCCTCTTGGCACCATTGTGCTACAACCGGAGTTTGAAAGTCAACCTTTTTTACTTTGGGGCCTACTCTGGGTTAACTTAGACACCTAGTCCTACTCCTATATTCCAAGATCGTTGAATGCTATGTGTCGATCAATTTGGCCTACTTTCGAGTTTAACCCAAACCAACCCTATTTATACCATTTTTTCATGAAAATTCAGAGTTGTTGAACCTTAGTAAGTGCCTCCAAACCCTCCTAGCTCATAAACTCTCTTCCTCCATTTTTTTTTTTTCATTTCTAAACATTAGAGCTCTATAGAGTTGCGTTTGCGATATCCTGATATAAAGCCATTCTTGAGTTTATTAATTGAACAAGAGGATTGTTTGGTTTGGAAATTTATATTTGAAAGTACATAAAGTAAAATCTAACAGTAAAATTTACAACGAATGAGAAGAAAATAAGGAAGCTTGCTGGGAATTAACTCGTAATAAAGTTTTCATATATCCATTAACTCAATGCATATGAATCATTAATTCCTTGATTCCTCGCCACCGGTTCTTATCCTATTTATCTCTTTCAACCATGAGAGAATCATTTGGTTCCCGTTGTTATTTGTCGATATCTCGCACAATTAACAAAACAAACCGAGATAGCTCGGGGTGTTAAAACGACTAATAAACCTAACTCTATGTTTAGCAATTACGAATATTAGATGAATTGACCTAGATCCAACATCCAACTTAATAATGTCGCTTTCACGCACAGAATCAAATCTTAAATCAAGTTCTAGTTAATCAGGCTAAAACAAGAATTAAGTGTAAGATCAAACCATGCAAATCATAGAAATCAATAACTCCATATATCAAAGAGTTAAAATGGATACAATCAAACCATAATACTCATCAAATCCCGACAATAAGAAGATTAACTATCCATCTTACAAGAAGAAATCAAAGGGCAAGGTGATGGACGCTCACCATGACACGTTCTCATGCAGCCACGGTGAGTGTCGTCGTGCTCCTTGAAAGCTCTTGGCCTCTTCTCTGTCTTCTCCCTTCGTTCTCTGTTTCTGAATGTGTGTCTTCTGAATTCTCCCAATGTTCCCCCCTCTGATGGCCCCGAATAAAATGAATTAGTTCATCTTTTATAGAGTTTTCAGGCTTTCAGGGGGTCACTGAGTGGATTACTTGGCGGTTAGGTTTCTTCATGTTGAAGTTACTTCACCCTTAAACAAGCTCTTTGGGAACAGAGGTCGCTCAGCGGCCTTGAGGAGGCGCTGAGTGGACTGAAGCTTACTTTTTCCTTCATTTCTTCTTACATTGCATTCTCTTTGATTCATGCCTCTTATTTGTATGGGAAATGGATAAAAAATACATCATTTTACACCTATGCATCCATTCTCTTGATGTATACTAAATTTATACCAAAAATGGGAAATTTGGTTAGTAAATCCATATTAAAGCAATTCATATAAGTGTCATTCTAACCTAGGAAAATACCAAAATGTGACACTTATCATATCCCGAAACTCAACCCTCTCATGGAAAAGCGTCACCTCTCCACATTGTTCATTGTTCTTCAAGTTAGGTATGATTCTCCAAACTAGCCTAGTCTTTATTCATGTTAACGGTCAATCAAACAGAAATTGATCGTTGTTTCGTTGTTTGTTGTCACAGCGACAATGCCATAACGTTGGTAGTGCACTATAGCGATGCGGGCATTCTATTAATCCACAAGGACAGTGGTGCGACATTGTCCAGGTGTTGTAGTGCTGATGATCAATACCTAGATGCATTGTTTTGAATTATGTTGAGTTGTTATATGATGAGAAGCCAGTTATTTATTCGCATGTCAGCGTTGAGCTTATGTTTATGAAACCAAATTTATACTACTCATGTTAAAGAAAGCTTTTGTGAACTTATTTAAGAAATCATGAAACCTTTTTAAGTCAGGAGGCCCTCCTTTAAAGTATAAATTGATCATATTGTATGTGAATGTATAAGATGTTTATAAGATAATGTTCAAGTCCATGATATTCCTATTTATGGTTTCAAGTTATGTTTTTATAAGAGTTTATCTAGGAGGTTGCGAGACAATAACAATTCATAGAAAGTGAGTTAAGATTATTAGGAGTAACATTTATTTTGGGTCGTGATAGTCACAGTGCTAATGGACAAGAAAATTAATAGAGAACGTTTGAAATGTCTAAGGATTGTGGGAGAAACTTTCTTTTTGTTGAGAGATTAATTTGGGCACCAATGTAATATTCAATGTCCAATTTAGACATTTAACCTTATTGACTAAAATAAAGTTAATAAACACGTCACCCTCTATCATGGTGCTAGTGGACAGAAGGATTGCATTGAAACTTTTTTTTTTGGTTGAGAAACCAATATGGACATTGGCAAAAAGCTTAGGAACTAAGTAAGACATTCCCCAATTCTGTATATTTTATTTGACTTTTAAATTTAGAAAAAAGTATATGAACATTTATTAGATGAATATATATTTTAAAGTCTAAATTAGTTCTTTTAAAACAATATTTATATCGTATTTAATTTAAAACTAAAACAAAGTTAGTGTGTTTTCAAATTTAGTTAGCAAAAATTAAAATCTCATATTACTTAGAGATAGAATATAAATAATCTTTATAATATCAATGCAATCTTAACTTTTGGGTTAAATTAGGCTAATTCAAATCTCAACATGATACCAAGACTTATTTTAAGATTGTTAATAAACTCATCCAAGAATGTCTAGTCTTGGAAATTCCATGCTTCAAATGTCCAAACAAATCAAGACACCTTTAATCCCTCGAGATAACTTTTAGGATTGGGTTAGACTAATTCAATTCTCAAGTGCATGGACTTAAGTCTCTCAAAAAGTTGGTGTGTTCTCTAAGAAATTCTTAGATGAACACCAATCTAACATTTTTAAGAAAATGCACAATAAAAGTGAGTTTTACCATTTTATTATATAGCCTACCAAATATTTTTGAATCTCACTAACATTCACTTTTATTGTTAATATGTCTGAGAATGAGGTGTTAATCTTATACCCACCTAAGAATTTCACGTGTTCTCCAAGAGGCATATAACGGTAACTGTGCATGCATTTAAATTACAAGTTCAGCAGTAAACCACAAATCATGGCAGGATGCGTAGCTGAACATTCATAAGCTATGATTAAGTCTCCCACCTTATTCTTAAAATTCTTTAGTTACATACACGGGCGAGGGAAAAGCACAAATAACCCAAATAGAGTCCAGCAATAGTGCTGTCCAATTTGAACTAATGAGAATAATACTATTAGCAATTAATAATTAACAAAATTTTATATAAATGGCGGGAGCAGAATGGGAAGAGATACACTTAGTTAACAGAATTTCTATGGCTAGGTACTTAACGCACAATTCAAATTTACAATGTTTTTCGTTGTCATCTCTAAATTTAATTACCTGATTCCTGAAAACTCGCCCCCCAATATGCCTGTATGATCCCCACTAATTTATCAACAGTCAATTAAAAACCATCACCTTGCCAGATGCAGAACATTCATGGTATGCATAGCATATATAACTGAAAATTTATAGTAACAACTATCTGCTAAAGAGAAGAGCTACCCAAGGGTTTGGAGAATGCCATGAAATTTCATCACCACCAAGAGCTCATAATTTACAGACTGATCAATGCTCAGAAGTATTGTACACAATCACAAGAAAACCTGCCAAGTATTGATAATTAATTGATAATAATAAATTTCAGAAACCTTGTTTGAGACGACATAATTTAGGTATATATTTTTTCACATCCAATAAGAACAGGCACATAGGAGGGGCTAAATCTAATATGGAAAATAAAATAATAGAAAAAAGGCAATATATAGAATATTTTCCCTTCATCCTAAACCTTTGAAATTTATTTTTGATACCAATGAAGGTCATTTAAAGACGCACAAAACTCATTAGAATAACTTTTGTCCAATTTTAGTTGGGAGAACAAATTATTTATAAAGATTAGGTTTTATCACCTGAGATTTGTCACCTCAACATTTAGATCAATCAGAATAAAATTACCATCCACCCAAACCCTTTACCCTTTCATGTTGATAATTTATCATTTTTTAAGAAGATAAATTTACCAAAAATATGTATATACAAGAATAAAAGCCTTAATATCATATTGCAGGTGAGAAAAGCTATGCAATGCCCAAGATAACCCACCTCTGACGCAGTTGCAATTTGTAGTCACCTGCCTTGAACCACTCTATAATTTAAGACCAGGTCCTCTGATTTCTTCCATATATAAGCTCGCACAGTGGCTAAGCTCATTTCAGGAGACAGCACCTAAAGAACCAAAACAGTTGGCTAAATGCATACTATTTCAACAAAAAATAATATTATGTTGAAGCAAAGACTACTGTAAAACAAACAAAATAAGTCCAGTTAATTTGGGTCAAGCAATATTTAAACAAAAATATACTGTCATATCAAGCCAATCAAAAGTTGAAAACTACATTAAAACATGAAATTTAAAACAAAGTTGGAAGTAAACAACAGTCAACGGTGCAAAACTATAAGAGACCAGCCTATTGTTAGAGATAAACCTATGATGACCCAAGTGCATGAAAGAAACAAATATAGAGAGGCATGTGGGAGTGAACACCAGGGGCTGCCAAGAAATCAAATTGGCCCCACTCCATGTATCAGACTGCTGAGGTGTACTTGTGAGCGGGAGAACAGAGAAATGTGTGAGACTTGTGTTCAGTGGGGTATATGTATGGGGTGTGAGGGTGTGAATGAGGCGGCAAATATTAGGAATAGACTTTGGTCTTATTTTGTTTCTTGACAAAGCATAGTCTTATTCATATCTGATTCTGTTCTGTTTCTATCACTATCCATATCTTTGTTCTATTGTGGTGATCATGGCTTGGTACCTTAACAAAAACAAAATAAGACTAGTACAGTCTATTGTAAGAATTCAAAATCATTTTCTTACGGCTTCAGTTATGAGCTTATAACATCTGGAATTGAATCTTATGATGAGAGCAGACTAGGATGTAGGTGTCCTTGTTACTCTCATTATCTGTTCATATTATCACATCCAGTGAATCTAATCTATACCATGGCTACCAATTTGTATGTTAAAAGAGCATCACTATTGTTGTTTGACTTGAAGCACATAAATTATTTCAAGTATCATAGGAATAAAGTACAGTTCAGTAGCAGTAAACTGATTTTTCAGGACAATCAGGCCAAAAACATTTTAACTGCATTTAAGCAAGCTACTGAACAAGATTTTGCCAATACTTTCTACATCATGGATAGTAGCAATCAGTCAAAGTTGTAACAGTGAAAATGCAATATAACCCAAAGTTCAAAAGTGAGTATATAATTATAAGGATGTCTTTGATGACTTCAAGAAAACTCCACAATGGGAAACCAAAGCCAATTAGGTTAGCAAAAGATTTTAGAAGACGTATGCATGAATTGAAGAGTTGGCAAGTGTAGAAAAACAAGGCATGAACTTGCACAATCTCATCTCAGCATTTAGAAAACTACATTACATGCACTAGATTAAGACCACATTAAAGAGGACATATAACTTGCCACTTGCCTGGTTGTTGCACAATATTTCAATAGAAGGTCTAAGCTTTTGCCAAGGCTTAAATCCAGATCGGAAAGATCCATCCCCAACTGCTTGATGCTGCAACTGCGACCCAGCAAGTCCAGGGGCAAAGCTACTGTCGGTATTTAAGCTATCCAAAGGTTTGTCAAGGACCATCTTTTCTATTACATAATTAATAACCTAGACCAACAATTTTAAAAAATAAACAATGAGTCCTTTTGTAAACATTAGCGAAGTCGATTAAACAACACACACAAAGATTATTAATGAAACTATTTCCCAATTGTCAATTGATATAAATACCAAAACTTACTTTGTGAATCCTTAATATACGTGGAGCACTTAGCTTCCCTTGTGTGAGGATCTGGACTGTAGAACCTTCACATGCATGCAAATAGAAACTGCACCTGCAGAAGTTATCACAAAAAATCTATATCATAGCGAACATTATATCACTGGTCTGAGACCAATGATAATCATGCTAAAAAATTGCCATCATACTCAGACAATCAAATTCATAGACAATGTTCCATTTGTTTTTTATACCAATAATGTAAGAAAATGAAGTAGTTGTCTTCATGGTAACAAATGTTAAAAGTACAAAAGAATGTTCGAAGATGCTGTTCAAAACATAGAGGATAGAACCAAGGGAAAAAAATTCCAATGGTTTCTTAAGCATAGAGCAGTTGATTTCAGTTGTAACAGCTATTTTAAGCACCATCGTATTTATTGGCTACACATGTAATATAACTATCTAAATTCAAGTTCCCATTCAAAGAACAAGGATAGCAGCAACTTTGAACAGGAATAAGATATGACCACGAGCTATTAAAGCAACAAGAACAACAATAACACATTCATCATAGCATCAGGCAACTATGCAACATTCACATGATATGCAAATTGTCATAAGCATGGTTTCTTTCTTTCAATCACAACCATTTATTGGTTGCGCATGTAAGATAACTATCTAAATTCAAGTCCCCATTCAAAGAACAAGGATCGCAGCAACTTTGAACAAGCATAAGATATGACCATGAGCTATTAAAGCAACAGCAACCAAACACATTCATCATCACGCAACTATGTTACATTAACATGATATGCAAATTGTCATAATCATGGTTTCTTCCTTTCAACCACAACCATGTGTTGATGCAACCACATGGGAGAAAAAGATGAAGAGGGCAAAAGATTACTTCGTATTTTCTCTGGGAGGTAAACGATTATTCAAGACACAGTCCAGGCACCACCATGGGAAGTCTTTCTCATCCTCAGTTCCATCTAAATCAGTAATTTTTTTTCTCCACGGACCTCCCTGTGTGCCCTCAGTAATGATGGAAGGAGGGGAAACGACTGAGAATTCAAAAGGAGGATAAACCATGGCATCATTTTCAGAACTACCATCAACCTCAATTCTTGAATGGGTGATACTTTTAGTAGTAATATCCTTTCCTGATGATAGTTCCCCATTAGCTGGAGCTGGGGATCCCATTCTTTGCTTTCGTTTTATCAACCAATGAACTAAGAGCCCTTTAAGAGTTTCTCGAGCCAAATTAACCTGCAGAATTGCTTTGGATTATTGATAGTAAACTACAGAAAACCTTTTCATAATTCCATTGTTTGCTTGAACCTACTACTTGAAGCACATTATAGAATTTAGCCAAAAGCTTTGATGTCCATTATACTACTAGCATCATCTTAGGAATCATTTCAGAATTCAGAATGAACAAGATTAGAGACTATAATAAGATGGTTATGAGCCACCGACTGTAATGGATCCCATATAGCATACACAAAGATGACTGCTGTTAACTGTTACATAAACTTAATACAATTATTACAGCTTAACATGAAAATAGTTGTATAGAGTTGATATTATTGTTACAGCATGCCAAAAAATAGGAGTAAAACCAGTACAATAAGAAATTTAAGATAAGGGCATGTAATTTGCTAAGTGTTGAGACAATAACGTCATTTACCTTATCATCTTCAGGCTTCCCTACAATGTTAAGATCTGCTGAATACATCTCTGCAGAAAAGCATTGGGGCGTATCCAAATGTACAGACAAGCTTCCAAGCCTGGTATCCACAGTGAACCATGCGGGAATGCTAACCTGAGACAGCATGAAAGAAAATAAAAGCCAGCCAGAATTAACAACCTATTAAAAACCATTGTGTCGTTCCAAATTAAAAAGTACAATTAAATATGAAATTCATGGTGAAAATCAACAATTATACCATCTCAAATAGCTCTTCCTTTTTCTCCTCAAATGAAACCTAAATAGTTCACAAGTAAAGCAAATGAGCCTATCAGCTGTTGAAATTTGCAAATATTAATCACTACAACCCAGTTCCTTCCTAGCAAACAATATTGCCATGCAAGTTACCAAATAGAAAGAAAATACCAAACAATACACCTTTCCATAATCTTCAATCACAACACCTCTAGTAATCTCCCACAGCTTGACAGAACCAGATGTATCCTAAAGCAGGAGCCATTTATCAGTTTGGCAGATTACAGAGGACGATTATAACTTGGCAGCAAAGGGATCAAAATATTAACATGTTTGGCCTAATATCATGAAAAGAAAATACCCATGATTACCTTCGTTAGCACATGCCGCTTATTATTTAAAACTTCATGTTGCACTATTCCGGGGGTGCCAGGGATAGTTAAGGTAGGTTCTTTATATACAGGAACCTATTAATTTGTAATTTGGACAACAAAATGGAAAATTGTTAGTTCCCCAGAACAGAAATAAGCAAAAGAAACTTTATTGTCAAACAAAAACTTCTTTAAAAGAAAAACACGTCCTATTCCCAAATAGGAAGCACTAATACAAGACAAATATAATTCATCTTTGAAAAAAGTATATATGCAACAGGTAGTATTGAGTTCCAAGATCACAACACAAGCTTTGTAAATAAATTAAATAAACAATTAAAACGGTGATTTTTTCAGAAATAAATGTAACATACAGGGGTAGATCCTTCTAGTGAAATCCTTGCTCTTGAAAAGGACAAGTTTCCAGCTAAAAAAGAATTGCCTCGTTGGAAAATATTTTGAGGGTTGCATCCTTCAGCAGGCCATCTGTGAACTGAAGAATCTGTCGATGCAACCCATATGTCTTCGTTGTGCAAAGCCATTTGAAGAATAGGGTGTTCACCTGTGCAAAGCAAACTACTCTCTCTCGTTTGCAAGTCTGTCAAGTATAGCTTAAGGTACAAAAGAGTAGGGGCATCAGAAAGATGAGCTTCACAAGTTAAACAGAACAAGATGTCACATAAATTCAAGAAAAACATAATAATAATTAAAATATATTGATGTTATTTCAAGGAAAAATTGCACTCACTGAAAAGTCTCTCCCACCACTATAAACATGACTAAATGTCGGGGTGCTGGCAAGTGCCCAAACAGAATCTGTATGAACTGCATAAGAATGCACACATCTCTGCTGACCTATATCCCAGAGCCTATGAGGAAAGATGGAGAGATTATCAGTCAACCTCACGACAAAACAAATAGAAAAGCTGATAACGCCATATGAGTGAGTTACCTTATCATAGAGTCTGATGATCCTGATAAGCAATACCTGCAATAATGAGTGTTAAAAGTATCATAGCTGACTTATAAGAAGAAAGTGTCAATTTGGCTAACATATTTATCCAACAAAAAGACACAGGGCTGTATACAACAGCAAAGAAAATCCAACAGCATTTCAGTCACTTTACTATTGACCATTAAAAAATAGCATTCCACCGTGACATAGACAATTTAAAAATTATAAGTTATTCATGTCCATGGTTATCTATATGTTGCGGGAAAATATAGAAATGCCATGAGAAAGATCAAAGCAAAGAAAGGAAGAAATTTATAATAATAAATAAATAAATAGGAGGAAAAAAGCAAGTACTAACTTTAAAATAAAAATACCTTGAAAATATGCAACTAAATTTAGAAGTTCACTCAACAAACCTGCCACTGGAATCCAGAAGCAGAGCCCTGATGTTATCAGTGTGCCCTTTTAGCTTCAGAGTCTTCGATCCAGATCTTGTGTCCCAGACACGCACAACCTAGATGAATAACAAAAATAAAGCATGCCCTGAAGGTCAACATTCCACAATCTAGCAAATGAAATTCAAGCTACAATAGCTCAAACAAACCACCTACAAAATTCCAAAGATTATAACAGAAGCCTTACGAAGTTAGAATATCAATCTGAACATCAATAATTCAGTGCCATGTAGTACCTTTTCTGTGCCACCAGAGACAAGAAGTGTTCCACCCTCATTCATTGCCAATGCATAAACAGACTCCTTATGGCCTTTTGCAGCAATTGGAACATACCCCTGAGTATGAGTAGCGTGCATGGATATACTGTTGCTTGAGCCAATGGTACGTAAGCTAGTCAGTGGTAGTGAGTTTCCAGAACCATTAATACCATTTGAAGAATCATCAACCATAGCATCATTGCCCTTCAATGTTGGAGCAAGCGCAGCTTCAATATCCCATATAAAAACCTCCCCACCAAGGCCACCAGAGGCAACAATATTGCTCTAAAATGCATGCCACTATTAAAGGATCAGAAAATGGATTTGATAAAGATACAAACTTTTAATTCAAACAAAGTATCAATAGTATTCAAACTTTTCTTGATGCACATACTTAATAAGAAGCATAGGAAGTTTGAAGTACATTACATTTTTTCCTGCTGCAGCAAGGCAAGTAACATAGTCAGAGTGCTGACGGAGCGTTCTAGTACAAGTTCCAAAGGACAAGGCATTCCATGTCTGGCACAAACATACAACAACCAAGTTAAAAACCAATGGAGTAAAATAAATAATTAGATTAATACCGGTACCAAAGCAGAAGAGCAAGGATTGATTAGAAAAAATAACAGTTAGTGATCAACAAACCTTAAGGGTTGTATCTGAAGAACAAGAAACAAGGGTATTATCCCCAACAAGAACAGCATCATTAACCTGCCAGAATAAAATAACATTTATAATTTCAACTGTGGCTCATGCTGTTATGCATGCCCGATAAATGTGTGGTTGTCATCTTTTGTTGCTATGAAGAACTCACCATTTCCATTTCACAAACAAGCAAGACACAACAAACAATTACAAACTGCTAGTAAGGATGTTTGATGAAGTTCTCTAGAAAATAAATAAATTAAATATATCAAAATCCAGCAATTTCAGACATCTCCAGCAGATGAAAGACTGAAGAAAAATAGAACATTCATCTCAATCACACACAGGTCCCACATAATCAATACCAAACATCCCAAGAATGAGATGTATTTTGCACATAGCATGGTGAACAACTTTTCCACGCCGCACCCATTATATTGCTTACACCTTTTGACCTGACCCATTATGATAGGCCTGGATGTTATTAAAGAAATGCATTGTTAACACGAAACCCGCTAAAATGCCCATTATAGGAAAACGCCAAAATAAAAAACCACTACAGATGTAGCTTCATCAAGTAACAGTAGTAAAGGAAATTACATGGTTCCCAAGGTTATCAAACTAAACATCACTTAACAAATGAAGGGTAAAAGTTAAACCTAAGGATTACCCAATCCACATGAGATTCAAAGGTAGCTGAGCATGTTGCTGCATCCTCAGCTAATGCCCATCGTTTTAGCCTGCCATCACGGCTCCCAGTGAAGAGATAATCAGACCCATCAGATACTGCAGACTTAAGTACAGCCAAACAATTTATGCCTGCACAATGCTGCAGAAAAGAACCAACTCTCAAACGAAAATAGACAGTGTAACTCAAAATTAAAATTGAAAGAAATTCAACCAAAAGAAGAAATCTTCACGCAAAACCAGAATCTATGACATAACGCCTTTTAGAATAAAAATGCCAAGTACCTAGCTGAAAGGAGCCAGGAACCAGTGTCCTAGTAACCTTTGATGAAGCTTTGAATAATAGAAGGTAAAATAGTAGGTAAATATTGAAAACTAAGAGGGAGGAGAGCGGTGGAATATGCAAACCAACAAAGGATCTAAGTCTAACATTAAAAGAGAGAAAACTACATTAAAATTTAGGGTAACCCCCAATTTTTTCCTTGAAAGGTTTTTGGAACGCCAATTTGGTCCTCGAGATTATTACATAAATTTGTTCTTCCAAAAGTTAGTGTTTACTACGCTAAATTAATATCATTTGATGACCACAAAATTTCACACAATTACCAATTTGATATCATTAATCTTTTCCGGACAAAATTAATGTTTCAAAAATCTTTTGAAAACCACATTTAATGCATGTACTTTTATTTAAAAACGAAACAATCAGTATCCGATAGTCAACGGGTTTAGAAGCTCAGTGTTAAAGAAAATGCTTGCGGGGGTAAAGATGTAATTACTAGAAGCAATCATGAAATTTTCCCGTTTTCCTAGAACCAATAAAATAAAGAAGTAAGGAGCTCACCCTTGTGTCATCTGAATCATTCAACACGTATGTTAATCTCTTCTCCTTACGAGGGCGACTCGAATTGTTTGTGTTCCCTGCACTACCCACGCGGTGCATCGCGGATTCTATGACAGAGCATAAAGTGTGTCGCTTAAATAGTAAACACATGAGTAAATCAAAGAAAACAATTACATTAAGAACCAACTGCATATTGAAACCAACAAAAATATCAAATAATGTAGTTCATAAATTATGACCATTTAATTAACAAAGAATGTCCACAGTACAGGACAACTCTATCAAGGGAGCAGTTGAAGACATATCCAACGACTTCCACAGAAGCCATAGACAAATGCGTTAGGCATGAATAACCCATGAGCTGGTTCCTAGATTAAATAAACTACCTCAAAGAATCGTCAGTAACAGTAGCTAAGGATCATCAAATGTTTTCTACCATCATATGAGATGCAACTTAGTCTTCACAATAGTTAAGATCTCAATTATGCGCCCTAAAATCTACAAGCCTTTGCTATCAACTATATCTTCTATTACAAATTTTTCAATCATAAAACGGTAAGTTGTTAACCTTATATTAGTATTCACATGAAGTTCAAGACGATTCTTTCTACGCAGTCTGAATTACCAACCGGAACATGTACATCAAATCAAATTTATCGAGTTCTCAATGTGAATTAAAAACAAAGCAACAGATACCTAATCAATCACCAAAGATAAACCTATGAAGATATAACAGACTAAGCCAGCCGAAGCTACCGAATATCCCAAAATCATATTCCCCGATACACAAATGAACGAGGTCATAAAAAAAAAAATGCTCCGAAAAGCATAACCCGTCAACACGAATTAACAATTCCGATCATAAGGATAGCGACATCGAAACGCGATTTCGAGCTAGAACCAACTACTAATACTTAAGATGCAATATATTTTTTTTGCTTCCAGGAATCGAATCCAATATCGAACGAAATGAATTCAACTTAGAGAAGAAGAAGATGGTGGAACAGTGATGGTCCTAACCGTGATCAGCGACGAATTCTGAGCGACTCCTCTCGCGTCCTTTGTTTTTCCTTCTTCTTCTCCTACTACTGCCTACAGTTTCAACTCTTGAGAGAGAAAGTGTGTCTGAATTCTAGAGAGAGAAAGAGAGATGGGAAGGGAAGGGAAGTGAACATGGGGAGGAGTAAATGGGCTTTCGATTATATTGTTGCAGATCCTCTGACCCGGTTCGGCCAATTTTAATCGAGGGCAATATAGTCTTTGTACATGAGGGATAAACTTTGGAGAAGTTCGTGTGTATTGATAAAGGATAATGCTACTTAAATAACAAAAATGGATAACATGTAAAAATATAATAATGTGTGAGTAAATAGGTAAAGTATAATAATTATGTGGAGCTGATACGCATTCATATAGTATTATATTTTTATATGTTGTATACTTTTATTGTTCAATTTTTTTATTTAAATAGTATTATCCTATTGATAAATGACATTTTTGTTGTAAATAAATAAAATAGAGAATAAAAATATAATAAAGAATTTGGTCTTGGTAGATAAGTTTGTCCCTTTTTTTAAAGAATCTCGAGTTCGAAACCTGAGAATGACAAAAATTATGTCGTGAGGGGTAACCATAATATCTCGAGCCGAATTAGTCGGTCTCACTAGTAATAGGGCATAGAGTGCAAGGAACAAAAGAAATAGAGATACGAGAGGCGTCTCGTACCTAAAAAGATTTAAGTGTCTATGTATAGAGACTATAGTTAATGATTAGGGGTATAAAAGAAGATAAAATGAAATAACAAATTTTATCCAATCAAATCAAGATAATAATATTTACCAAATATTTTATAATAATTTTAACTATGACGGATGAGTCCTATTAAGACGAAGAATGAAATATTATTTATTGTGTAATCTATAACATATTTAATATAATGTTGATTAACCACATTAAAATGTTATTAAAATTTGTGTCATTATACTATAGACTCAGATTCATCATAAATCATACATGTGACATGATATCATCCATTATTTTTATAATATATACATATTTATAATTATAAAAAATATTTTAATAAATGATATTGTGTTATGTGTAAAATTTATGATAATCGCGAATATACATGATTATTACTCAAACCTATGGGTATGGGGGGAAACGACAGCGTGTGGCTGATGATTTACGCTCATGATCCTTGCTGGCTTTGATGACCGTTCGATAAAAATGATGGGCCCATTTGATGGAAAAGGGAGGTCTTTCTATTGCGTGGCAATTAGACAGCAGTGGCAAGCAATGCGTGCGGCAACGTTTGTCTTGTCACACCCCACTTCCGAAACAGGTTTTCTTCTTAATTGGTTTGATTTGTTTGAAGACTACAAATATTTGTGGTGAATTTATTTTCATTGCGTGTTGTGTTTTCTCAGTCACACCATGACCTTTTGAATTTAATCCTTAGTGAGTAGTTCTACACATACGTACGCCAGCACTGCACTACTTACGATCTTCAACATGATTAAGTGCATTTATTAACAAAATTTATTTTTAATATATGAACAACCTATTTCAAAAAGAGAAGTTACATGCATCTTTTTTTCCATTGGAACAGTGAAGAATGTTGATGTTTAGCGCGTAGTTCAACAAAGAAATCCTTGGAGATATCTTTCACTAATGAACATAATAGACACACACTTCATTGAGCACTGCGGAGTCGTTGGATGTAATGTGGGTTGAATTATTATCCCGGAGGGCTTGCGCTGTGCTTGGAGGAAGGGAGCTCGTTTAGTAATTTGTGACTCTGATTGTCTCAATGCGGTGGGATTTATTTCTTCCTCTATCGGTCACCTACTTTAAATACTTTGATTAGGGAGTTTGGAGACTTTGTGCAGAGGAATTGGGAGGCTCGGGTGCGTCATGTTCCTCGCTCGGCCAATGATGTGGCTGATTGGCCTGCTCGTGCTGGTGCTAGGGAGGACGCGAGATTCACTGATCTCTAGGACCCTCCATTGGAACTTCTTCCGCTGCTCCTTGCTGATGCTCTAGGCAGCCAGTTTGCTATTTTATTTTATTTTATTTTTTTCTCTTGTTGATCGCACTCTACCAAAAAAGAAGGGAAAATATCAATGGTCCCAAGATGTCTTTTTCGTGACTGTTGAACGAAGACGTTGATTGATTAATTTTCTCTAATTTTCAGTAGCCCTTCCTTCATGTTTTATGGTCAACCTGTTTTTCAACTATGCAATAAGGCCTAATTGCACTTTTTTGTGCATATGGCTCTCTGGCCATATAGCACTACGGTAACAATAACAAAATTATAAGAGAGATGTTACGAATATATGTACCAGCAAATTTAAGTAAGAAAGTATTGCAAAAAAGCTTGTGCGATAAACATGGGTATATAGAGTACAGGGCCCGTTAGGGCATATGTTTTAGAGCTTGGCTTGAGGTTATAGTTTAGGATGTATGGTATAGAATTTAGGGTTTATCACAATTATTTTTTTACTACGATTTTATTGTATGCATTAGTATTTAAATAAGATAAAATGATTTTAATAAAAAATTTATTACCAATGTATTAGAGTTTTTTATTATAGAACTTCGGTTACCAAAACATATTACTAAGATATCACTGTTTTAAAATATTTCATAGGATTATACCTGTTTCGGACAGCGTGGTAGGCGAGTCTGTGTGACAAGGCCACATAGGACTCACCAAAACGTTTGGCAACTTTGGTAGGAACTCATCAACGCTTTTGGCAATTTTGACTATAAAATATCAAACGTAATGACAACTAGCTATTAAAATTGCCAACCTTTGCCTTTTTTAGTGGGATTCCATTTCACATCTCCTTGTCTCATTTGCTAAATTTCACTCATCTTTTTGTAAAAATTCCACTACTCATTTACTAAAATACCAAAGAGATAACCAACTTAAACGATAAATTGCCTATGAACTTGACATTTTAAAAGGAAAATCATAAAATGATATATTCAATTGTATAAAATCGCATATAATAAAAAACACATTTTAAAAGGAAATTCGTGAAATAAAGAGAATTATCTTTTTTGGTGTTAATTTTTTTCTCCTTTTTACCCTTTTCCTATCTCACCATATAGCCATTTATTTAACTCACTCCTATAAATTGTTTTTTGGTTTTTTTCTTTATTTGTAACTACTTTTAAAAAATTATTCAAAAAAATAATCTCATACTCCATTAAAATTCAATCATGTATACTTTCTTCCTAATTCTATTATCTATTATCTTTCTTTTACGCTATGATCTATGTTCAATATTTGACATCTTATATCTAATTTAATTTTTTATTTTTTATTTGAAAATTAATCTAGTATTATTTTATAAAAGGGTTTGCAGTTGAATATTTTTGTTAATTTACTTAATGTTATTGTTATTTTGTTATTTGATGATTTGATGTATTAATAGTTAAACTTTGGAATAAATAAAGACGATACAAAAATAAGAAAAAGTAGTTTAAAGGAATTAATAAATATATTCATTGAGAATAAGCGACTTAAAAGAAAGTAGAGAGTGAGGGTATTTTTGGAAATTTATGTAAAAAATTTAATAGTGAAAGTGTAAGTTGACCGATGAGAGTGTTAATAGTCTCACCATTTGAGTTAAAGCTTAACTTTATTTTTGAACTTTAATGGTGTGTCCAATTTAGTTTTTAAACAAATGAAAACTTGTTAGTCCTTAAAATTATTAACAAGCAGATTCATTAGTCTTTCTGTCCATAATATTTATAAAACATTCCATGAATAATATCTGAAATTTTTGACCCAAAATAATTTTTGATAATTATAGAATTTAGGAACTACTTACAACATATTTTAAAAAGTTTATGGAGTAATCATTCAATATTTTGGTCTAGTCTCTAAGTGACCATTAACCCTTAATGGATAATTAATGGATATATTTTATATTGAACACGCATTAAAGAATTCATCTTCCCATGTCATGAGTAACTTCCCGATGCGCGGCGCTTACGAAGGCAACAACATTCCATTCACTGCTCAAAATCTATCGATACGACCCGCTTAAGAAAAAGAAAAAAAAAATCCACAACTCAGAACTTGGAAACACCGTCGATGTTGCTCTTAGTGATGAAAACAAACGATCATCGTCGCCGTTGATCAAAAAATGCAAGAGGGCAACACTGTGACAGAGATGGCGCTCCTGGCGTCGCCGGCAACGTCCAGGGGCATAGTGGTAACAGTGAAAACTCTGGTCCTCTCTGCCTTCGCTGCGGCCGTTTTCCTCTTCTTCCTCTTGTCCACACTCTCCACTTGCTCCTGCCCTCCTTCGCATTCGGCTTATACCACGCCCGTTCCCAGTAATCGAAACGGCGTCGTTAGTGGCACCTTGAGGACAACGAAGGAGGGCGTTGAGTGGGTTAAAAGATCAGATCCGAGTGAACGGGCTTCACATGCGTGACAACGTCCTCCACAAGGGCATTAACCCTCGCACTAGGGCTCATCAACTCGACGATCTCACCCAGTAAGTTCCCATTTTCCTCATGGACCCGTTTGATCTTTGTTTTTTTAAGATCATATGGATTTCATAGTCATTTTTTACGGAACACAAAGTCGGATTGTAAGTCCCCTGAAATTTATTTGCTAAAACATTGTTCATGCTATGGTGCTTTATGGTTTAAACTGAAGTTTGTTTGCATATAACGTGTGTCTCATTGTGAAATTTGTTTGCCAACGTTTGCTTCCATTTTCAAGCTTTTTGATTAGTTTCCTTTTGGCCATTTTCTGTCTGCAATCCAATTTCATATAGTATTCTTCTCTTTATGATGTTATGTGGTTGTCCTGGTACAGCAATGATCTGTTTTGTTGCTCATAATTAAACGTGTTAATACTAATACTGACTAAATACAACATTGCACATACTTCGAAACTCTATCTTGTTCCGCTTAGTTTGGCCTGCATTCTTGTTACTTTCTCACTTTCACTTGTTAACTACATTTATAAATCAACGTAGGTAGAGTGCGCTCATTTTTAGCTTATTATTGGATTCATGTATGCACTTCTGATGCAATTGATTTGAAATTCTAATTTCAATTTCATGCTATTTACAGATATAAAGGTATATCACATTATGAGGGAACTGATTCGGGTAACCATACAGCCTTACCTTGCCCAGGCCATAGCAACTATGGGGAACCTTGGGCAGGTGGAAGAGACGTGTTCCGAGTTTCTCGCGCACTCCTCTAAACTCAGACCGGAGTCACGCGTCCTCGAGATAGGCTGCGGCACTCTCCGAGTCAGGTTGCATTTCATACGGTACTTAAACCCTGACCGCTACCATTGCCTTGAAAGGGACGAGCTCTCGCTCATGGCCGCATTTAGGTACGAGCTTCCTTCCCAAGGCCTCTTGTCGAAACGGCCTTTGATTGTGAAAGGGGATGATATGGATTTCAGTAAGTTTGGTTCTGGAACCGTGTATGATTTGATTTATGCTAGCGCCGTGTTCCTTCATATCCCTGAATCAGCTTGTGTGGGTTGGACTTGAGAGGTTAGCTGCTAGATTGAAACCTTACGATGGGCGAATTTTTGTGTCGCATAATATAAAGTTCTGTTCTCGGCTGGGAGGAGAGGAATGCACGAAGAGGCTTTACGAATTTGGGGCTTGAGTATATTGGGAAGCATACACATGATAGCTTGCTATTTAATCACTATGAGATTTGGTTTGAATTTAGGCTGTTCAAGGCTTAATTTGTACAGGAGCTATGGAAGCAACTCGGAATGGTCTCAGTGCACATACTGTGCCTTTGCAGCTCGCACATAATGTTATTCCTTGGACCAACTCAATGATATTATGGCTTGGGGAGAGTGTAGAGATGACAAGTATTTTTTGTATTTGGATTTCGGTCCTGATATTTAGGATCAATTCTAAGTGAAATTTTTTTACTTCTATTGAAACTTGGAATTGACTCTAAGATTAAAAGAGTAAAATAAAAATATAAAATGTGAAATTGTGATACGATTTAAATCGTAAAATTGTTTGATACAATTGAAAGTAATGAGATCAATTGATCTCTTCAAAATCATAAGATCGTAAGATTTTAAAATTTATATTAATATCTTAACAACATTGGCTAGCATAAATGGGGAGCCTTGATTTGTCTTCAAAAATTGTTATTTAGACATTAACTTTAGTGTAAATAACAAGCTTGTGAGTGTGAGTCTTATGATGTGTATGAGAGAGAAGACTTAATATCTACATTAAAATAAATGTATAAATAGCACTACTCATTTTCTTTTTGCCTATATTGTTTGTCTTTGATGTAACAATTTTTATCACTCTTCCGTATCATAGACACTTCGTTAGATTTGAGGTATGTCTTTGTCGTATTTTGAGTTATGTATGTGTCGTGTCTAAATAAAAAATATTTTAAATACTAAATAAAATAATATGAATTATTAAAAAAAATTAACAAGTATTAACACGTGATATCTTAAATATTTCATAGATTTTGAAAAGGGATTTAAAAAATATTAAAAATTAGTAATTTGATATTAATTAATAAAAATATTAAAAATTTATTATAAATATTTAATTTTATATCTATATATGTCATGTGCTATAAAATTTGAAAATGATGTGTTACTGTATCCTGTCTTGAGTTTGTGTTTGTGTTTGTGTTCATGATGATGCTTCTTAGATTGCAACTAATTGTTGTCAATAACAAACAAAATCAAAGTGACATTTTGAAGTGTATCTATATATATATATATATATATATATATATATTATAACATTAATTTTTTTCACTTTAATTTTGATGTATGTGTAAATGTTTAGTAATTTAATAGTCGTACGAGTAAAAAAATTTACAACAATATATCAAACTCAAATTTATTGTGGCTTAAATTACAAATCTAGCCAAAAAAAAACTAAATTACAAATTTAACCACAAAAGAGAAGTTTAAATACCTGTTCTGTTGGGGATTAATACATAAAATTTAAATTTTTAGGTATTTTTTTTTTGGTAAATAAATTTTTAGGTGATTTGAGTTTAAATGAAATAATAAAAAGGAATTTGTCAATAATAATAATAATAATCTATATTAATTAAATGTATGAGTTTTTCTCACCACTTATATTTTAAAAGAAACATTTGCGTCCAAATTATTTTCACTAAATTTTACTTAATATTTCTTAATTTAAGTTTTATATTTAATTAAATTTATTCAACGTCACCCTACTAAAGCATCTCTAATTTAAAATTAACATCTTTCACATCTGACATTTAAAATAGCAACAACAAAAGTTAAACATTTTTAATAAAAAATAATATGAACATATCTAAAATAATTTATATGCATAAAGCAAGCAACTACTTCAGTGACAATAAAATGTGGGACTAAAAAAGAGGAATTGTGCCGTCGATTCATCACTCATTCATAGGATTGAAACGACGTCGCTGTGAAGCCAACGTGAACATGGTGAGAGCAATTTTTTTACCCTTGTTATGAGCAGAGCTGGAGGCCGCAGGCGAAGTGAGAGAAAGAAGTGAATAGTGAATAGGTAGCCGCGTAGCTCAGGCAATCAAATCAACGATTCCATGCCTCCTGCAACTGGCACGGTTAGCAGAATATTCTCTTCCTTAAACCAAATCCAAAGGTCACAGCACCGCTCAATTTTCTCCACAGCGCAGCTGCAGGGGTCATGGGTGGACAAGGTCAAAAACGTCTTCACAGGCCAAAAGTCCCCCACCCAGGAGCAGGGAGGAGACGCCGCCTCCTCCGACTCATTCACGCTGCTCCGTCAGTTCTCTCCCCTTCTCTACTTTCCTTGTAGATTCATCTCTCTTTATCCTTTCGCACATTTTCTGAAGAATCTCTCTCCCCTTTAACAACGCAGGCTTCGCCGATGAAATGAAGAATGCGAGGAGGATCGGTGCGTTTAAGCAGTACATGGTTGGACGAAGCAGTGAAGCCACTTTTTCTATTGCCTTCGAGAAATACGAAGCCATCATTCGATTTCTCGGGAATTTAGATTCCACCGGAGAGGTTCCCCACTTCTCCTTCTCCTTTCTCAACTGTTTTTTTTTTTTTTTTTTTTTTTTTTTTTTTTTTTTTTGCTCAGCTAAATCTCGAATCTATAATTTGTTTGAGTTTTGATTATAAATTAAAATATAATTTACGTGTCGTGGTTTTAATTTGATGTTATGGAATCTTCAGAATCTGCAGAGCTCTCAAAAGCAAGAAGCCGCGAAACATTGCAATTGCACGATTGCTGATGTGGAGAACGCGCTTTCGAAGTTTACCTGGGCTAAGGAAGCGCAGAAGAAGATAGAGAAGTTACATCAAGAAGGAAAACCGATGCCGAAAAGCTTCGACGATGTAATAATGCTTCTCCCGATATGCTTGCTTAAGCACTCACAATTGTCAGCCAAGTTGGGGCTCAGTTCACCATCTTATGATGAAATTTTAGGGTTTAGCGAATTGCTTCCCGTTCGATTGCAATTGAATTTGAGTTTAACCAACCAAGCAACCTAATTTGTTTTTCATTTTCTATAGGTCCAAAAGCTTGTTGGTTCGTCTCCATTGGATCATGCAAGGTCTAATTTGGCTCAGTCTGGACAAATTAGCAGAAATGCATTCTGTCCATGTGGTTCCAAGAAGAGATATAAAAGGTTCATTTTCTTCCTTATATTTTTTGTGAATAACCAAGCTGATTCCTGATTATTTTCTTTTTTCCGGTTAGTAGTAGTTGTTAGTTTGTCAATTAGACTCAGTGTTATTAAAAAAGCTGTTATAGGGGTGCTCTAGCATAGCGGAAATGGAGCACACCACGATGTTATTAATAGCAGTTATAGTGGCGCTATAGCAGTATTCATAGCGGGTTTTTGGCTATCCGCTATTGATAACACTGATTAGACCGCTGAAATAGGAAAGGGCTCCGTGCACTATTCACTTTAGAGGTTAAAGTGCATTAATCCTCATCTTTAAAGGCAATCAATGGTAGTGATTTTTTCACATGTTTTAATACAATTTAAAAAATATTTAACTATTTTAAATAAAAATTAAAATAAAAAACAAGATAACTTCCAACAATAGTGATACACCTCCACCACGTTTACATGCGCTCAAATAAGTTTTTATCTCAAATCAGTATCCATCTAGCAGAGCATTGTTTCATTGCAAACTTTTAGACCAATTAGCAAATAAATATGAACTTTTTAAAGAAGACAAAATAGTGTAAAGCATCAAGCTTCCAAGTTACATTAATATCTCTTTGGAATCTATATCAAGAGGGAGGGAGTGGATTGAAGAGGGAAAGGATGAAAAGGGTCAGGGGAGAAATTGAAGGGAAAGAGCAGCGGAGAGGTGAAGGGAGGAAGGAAGAGGGTGGAGAGAGATTGATGTTTTACAACTGCTTTGAGAGCACAAAAACATGGTGGAGCTGTTGAGGTAGTTGGAAGTTACATTGTTTTTTCTTAATTTTTTATTTAAAATAATTTAGTATTTTTGAAGTTAAGATATACTATGTGGAATAATCTTAACCATTAATTAGTTTTAAAGGCCAGGATTTTTGCACTTCAACCTCTAAAGTGCATGGTGCACTTTAGTGGAGCCCTTTCCACCGAGATATTACCTTCTGGCTTTTGTCTATGTTTTCTGAAGACTAGATTCTTAGGTTTCTCTGCATATTTTTATGCAGTAGCTGAACTTAATGATGTATCTATAGATTCTATACATGGCTTAAGCAAATGGTTTCCAGAACTCTTTCCTTACCTATGTAGTTTACAACTCTTTAGTTTGTTACCTAATGCCTTCTATTTCTCACACTTCTATTAGGTCTAGCGAACCTGAATTTCTTACTCAATTTGTGTAATCTTTTTAAAAAATGGCTTTGGTGTTTAGCAATGTATTATAGTGTGAAAAAGATTGCATGCCTATTTTGTAAATAGCGTACTCCTTGACATTTCTCTTTCTCTTTCATTATTTTCTATTGAACAATGAAATTACCCTTTCCCTGCCAACTGACTTGAATTTTTAGTGTACTAGAACCTTTATGATGAGATTTTCAAAATTAATTAGCTTATGCTTCTCAATATTTGTTTATGAAGGTGCTGTGGAAAGGATAAAGAGGTTAAATATTAAAGTGCATGGAAGTTGCTCATAAATGGCGGAGTTGCTCGGCAGTCCTACTCTGTTTTTATTTGGTTTGGGTCAAGCTGCCCATTGCACTTATTTGGTTAGGATGAGTTTTGACAAATAGATGCTTGGGTTTATTTAACTTTCTTGATTTTGAGTTGTGCAACGGAAGAACTAAACAGTGTTTTTGTCGACTGTAAGTGCAGTTGGTTATCTTCTCTTCCTCACTCCCGCCTAAATGAAATGCAAGAGAATAAGAAAATAAATGCTGAAGCAATATATTATGTTGCTGCTCTGTTCTCTCACTTTTGAGCTTTGTTTTTGGTGGATCCGCTGTGTACTCTTGCTTAATAGGTTAACATGATTCAACTCATTTGTTTACTGATTTACATCAACATTTTAATACATATCTTAAGTTCAGGATTTGGTTCTCAAGTTGCATTAATAGATTCAGGTTTAAGGTATACTTGGTAGCGAAATGATTATTAGCTCGAAACCAATTTTCATCAGTTTGCACAGAAGTAACAACTCATAACTCATCCGTGATTTCTGCTAATAATTGAATTTCATTGGCTCGAACCTCGTTTTGTACATTTCGTAGTACATGGCAGTAGCCATGTAGCAAAACCCTATTTGGTAAATGGTGAAAAGAAGAGTAACATAAATTGATCATAAATTGACCACTCTTTTTATTTTTGTTTATATTAACCATGGTTTAAGCTTGTAGAGAAAATGATTCAAGAATGTAACCAGAATGACATGGAGAGGCAAAGATGACCTCACCCTCTAGTTATTGGAAGCAGACTGCGGAAGAAAAGGTAGAACATGGATACTAAATGCTCTATATATGGTTTAGCTCTTAGCTCTTAGCTATAAGCTTGGACTGTAACGTGCACCTTCGCTGCTCTTTGTCTAGCAAACCTAATCAACCTAATGTGCTAACGTTCTAGTATTCGCGTGACTCATGAGAGTTGAGACACTACCTTGTTAAATAGAAATTGATCAATGCTACACACACAAGTCGATCATTTTTGTTGGAATAGATGCTTATGCTTGGCTTGGGGCACAAATTATACCTCTTTGTTGGGAAGACTAGTGGTTTAAATTAAAAGATCATGTTTGTCATGTTTTGCCGGAAGAGTTATGTTTGGGAGTCTTAAGTTTTGACTAACTTATCCTCTTAATTATCTTCAATCACACACTTGTCAAAATTTCAAACAAAAAATGGGATTTTGGATTTTGGAAAGTGTATGGTTAGAGATGATTAGGAGAATAAATAGGCTAAAAGTTAGAACTCCTACGCATTAGTGTTTGTCAAAAAATAACCTATTTTATGAGGTTCAAATGATCAAATAGCAAACTTTTAAAAGGACTGATGCTACTATGACGAAAACTAGATGTTTTGTTGTATTTGTCTTTTTATAACTCAAGTGAATCCAACTTCAACTCTACTTAAAAAACCACTCCATATTCATATGCTAAAATGATGTCACACAACACCATATCTATCCAAACAATACTTATAAGCAACATTACTAGTTTCGTGCTGCTTTAGTGATCAACTTCTAAATTTTCTACCATGGTTGTCACTCCAATTATAGGTATTTTGATCTCCCATAAAAACCTTGTGTTCTGTGAAGAAAAATCTCTAGATCTCAATAAATGGTTCATGGAGTTTGTTCTGTCTATTGACAGTCATTTACTGTTATCACAAAAAAAGGTGTTCGTAAGTCCAAAGAGATGAAAAGAACAAAAGACTTTGAAACAAGTTTATCAAATTAGTCTCACATCGCTCAAAGCTCATATAAGGAACTTTGCACTCATTGTATAAATAAGATGTAATTGCCAACATTGCACTTAGGAGGGGTGCATGGCTAGGCTTGTGACCTCCATTGCACTTAGGAGGAGTGCATGCCTAAGGTCTCCTCAAGTGGGGGAACCTACATCATAATTTATGGTAGCGGGGGCTGCGTTCGCACACCCCCTGCCTAATTTCAGTTCGAATATCTGTGTATTATCTAACATGTTTGGAATTAACCTTATGTTGTTAATAATTACTATTGTTATTGGTAGGATAAATGTTAGGGCTGCTCGAGGTTAAGGCTGGGGATTGTTGATTGGTTTCACGGACAGGTGAGGGGAAGTGACAAAACTCTTATGGATTCCTTAGTAACCTAAAGAGATTCAATGTTGTAACACTCGTGATAGATGAGATTCAAGTTTTATGGAACACTTGAAGCAGACAAAACATCACAGATAAGCAGGTAAAAAAGGAAAAAAAAGAAACTGGCATCAGTGCTTAGGGAATGAGTCAGTTGTGAGTTGTGTCTGGTAAGAGACTACAAAAAAGAGCACTTTACTGTTCTGAAAATGTTATCATGTGTTTTCTTGCAATGAACAAAATTGATAATGCCTTCACAGTACAGTATCTAAAATTTAGAACATATTTCGGCCAAAAACTTAAGTTGACGAAAGAAGACAATTTTAGTGATTTTATATTCTTGGTCATAGTGGCTTTGATACCATTTCAAGAACCATTTTTTCCAAAATCTTAAGGTAATGAGAGAAGACAATTTTAATGGTTTTACATTGGGTTAATTAAGTTTTTAGTCCCTGTAATATCAAAAATTTTGTGTTTAGTCCCTCTAAAACTTTTTATTTGGATTGAGTCCCTGTAAAAAAAAATTGTTCGTTTTTAATCTCTGTAAATTTTTTTTGTTCATTTTTAGTCTCTATCGTTAGTTTGGGTTGGACGGCGTTGACGTAACTATTAACTTCGCCACGTGACGTGTCACTACATCCCGAAGCCGTCCCATCTCGACCACTACATCCAAATAGGATGCCTCTTCAAATCGCCCTCTCTCCCCTCGCACACTCTCATCCGCCACCTTCAAGTCATACCTACGACTATCCAATACCCTAAATCAAACCCATTGCAAATTACTACTTGTTTGTCACTAAGCATCTCGAAGATGATAGTTTTCATGTTTTGTGGTTAAGTAAATAACCTCTTTTCTGAGGTCAATTGCCAACTTTCAAGAAGACTGATGATGCCTTGGCTGGTTGAGTTTAAAAACTGGAAGATCTTCCCCCAAAAATCACCAATACAGGACAAGGTTAATAATGAGGGAAAGCAAATCATACACTAACAAAATTGTAATGCACACTCATCACCATATTATGGCAGTTAACCAATCTTTTTGGCACGCTCACACTGTTAGAAGTTGGATGAGGAGGAATGTCTTGTGACGAATTTGGTAAGGAGTTACAGATATCATCCAGCAATTTCCGACCTACCTGCATGTAAAGAAAAGAAGTGCTTTGCATATTCTGCATTAGACTTTCACAAAGGAATTTACTGTTGGTGAGAGAAAAGTCAACAATCCTTCATGGTTAGCAAAGGTGGTGAGCTCATAGAAGGAATAGGAACAAGTGAGTTTCTGATATTGGGGTAATTACCCTTTCTGCAATTGGGTAACGTATTTTGAGAAAACTCAGTGTCTTGGATTTTTTAAAGCAACCTAAGGAGATTCAATTTTGCAATCACTCGTGCTAGATCAATCCTTATAGTTTTGATTCCACATGTCACTTGGCACTTGCTCTCAATCATTCAGGCACCATATCTGTCCAACTTCAATACTACTACGAACATCAATCTCTATTTTGTATAATAATAAACTTAAAGAGAGTGATCATACAGCACCATATCTGTCCAAATTAAATCCAAACGATAGTTATGAGCATCATTACCGATTTCGTCCTTTGTAAGAAGAGCATTAGTGAGCAACTATAAGCTTCCGAATTTTCTTCCATGTGTAACACTCCAACTACACCTATTTTGAACAGGAAACCCTTGAACGAACGAACGAATTTTGTTAGATTAGTCTCACATCGCACAAAGCTAAACCGAGGAACTATGCAAGCATTGTATAAATTAGGAGCCAGTAGCATCAATGTAACATACTTACCTGGATGGGGTCAATGGCCGATCAAGAAGGGTCATGGCCTAGGCTTGTGATCTCTATTGCACTCTGGGGAGGTGCTCGCCTAAGATCTCCCTAAGTGGGAGAGTCTACGTCATAATTTGTTGCAATGGGGCCTGCGTTCGCGCGGCCCCTACCCCACCCCTAATTCTAGTTTAAAATATTTTTATTTTATTTTATTGTGGAAAATAAATTTTTTATAGTTTACTGAAAATGTTTGTTTTGAAATTAGTTTTTGGAACTTAGGCCAAAATATCCATTTTTAAAAGAACAAATGAAGTACTTACAAAAAAAAAAAAAAGAACAAATGAGGTGGGAAAATAATTAAAATAGCTTTAATATTAGAGAAATTTATGAATATTTAACAAAATTATTCTTATTAGGGAGACTTATTTGTGGAAAATAAAAAATTTAGAGAGAATGTTTTCTCTCTTTATTTTCACGTGGGACAAAGTAATTTATCACATTTTTTCATTAGATCTTTAGTTAATTCACTATTGTTTAGTACAATGAGATGCCTAGTGAGATATGAAACAATGAATTTAACTTTGGGGCTAATGTGTTTCATTTTTGTATAATAAAGAATTAATGTTAGACTTTCAAGTGGTGTAAAACTATTTTATCCCTAAAAGATAGAGAGAGACCAAATTAAACATTCACTCAAAATCGAACAATTAATTGAGGATACGAATAAAAACGAATAGTGGTTGAGTCTATATATTGTTTATATAATGAGGTGATTAAACCAAAAATTAAATCCATTTGGTCAACATGTCCTCCTTGGATCTGTCAAGGATTTCTCTGCGGCCATTCAAGCCATCTGATGCCGACGATTTCTTGCTATGGGCAGGGGATGATGAAGTCACTCGAAGTATCAGGTGGAAGACTTGTGGCTCAAGGGAAGAGGCCTTGGCGTTCATCAAAGAAGTGTGCATGCCTCACCCTTGGAGGCGGTCAATCTGCCTCGACGACCGATGCATCGGCTTCGTTTCGGTGTATCCCTGGTCAGGTGATGATGATAGGTGTAAGGCTGACATTGGCTACGCCGTGGCGGCCAAGTATTGGGGCCGCGGCGTAGCCACAAAAGCGGTGAAGGATGCTGTGCCTCAAGTGTTCAAGGACTTCCCTCAATTGCTGAGGTTGCAGGCTTTTGCTGACTTGGAGAACAAGGCTTCTCATAGGGTCTTGGAGAAGGCTGGGTTCCTTAAGGAGGGTGTTCTCAGGAAGTACTGTTATCTCAAAGGGAACATCAAGGATGTGGTTGTGTTTAGCTTTTTGTCCACTGATGAATTTCCTCATGGGGACTAGTTAATATTGGGAAAATAAGCCATGGTTTGTTGTATTTGTCAGTGAAAATAATGTTAAAAGGCCTTGTAGCATATCTCTGCCCGATAAAAATTATGGTGATATTCTTGTACTTTTTGTTCTCTCATGTTCTGTTTTACTTTTGGAACCAAAAATCATGTTATCAAATTAACAATCTTTCTCATGTATTTACATTCATAATTTGTCCCATCACACTTGCTCGTCTCAATGTGTTTGAGGCAGACAATGACCATGACTATGGAGCTAACTTTCGAGTTTTGACTATTTAGCCTAATTAAAATAGAACGCTTACATTGTTGTGTTAGTTATGTACTTGTTTATGTTATCTTGTGTAGACTTAGAAGTTATATCGGAATAATTTCTTTATGTGGGAAACAAGTATCCCACCACGACAGTACGACCAATCAATTATAAACTAGGGAGGTAAGTAGGCAACACAAAACAAGGGTGTGATGGGTCGAGAGATTAAAATAGGTCATCTCTTGTCCACAAAATTGTGATATGCATTGCCATCTATTGTTTCAGCTTCTTGTCCGTAGTTTCATACAAAAATACCAACTAAAAAATACCAGCTAATAAGCTAACCTTTTAATGTCAAGAAAATATATTTATACTCATGTGGCATCAGGGACGGATTCACAAGGAGTTCAGTAGGTCAGTGCCCCGATCATTAAAATTTTATTTCTTCATAACTTATTTTTGTATATATTAATAATATTAAAATAATAAATGTACGATGTATTTAATTTTTGAACTTGTAAATTTTATTTAAATAATTTATTTATTTATTATAATAATAATTTGACCCCTCATTAGTTGGATGTTAGATCCGTCTCTATTTGACATTGGACACTGTGTCAACGAACAACTTATTCATTAAATAAGATCTTATGACATACTTGATTGATATTCTTAATGTGCATTTAGTATTTCTTTGGAACACTAATACCATGATTTGAGTAAATGTTACAAGAGATAAGCTTTTTTCTGTTCAAACTATAAATGGAAATTTTCTATCAAGAAACCGAGCATAGTATAAAAATATCTCCTCCCACCTATTATATGAAAGTGATGAGAAGGCCGGTTAATACCAATAAACATAGAAAAACATATTTGGGTACTTGTCTTTGGAAATGGCAATCGACTTGTCTAGAATCACCCTGCGGCCATTCAAGCTTAGCGATGTTGAAGATTTAATGTGACAGGTGATGATAGAGTGACTTACAATACCCGATTGAAGACTTTAGGTTCCAAGGAACATGAGTTGACTTACATTAGAGACGTGTGTATGCCTCACCCTTGGAGTCGGTCCATATGCATCGACGACCGTTCGATCGGACTCATATCAGTCTCTCCTCGCTCAGGTGACGACAGGTATGGCGCCAAGGGGTATGCACCAAAGCACCCAAGATTGCAGTGTCACAAGTCTTCAAGGACTTCCCTGATTTGTTAAGGTTACAACTTGCAAGCGTTTGCTGATGTAGAGAACGTGGCTTCCCTGAGGGTATTGGAAAAGGCAGGGTTCCTTAGGGAAGGCACGCTGAGAAAGTATGCGTGTATCAAGGGTAAGGTTAGGGATGTGGCTATTTTCAGTATTGTGTTAGATAATGCTGATTGTTACGACAGTTAACTTCACAAAAACCAATTCATGATTTGCTAGGTGTTGCAACGGCTGGTTTCTCATTCTCTTGCATTGTAAACTGTGTTCTCTAATTCCATTTCGTGAAAACAAGTTGGTGAAAACAACTCATTTGGTAACGGTCGTCTAATAAGTATTCTTATCTTTATGCATTTCTTACTTTTTGTGAGCTTTCAAGTTCCCAATGAAATTGCTTCTAATCTTTTTGCTCCACTTTCTCATTTCAGCATCCGAAGATGTAAGAAAACCCACATAAAAATCTTTGGCTAAATCATAGCTTTTTCCAGGTAAAACGTGGGTATAAGGCAAAATAAGGACCACACTGAGAATTAAGGTATAATGATTCGCATATATAATAATGTTACGGAGTTTGGTTCCTTCGCCAAGTATGTGGAGACAAAATGGCTCTGCAGTCGTTATTCGGAAGCAGGAGCAGCAATTGATATATTCCTTAATTAGCAAAAACATTTGCCCTACAAGCTCTGATGTAATTCTTTTATTGAGCTTCTGTCCCCTTTGATAACTTTACATGCATATTCACAATTACAAAAGCGAGACACTTCAAGGGGTAGAATTTACAGAGATCTCTTGCGCCATTGGAGAAGCTACCTGGTCTTGATGAGACGGGATAACTAGGCGTTGAAGGGGCTTTAAAGCCACTGTGAGCTGCGCAAATGACAGACAGACGCAAATTTGGATCCCTGTCAGAAAAGAGTGGAAATAAAAATCAATGGTGGGAGACATAGAAAAGGTCATCAATTAAATAAAATACTACTAATAATAAATCTAACTTGATGTCGGTCATGCTTACTATTGCCAACATTCCCAGACTATTCTTGCCACCAAAGGGTCAACTTCCTTAGGGATATCTAGGCGACGGTTTTGGAAACCTACTGCACCAACAACTTGCATAGGATTCATTTCACTCCAGGGTAACCTCAAAGTGGCGAGCTCCCATAGGATGATCCCAAAAATATCAACATCACACCTGTACATTTGAAATGATACATTGATATTAATATAGATGTGCTACATAAACATAGCTTCCGTTGCAAGCAACACATAAATAAATTGACATATTTGAATCTAAATAGATGTTCAGTTGTTCAGAAATTCTAGTATTCCCAGTCTCAAACTGTATTAGTCTTGTCTGCCAACCTTCAGCCTTTTTGGCACAAAAGATATGGAAAACCAACATTACTTATTTATTAAGTAGTATTTTGGCACTGACAGCCATATCTGTGCTGCTACTTAATGGAAATACGGCACACCAACTAAAATAAGGATTAACTACTAATTGCTAAATGCTTACAAAAAATTTCAATAGAACATTTCAGGTGTCAAAAAGTGCCTTTCATATACCAAAGTACAGTTATTGATGACAATTTGACAAAGAGTATTCTTTGGTTATGGATGACAGAGGCAGCTGTGACTAAATGCTTGGACAAAATGCTTTACAATACCTTCCCTATTTTTAGGACACAGTAAGGATTCAGGCACTAATCATCAATCGAAAAACATTGAATACAAAAGCTATAAAATTAAATGACATCTAAAAGCCAAAATTAAAAATGGCAGTTTTATCATAGATTAAAAACAACTCACTTCTCCTTTGACGGCTCATTGCGGAGAACTTCAGGAGCCATCCATTCAGGCTAACATGTTGAGGAAAAAAATAGGTCAGAGTTTAACATTTTAAAGGCATATTATGACACATGCTGCCTAACCAAATTATCATCCAGAATAATGCACCATTTTCTCAAGTTCTCAGTTCCAGCAGTTGACTTGGATGTCAACAATGTGTTGTGTTTCAAGCGTGACAAACCGAAATCACATACCTGCAGAAACAAACAAAAATTCCAGTAAAAGAACCTTTAAAAAAAAAAAAAAAGAGCCTAACTACTGACAAGCCTAGCTAAGAATATTAAATATAAAAATAAAATCCATAGTCCAATGGTTCATAATTAATTGAAGCATCCATAGTTCAAAACAATTTTTTTCAGCAAAAAAAATCCAGTAAATGCAGGTTTTCCATGTCATGTAAATGTTCAAAACCCATGCAAATCTGACCAACCCAACACAAACTTATGGGTTGGTAGATTTTCAGCCTTAGATTGGGTTGGTCCAGATTCAATCAAAAATTATAGTGGAAGTTGGTTCAGGTTAGTAAATTAACCCAACCCATGTACTGTATTAAACAAACCAAATGACAATAATACAGAGAAGACTGTTCTGCCTACCTCTTACATGATTTCAGATTTGTGGTTGAATTTGTATCCAGAATCTTTTGGCTTACTCTTCTATAATTTATTCCTTTTTACCCTCTTTGATTATGCAATTATTTAGAGTAAATTATGTCATATCCAGCTTGTTGAAAATATACAATACCAGGCAACAGAATTATCTTAGATTTAGTCTACACATTTTTTTCATGAGTCAACAATAATTTGAAAAGATAAAATGTATATTGTATTTTTTTTTCGTTAAAAAGATCTGTTAAGTGTTAAAAAGGCCCAAATTGATAAACCAACAATCAGGATAGGTCATTTTGCGACCCTTTCTATTTGTGTTACAGAGCTAAATATTCTCCGTTTGAGCTCACGCTAGTACTTCAAAGTCAAGCTCATCCAGTTTAACTTATAGAAACACAGGATGGCCCATCTAGCTGACAATCAACTTTAACATCTAGAAATCATAAAGATCACAGAAGTTGCAATCAGTTGTTGGAACAAAATGCTTACTGCCCAATGGGGTAGGCAGAGCATTCTTCTTTAGACTAGGCTTAAAATATAATGAAAATGTACGCAAGGTTTTTTAGTAAAAACAAGATCAGAATGGAACCCGAAAAATATGCACCTAGCACCAAATGACAAATCAGATAACCCATTAACAATAGCTAGCACCATATTTTCCAGGTCATCAACCTATTTGACCACTTCACACTAACAAAGAAATACATTTTAAGTGTAAAGAAAAAATTCAGGAGCAGGTATAATGAAATAATGAAAAACAGGGCGCCTTGACAATACAAAGTTTCAATCATACCTTAACATTCCAGTTCTTATCTACTAAAAGATTTGGGGACTTCAGATCTCGGTGAACTATTGTAGGTGAGCTGGCATGTAAGCAATGCATGCCTCTGGCCTGAAAATTGAGGAGTCGTTAAATTAAAAGTTTACTAACAGTAAATGTTGGTTAGAAAGGAAGAAGAGTAACCTATTTCATACCACATCCAGGGCCATTTTTATCCTTTGTTTCTCATCAACCTGACAGTTAGGATGATGAAGAATTTTATACAAGCTTCCTCTGTAAAATGTCACATGGGTGTGAAAATTACATATGGAAAAAGTAACATAAAGTTATGCAACTGTTTGCAAATATGGCATCGGTTGCAGCAGTTACCATTTACCAATACCATGTAAAATATATAACAAAAGTGAAAAACTATTAGGGTATGGAAATAACACCAAATGTGCATGAATACACCTTGGAAGAAACTCTGTAATGACTGATAGATTGGGAGGACGAGTAACAGCACCAATAAAAAGAACAACATTTGGATGACGCAGTCTACGCATTATCCACACCTTGCAGCAAAAGTATAGAAACCAGATTAATTTTTTGGTCATCAAGAAAATAATAATGGAGCAACTGTATTCATAGCTACTTCCTTCCACTTTGTTCTTTCATTTTGTACACATCATCTGCTCTGCTTCACTTCAAGTCAAATTATTCTTTTCCCTCAACAATATTTTCAACTAAATCTTCCAGGTAGTTTTCTATCAATTATCAAAGTAAGGGAATGATAGCTTAATTTTCACATGCTTTATGCATTTATAATTAATCTTTTTATGCAAATCATAATATTGGATGTGCACTCGACAGAAAATTAATGCTTACTTCTCTTTTGAATTCATTCAAGGCATCACCTGAAAAATCCTGTTCCAAAAATTTCTTCACAGCAACCTCCTGATATTTCAACAGATTGCCAGTCAGAAAATCAAAGACTAGGGCTGCTCACCTCCTGAGTAAAAAGTATTGAAATTAAGCAAACTGAAAGAAGTGAAACAGAGGATTTACTAATCTAGAACATGATTGTCTGCTTTCACCTTCTTTCTTTCCCTATTCCATTTAATTCATATTTTGCGTTGACTTTAAGGTTAAAAAAATCATACCTCTTCCACTAGTAGAGTTAGTATAAATTCAACAAAATAATTATGATGAAATAATTAGAAGAGCAGATTATCTATTAACATACAAAGATTTATATAATAATGGATACAATACACAGAAAGGACATAAAGATATTCAGCAGGTCAAAAATTCCAAGGAGTTGGCCACATGCTCCTTGGTTCTTAAGCTGAGAGTTGGTAACAAATTACACACTGGTAGTGAGCTAGTAATATCATTGTTTTCATTAAATCATCAATGTTATTGATAACAATACAAGGCAATACAAATGAGTAAATGACAAGAAAATATTACCAGACCAAACATAGTTATGCTTCTATATTCATTTTGTAACACAATTTCTTTAATTTTATTATCATCCCACTCCACTTGAACAGTGCTGGTAGGAGTGCCTTAGAAACATCTTGCATTTTAATTTATAACAATCATTGTCCAGTCATAATAATACTCACTCTGCCATTCCAGTCAGTATACCCTATGTGCAAGGAAGGATGAATTAAAAATTAATCATCAAGAAGCATATCTATAGACATGAAAAGCTTAAACACATCAAAAGCCTCCCAAACAATCAGTTAACTAATGTTTAGTTAAATCGTAGCAAATGAATAAAACACATGAAAATATAAAAAATTTGAGAGGTTAAAGGGGAACCAACAGCCTTGGGACCATGTTTGCACCAATAGAAACAGATACAAATTAATGGTAGATGCGACACCCTACCAATGGTCAATTTTCATCTGAGGTGCAATAGTAAACCAGTACTACAACACCAAACTTACAGTGAATTTTATGATATTCCAAAAACCAACAAAATAAATAAAAGTGGAGCACATTACCTAGACCAATTCTTTCACCAATAACCAGGTCCTCCCATGGAATCTCACATTCACTGACATCTACATCATCCAATATTTGATCAACCCTTGTTGTAATGGAATCAACTGACAATCTATGACTCACTGGATCACTTAATTTTAGAGTTTTTCCCGTGACTCTGTCATTTGAACACTTCCTTGGGCCAAGTTGACCCCTTTGTATGCTTTCATGTTCCTTAACCACATCAACCATGTCATTTTGAGGATTTTCCAAATTCCCTTTGTTACAATTAACGTTGAGATCCCCACCCTTGTTCAGTTCATCTGGACCGACTGCAAAACTGAACTAGTGACTTGAGCCAATTTTTTAGTATTTATATCATTATTTATCTTTGAATTGTATGATGATTTGGAACCATTGAGATCAATCTTTACAGATACGGAAGAACTATTGGAAACTAAAACAGGTAGGCTATAATCATTAGGATCACAATTGATGTTCCTAGAGATTTCATTGTAAGCATAATGATTCTTCTGCATTGGTGTGACAGGTGGTCGACCAGAAACAGTACTGTTTCTTGTACTCTGAAGCTCAGGAGCTTTATTTGCTCCTGTTTTGTTATGCACATAGGTCTTGCCAATTCCTTTTATCTGGAAAGGGTTAAGATCTGCAAAAAGGCTCTCAGAGTCATCAGGGCTATTCTGGCCATACAGCCTAGTCCTATCGCCCACCACATTTACTCCATGAGTCCCCTTGTAGAGAGAAGCACCAGATGGTTGTGCAATAATTTCTAGTTGGTTAGGAGCCACACTGTTAGGCATTTTAGAAGGACCAACACCAGTGTCTCCATTCAAACCAAAACTTGAAGTTGGCTTGTCAAAATATGTTTTTCCATTCAGTGGTGGATAGCTACCTTTTACCACAGAATTTTAACTACTACCTTCTCCATGAGATGGCATTGGTCTTGTGCAAGAAAAATCAGTTTCCTTTGTGGAAGGTGAACTTGTCAAAACCTTGGGATTGTAAGGCTTAAAGGACATATCGTTTGCACTTGAAATATCAGCTGGAATAAGTGCGCCAGGAGCAGCCATGAGATCAACCAAAAACTCCCTGAAAGCAGAACAGGAGATATCAGTACCGCAGGATCAGAACAGCCACCCAAAATTTCTGGGCACAATTAAGGAGGTTTCCAATGCTTGCATCAGCCAAAATATCTACACACATTGAAGCAGATAAACAACAACAAACCATGAACAGCAAGACATACACATGCACATGCAAGTCAATAAGTTGTAATTAATCAAAAAATGTATGAAAAATACAAAGATTGTAAGAGTCGTAACCTTTCATCCTCCAACTTTATAATGTTGACATCATCATCCACAACACCAGTATAATGACTACCTTTAACCAGTCTACAAGGCATATTGATATTGTCAGCTAATACCTACATCCAGAGAAGCAAAAATTCTATTGCACAACCAGCAAATGGATAAGCAAAAATGTTAAAACTTATTAAAATCTACACACTTAAGTACTTAACCTTGTCAAGATCATATAAAGTCTAAAGTCTAAATTAGTAGTAGTTGTAGTAGTAATAATAACTAGCAGGCTTGACAGGCACTCCAAGCCACGTTTTTTTTTAGTATGGGAAGTTGAAATCCAATAGTAACCAAATTAGTGGGGTGCAACATAGAAGTTAAAAAACTGCCATAAGTGAGTAGTGAAATGACCAAAACAAATGGTAGAAGGGAGGATTGATTTTGTGCACTAAAGGGCATATTTGGTCCACATAAAATGTCACCAAACGAGCAGTTGAAACCTCTCAAAGCCTTTATATAGAGGTATAGATAATAATAAGGGCTTTGCTAACAATTTCCCTAAGGAACCCAAAGTGGTAACATGTTCTTGGAAAAACAAAATTTTTAAGTCTTTAATGCAATAAAAGTATTGAAAATCTCAATTTGTTCCACTTTAGGTTCATTAACAAGTTCCCTAAGGGCACTTGTTAGCTAAACCCTAATAATAATAATAATAATAAAAAGACCCATTCTCAACATGCAAATTGAGAAAACTTTGCAATTATATGACAACCTTGGATCCTAAAGGTTTGAAACTTGTAATATTGTTAGAAGAAATATTAATGGACTGAGCCAGCTAATAATTTAATGATTCAATCTAAATTCAATGGGCTGAGCTTTATCAGTTCCTGTTGAGCATAGTTACAGCCAGAAAATTTAATCCTGAATTCAATCCCAGGCTAAATTAATAAATCAAACTTACTTAGAATGAATAATTTTATTCCAAAAGGCACACTTGTCACCTGACTTTTAATACTTCATTATTTCTTTCTTTTGCAAAATGTTATAATAGTTTTCAATAAATTTCAATTATATTTTTATGTAACCTGTTGCCTAGCGGCCACCTATTAGTGCAGATTATACTAGACTAGCATAGCACCAAATTATGGACTACAAGCCTTCAACCACAAACAACAGCTGTAATGCTGACCTTGAAAAGCAAAGCTCGATGTCTGGAGAGCCCAATATTTATGGACCCAAGAGGCAACATGCTAGTGTGTAGAGATGTCCTTAACTCTGTTCGAAACTGGAAGCCATTCATAATCTGCTTCTACCAGCAACCTTTGGTGGAGTCCCATTAACTGGCGGATTCACTAAACTCATGTCTGATTCAGATTTTGAAATGTCCAAATTCATGTTTGAAGAACTATCATGCTGAAAAACGTTTTTGTCAGTTTCACCACCTTCCTTATCATCGGCGGCACCACCATTCACAACCTAACCTAGCACAGCAGGCATGTCTTTTAACTGTTAGCAACAATGAGAAATGTGTATATACATAAGCCAAACATTCTCAGTAAAAACATATATAATATACTGACAAGTAACATACTACCATCATCTAGCCACGATAGATGATACTGTGACAATCCCATTTTACAACTCTTGAACAATCATACTCACAAATGTATGTAGTCCACCATGGTAGGATCTACCATGGGCTCCACACCTTTGTGAATGTGGTTGTCCAAAGGCTGTCAAATTAGGTTGTCATGATAGCATGACTCTTATGAAATAAATAGAAAATAATAACTTTCCTTTCGCTCCGAATAGTACACACCAAAATAATGCATCACATCAAGTAACATCTATACGTCCCTCCCTCTTAAAATACCAATCATGTAGAACATGGAAAAGCTAAATCATTCATGCATAACCCTGTAGGTTGATATTATGAATATAACTATAATACTGTGAAGTTCCATTCACAACTATCATGCTGTCATTACCTGTGATGCATGAGGATGAGGATGAGCAGCTTACTTGAGACTGGCCTCCCTGAGAATCTCAATAGACCTAAAGTTTCCTTCTAAGCATTCTTTGTGCATATCCATTAGTTTTTGGGCAACCTAAATTAACCCACAAAATCAAGAGCACGAATATGGAAAATAAGAAATAAACAAGTCACTGGCATATGCAAAGCTTAAATTCTATTTGACTAAAGTTTCATCAAATCTAATATGATCTACAACCATCTGGAACATAATTCAAGCTCAGTCTATATTTTTGCCTGAATATGGAGACCGGATTTGTATTTAAACTTCTCTTACCAAAACAGTAAATACTAGGGAAACATAACTTTTTTCTATTTTTGAAATATAAGTCTAAAATAGCAATATATGATATGCACGTGAAAATTTGTAAATAATGATATTTTCGATCCAACAGTAGAGAGTAACAAGAATCATGCTTAAGATGGATAAAAGAACAATTAGCAGTGTCAACAAAAACTTCATGTTCCACTCTACCTCGTGGCAATGCAGAAAATTAAGAATAATAGCTACCATTAACCAAGCATATACATATTAGAAACGATATTAACAGGGTTCAACAATAAACAAATTAACTAATTCGACATTTTGAGCTTAACAAATGCCGAAATGAAAGATAACAAAAACGAAAGAAGCACCTCCTCTACGCTTCCATCCTCAACCTGAACACTAAGAGAAAGCAAGCCTTAATTGGGTATGATTTCCAAGCCATCGATGTAAAGTGTCCCTGTGTGGCACAAATAAACAAGAATCAGGAAGAAAATATATAAAAGAAACAGTTTATATGGATGCACAATAGTGAAGAGTAGGGTTCGAGGCATCTGCATCAGAAGCTCTGTTACATTTATAAATTTAACCAATTACACACACAATAACAGGTTACTCTATGTGTGAAAGGATCTGATGAAATTAAAGAAGTATAATTATCAGAAACGTGAAAATGGTTGAGATCGATATGATGTACCGTGGATTGAGTGAACCAGCAGAATGTGTCGGCGGTGACCTGATCAGCTTTACGGCGGGAGTCACGGCCGCCCCATTCGTTGTCGACGGCATTGCGAAGAGCGGACCACCGGTACAGAACCAAACCAATCCCTTCACTGAAAACTTGGATTGAGTTTCCTTGTAGACTTCTAGAACCATCCATCTTTTCTCTCTTTCTCTCCTTCTGTCACCACAACAGAATTTTAACCCTGTATAGCTCTCGTCTAATTGAACAATTAGAGTACTAAATTACAGAATGACAGAATGGAAAGACAGGAAAAAATAAGACGACGGCCGCGGTTCGCGGACAGGCGGAGGCGGTCGGAGGTCCGAGGACTGGCAGAGGTGCATGAGGGACAGGGCGGTAAAGAACTAGGGTTCGCAGTCAATAAAACTTTTTTACACTTTGTTAAATTTTGCTACATAACTAAATATAATTTACTTTCTCAATGTAAAAATAAATAAATAATATATATATGTGTGTGTGCGCGTGTTTGTTGGGTTGTATGCACAATTTTTGGGCCCAATAAATAAAAAATATATTTTGATTAACTTATCATGCAGGATTTGGCTATCACAACCCTAACAATAGTCAATAGATGGAATCGTCTGACGTACTTATTCATTACATAGCATAAATTTGACCTTAAAAAAAAAAAAATGAGAACGATAAATAATTTGTTACTTTATAAAACATTACGCATTACAAGATAATCACATTAGTGTTATTACGAAAAACAATTATTTATGAGTGAGTGACGACATAGAAAAAGTAATGAACTTTGCATGCTAAATTTGCTTGTAAAATCATACATCGTGCAGATACGAAGTCATTTTAAATATAATTTCTCAAATAATCTCTCTAAAATATATATGATACAATTTAGTGCCTTGCAATATAATACATAACCGAAATCATTAGATGCGCGTATACAAAATATCTAATAAAATTGTGTCATAACCACTTATAAAATGATTTTATAGCCTCATGTAATGAAAGAATTGGATATTTTGTTATCATGTGGCTCCCCCACAGACCATTTTACAATATTAGGGGTTTGGATAAAACTTTTCATTTCTATAGATGATTTTTAGAAATCAAAAATTCTAAAACCGATTTCTAAAAAAAAAAAAATTAATGTGTTCGAGCATGAGAATCACACGCTAGACATACTCTGAAATCGGACTAAGGATCTGATTTCAGGTGATGGAAATCTGCTCGGCAGGGATGGAAAACCAGTGGATGTGACATTCTAAAATTAGGTTTTTCGATTCTGATGTAGAGCTTCATTTTTTGCGTTGTTGAGTCACATACGAGTAGGTGGGTGAGAAGAAGTGAATGAGTTGTATATAAATAGAGAGAGCACCATGAGAAATTGTCCTGAGGGGATTTGGGACAGGTCTGAAATTGAAATTGGAAAGTTCGATTTCAACCTGTCCAATCATACCCCCGATCACATTTTATTATTTTTCTTTTACATTTTTTATAAAATCAGATTTAGGGAATCTGATTTTTTGATTGACCTCGTAATTTTTCTCACCTATTTCTAATCACACAATAAACATCATCTTAACCCATACAGAAGTGAAAAATCTGAAAGAACTCATACCTAACAACTATCTAAAACTAAAATGTCACTAAGTAAATTCTATTTTGTTTATTTTGTAATGCCCACAAGCTACAATCTACAAGCTAGACCTGATAAATGTAAGATATTGATCGATCTTTGTAGGTTGGTTTTGGTTCCCAAGCATATCATCCAACTCTTTCACAAACCTCTTCATTGCTTTGATTGGCAACCAAATTGGTAGTATTAAACCTTCTTGTCCTTGTGCATTTTCATAAGGAATGAGGAAGCTTGCTGCAAGAAATGACCCAGACTCACTTTTGGCTGGTCCACCATACATAGGATTGCCCCATCCAAAATCCACCTCTCTAAACCCAGCACGTGTCACATCTGAAACAATGTAAGATCTTAAGGTTGTAAACAAAGGTCGTCCCTTAATCACCATTAAATCCGCCACAGAATGCATATACTCCTCTGTCACCTTAGCTTTCGCTCCCTTTATCAACTCTACAGCATACCAAAACGGATTTCCGCAAAGCTTCCCTGCTGTGGTAATTGCAGGTGAGTATGCAACACTGTTGCCATAATAACCACTCGGTAACGGAGGGTTAAACTTGGCACGTGCGTTGACGATGCACATCATGCAAACTTCTTCCTCTGGCTTTAGCTGCAATGCTTTTGTGCGACACCGCCAGAGGCATGCCGCCATGACCTCAAATCTGGTGCATTCACCAAGCTTATGGGAAACCAAGCGACCAAGGGTGGCTATTTCGGTAGGTCCAAAGAAGAAAAATCGTTGAAACATGTCATTATTGTGTGGATCATGATAGATATCATCGCGAATACAAGCAGCGTTGGTATTTATCAGTTGCTCGTATTCGCGATGGTTGCATGTAACGCGTGGTGGGTCTCTTGCGCTTAGGAGGTCCCTATGCCACACATGTGGAATAGAAGGTTGGCATGCACCTCGTGCCATTTCAGCCAAGGCGTTCATAAATTGCACAAAACCAGTTACATCGCACATGGTGTGGTTTAGGCGAGTGGCAAGGATGAAACCACCGCACTTAAGACGAGTAACCTACCATTTATAATCCAACATGAAGGAAAGAAAAATTAGCAAACACTCTAAAATTAAGTGATTTTTTTTTTTTAAGTATTGTGTTTGTTTCAACTTTTAAAAAATGATTAAAAAAATTAACTTTTGATATTGAACTCAAAAATATGAAAATAGATTTCTCTAAGAAGCTATTATGTTTAATTTATATAAAAAAGCTGAAAACATTTTTTTAATTTTCAATTTATTTTTAAAAATTTATGCAAATATACAAAAAAATGATTATTTCAACCAACATAAGTGATTATTTTGACAAATAAGTTGAAACAAATGCAACAAGAAATTAATTATTATATATAAAAAAATATTGTTAAAGGTGGAGATAAAGATGATTCATGATACTAATAACACATTTAGTTTATTAAAATTTTAAATCAGCACTAGTACCATTTAAAAAAAAAGCCTGTTTCTTTTATAATTCCTAAAACAGTGGTTAAGATATTAATATGTTGTTATGGGAGTAGGATTATATAAACATAACAATAAATTTTATGCAATTATATGTTATGAATAAAAAAAATTACAAAATCTCAATTTATATATGTACTCTTCTAGTGAGTCACGTTGTCGAGAAGTTTGTGGTGTAACTAAGCAGTGATCAATTAGACTAGTGGTGAATGGTGGTGCCACCGGCTCAACGGTGAACTGCTGCATTTTCTGTGGGTTAGGGCAATGCTTAAGTTGTATGAATGGACGAGAATTAACACAAAATGATAAGTCGCGGGGTAAGAAAAAGGTTAAAAAAATGAAGAGGAAAAATCTTGTGATTATGGAGTGTAATGTTGAAAATGTTATTAACCACATAATCAAAGACATTTTGGCCTTTCATTCAAGGTTGAGGGTCCACATTTAAATTTGAAATGTCATTCAATATGTTATTTGGAACAAGCCCAATTTAATGTTACATAGCCACACAAAAATTTATTTAAAAATGAAATAAAATAAACATTTAAAAATAAGGGAGGGAGAAAATTAAAAAAAAATAGATAGAAGAAACTAAGGTGAGGGGATTCGTGGATCATGGGTGTCAAGCGTGGATCTTTTGTTTACTTTTTAAGTTTAAATCTTATTTTAAGATGAATAAATTATTAAAACATGATAATTATGTAGTACTAATTTAATACACATGTTGCATAGAAATTATTTTAGATTTGTTGATTTTATTATTTATTAAAATTATTTAAGTTTTTTCTTTGATATTTTTAAATATTAAAGGAGAGAGAATTTAATTTTTAAATTAAAAAATATTTAATAAGTTTAATAAAAAAATGTTTGAACGAAAAATTTTCTTCTTTATATTTATTTATCTATTTATAATATATATATATATGTGTGTGTGTATGTAATGGATACAATTTCATCTACTAAAGTTATATGATATTAATATTTTTCATAAAATTTATATTTGAGATAAATTTCGATGCAATACGACAGTGGGGTAGTTATATATTGCCACATAAACAAAACTCTCATACATAAAATATAATTATATAGTTAGATGAAATTGTAAAAGTCTTAAGTTGTGATTCCACATAGAAACTAATCTTTTTATATAATTTGTAAGACTAGTGTTTATTATTCAAAGGCAAGAACAATTTTGAACCTGCACGAGCAGAAGGGGACAATTGGTAATTCCATCAGATCCAGGAACATCATAGAGGAGTTCTTCGAAGCAGGGGAATGGAGGATGAAGATGGCCACCGAATTCATCAAGCGCCACGTCAGCGTCAGCCTCGACGAACAAGACACCCTCCCCGGTGCAATCCACCATCAATTTACGGTTATGCCCCTCCCTAAGCCTACCCGCAAAAGGGTAATAGAACACAAGCGTTTTCGCAAGTGCATCTCTAATCACTTCAACTGGGTCCTTCCCTTCCATCGATGGTTCGTAGCGATATACTTGAATGAACGGAATGTGGAAACGGAGGGCTTCTTGATCATCAATGTCTGATAGAAGCTTCACTTCTTGGGGAGTGGGCATAGCTGGAGCCACAAGCTCTGGTTGGCACCTTCGCACTGTGAACATTAGAGGGGAAGATGATAATAAAACCATGTTATGATAAAGAAATTAAGGCAATAAAGGGTTATCTCTGTTCAATTAGTTTGATAGATATAATAAGTGAAGTTAGTAAGGGTGGTGATATATTTATAGAATTTAGGAGGGGTCCCAAGCCACCGACATTCTTAACAAAAATAAAATAAAATACACAAAAGAATCATTACCTAAAAAATATTAAATACAAACTGATTTTATAGACGGAAAAAATCTGTTTGTAATACTTTTTAAATTAATGAGAGATTTTTTTACTTGTAATGAAAAATTAAACTTTAACAATAAATAAAGGTATATACAGATGAATAACAATATTTGTTGCAAAATGTGTTTGTATTAATTTTCATCAACAAGCAAAATCTATTACAAACGAATTTTTCATAATATTTATTTAGAGAAATGGATTTTTGTACAAGAATTTCGTATAAATCATTTTTACAAAATAAAACAATAATACTTACAATCATAGACGATAATTTTTTATTTGCAATTAATAAATTAGTTATTTTTTAAATAATAA